>JAUBNY010000422.1:117581-128009 GCA_032275445.1 Crypturellus soui | reverse complement strand
TCCTCGGGGGCCTCTAATGTGGGCGACAGGGGGTTCAATTCGGCCTCCTGAAGCCCCCGGCTGCTTTCGGCAGAGAATTGGCAGCCGGATTAGAGTGGGAGCAGGAAAAAATCATGGAAAAGGGGGGAAATGCGGGGAAAAAAAGGAATAAGGGCAAAAATTCGGGCAAAATGACTGCAGATTTGAGACAAAGTTTCTCTTCTGTTTGCTCCTTTCACCCCCCAAAATATCACTTAAAAAAACCCTACAAAATACCAGAATAAAACCCGAAGGATGCGAGAGGCAGCGTGTGCTGCCGGCGGCCACGGATCGCCCCTCCGCTGCCCGGGCAGAAATTAAAATCGATTGCAGATGAATTGGGTGTTTTTGCCCCAAAATGGCGGCCCGTTAAGGCCTGCGCTTCTCCCCCTGCCACAAAGCGGAGCGGAGGGATGCGCAGCACATGTGGGGCTGGAGCACGTCTCTGCTTTTGATAACTCCTAAATTACAACACGAAACCACGAGAATGCGGTTTGCAACCTCCTAAGGCTTTTGTTTTATCTGGGGCTGAGGAATTAGGCTGCAGCAGATTGCTGAAGGAGCCCATAAAATAAAATAATAATAAAAAATACTTTATTCATTTTAGGAAAAAAAAAAAAGTAGGAAGAGGGGGTGGTTTAATGTAAACACTACAATTGTTTATGTGCTACAAGTAGCCGGGTAAACGCAATCGTTTTAATTTCTCAAAATGCGGCCTAATCTCCTCTTTTTGGATGAAGTGAGAGACACTTAAGCAAATCTGCTCCCCTCTGCTGTGAAGATGCGGCTGATCCGAACCGAATGGGACTGCAGAGCCGCCTGTGCGGGGGACCCGGCTCTGGGGGACAGTTCGGGGCTTCGCAAGGAGCCCCTGATTAAAGAAGCAGAAGAGGATGGGGATTATGTGTGAGCCTGAGGACCTCAGGTATGGAGATCAAATGCTGAAAACAGGGAGAATTCAGGTGCTTTTGGAATGAATTCTGCGTGTGCACATGTGCCGCTCGGTGCTCTGAAGCTCGACGGCGTTAGCGGGGTTTTGGAAGGAGAAATGGACAAATCTGGGAAAATCCAACAAGACAAAACGCTAATCTTACCCCTCCGGGCTCTCCCGGTTCTTTCCCTGCTCTAGGTGTGAATCTTTTCTTTATTCAGTTTTTTTCCCCTTACTTTTCTACAAAGTTGGTGTTAATATCCCGCGCGGCTCTCCATTTTCTGCTAAAAATCCTAATTGAAACAATAATGTTTATTGTGGAGCCCTCAGCGGCCGGCACTGCAGCTTCAAACACGCCTCAAGGAGCCTGGTGACTGATCCGCGTTTTAACAGCGGCTGAAAGCGGCGATTTTCCAATCGTCATATGTGAAAAATAGGAATTCTTTGAGGTTTGCTCTTAACTCCCAGAACAGACCAACATTTTAACACGTCCTTTATTGTTTGCAGTCCTACTTTCCAGTGTTGCTCTTCGCCCTTTCCAGCCTCATTTGTGTTTTCCCTTCTTTTAACCTTTGCAAGACGGTGTTCTCAATAAATAAATTAATTAACAAAGCAGCAAAATGTATCTCCAATTATTAGTTTATTTTTAATAAAAGTAGTCCTCTGTCCCCCTAGATGTGCTCTCCCAGGGCTCTCACCTGCGTTTCCCGGCCTCGGCTATAGATTATTATTATTATTATTATTATTATTATTATTATTATTATTATTATTATTATTTTAGATACAGCATGAAAGTTTGTGAAGGCGGTTGGAAAATTAAAGGAAACGTGTCGGCACCGAATAAACTTTCCCCCAAATCCTCGTGTCAAGTTATTGGGCTCTGTCACCCGCGCTGTCCTTTCTTATATATGAATTAAGCTGCCTTTTTTTTTTCTTTTCTTTTTCTTTTTTCCCTAAAAGGATCAAAGAGAAGGGAAAGGGTCCAAACCTAAAACCAGTATTTGGGTGTCCGCCGTCTGCTATGTTGGGGGTAGCAGGGTTTTCACTACCACCTCAAGGAACATAATATCATTCCATAATTCTTTGACTTAAGTTACTCAGAAAGAAGGAAGCAGGGTAAGAGGGATTGTAAAGTTTGATAGATTTCTTGTGGTGATAGTTTACAGTTTCTAAGCCAACATATAAAGGCGTGGGTTTTATTTTTGCATCGCTGTTATTGTACTCCAGTGTACTTTGCCATAAATCAGAATTATTTCCGCTACAACACGGGGCATAATACCGGGCAGAAAATACAAATTTAAGGTAATCATTAAAGTCTTGCTACCAAATACTTCCTCGCCGCGAAAATGAATGTTTGCTATAAAAACGTACCCAAACTTGGTTAAAACAAAATACAATGGGCATCAGCAGCACTTGCTATCCATAACTCACGGTTAAATAATTAGGTTGAAAAGCAGGGGGACAGGTAAAATATTGCGTCGAAGCCGACGCGAGTCTTTGTCTCGGTGCACATGGAGCTGCTCTCCTGGAGAGGCAGAGCAGGGGGGTTCTTCATCTTTTCTCCCATCGCATTCCCGGAGCGCTGAGCTCGTGGGTTTGAGTGCGGATTTGGGGGATATTTGAGGACTTTTCCCATCGCTGGGCTCCGAAGACAACAGAAGGACCCGGGGACACTCTACTCCCTCCTCTAAAGGGCGAATCCCGCTCCCGTGTGGACCCCGAGCCCCGCAGGCGCGTAAAATCCCGAGCTTATCAGCGCCCTTATCCCCCCTTTCCCCCTTTAAGTTTTAATAGCGTCGCTTCGTATTTATTCTCCGTAATTAGAGCGAGGCATTTCTCCCAACGGGGGTTCCACTTAGGCTGATGAATTTTATTTCTCCTCCCATTAATGACCCATGTTTATCATACTTCTAATGATTTTTAACTTTAAGCAATATTCGCTCTCCTGGAGCCTCCTCTGGGCTGCTCGCTGATGCTGCCTTCCCGCTTCCCTTTTATTGTTTTTTTTTCCTTTTTCTTTTTCTTTCTTTTTTATTTTCAAGCTGAAGTTTTGAAGTATATCCATGGCGTATTTTGGGGTATCCTATCGTATTTTGGGGTGGTCCGTGGGATTTTGGGAGGCTGCGTTTGCATTCAGCCCTCTGCGCTCCCCAAGATGCTGCTTTAGCAGCGAGAGAAACGGTCTCCAAACCCTCCCGACTCCAAATCGCAGCTCGCGTTGCCAAAACCCGGTAAACAAAAAGCCCGCGAAACGGTGTAAATCTTTATTTTACACTCCCAACATTTACACGTTCGTAAAAGAGGCGGTTTCCCCCCATCCCTTTCCCCCTTTCGCGACCTGGACGGCGGTTTTCGCTCGCGATGCCATTGTGAAGCGGCCGGGTGGACGAAGAGGACAAAAAAAAGCGCAATTATTTAAGGGCACTTTTCGCTCTGATGGGCCGCATGCAGCTCGTTAGTACCTCCTTGCACAGAGCACCCCAGAATGCGCCGAAAAGAACATTCCCCAAACCAGGAAAGCATATTTAATCCACAAGCAGACAATACAGGAAACTATGAGGTCAAATTTTGGTGTCCCAAAAAATGCACATGTGTAACTGTTTGACTGAGCAGCATAAATTATTGGCCAGGCACATCAGCTGCAAAAATAAAGTAGAAGAGGGAGGTAAAAAAAAAATCAAACCGGGGAGGAAAAAAAAAAAAGCAATATAATACAAAATTGCATTGGTCTTTAATTTCATCACCTATAAATGAGAAAATATTGGCTCCCATACTAAAGTTTTATCCTTTGCTTATAAATATTATGTGGAATTTTCGTTGGATATCATAAAACCGAACGATTTCTATCAAACTGTTTTAAAAAGACCTATGCAGATAACACAAATAGAGGCAATAAAGTGGCAAATAGCTTTCCAGGGGAACCAAATGGCGTCTGAAGGCTACGAAAGCTTTTACTGTGCTGCAGAAAGGGGCACGAGAAATACCATAACGCACTTTTAGGCTCGCTCGGCCTAAGAGATGGAAACCTGTCCCGCTCGAGGCCGCGAGAGCCGCAAAGTCCCTTGAAAGGGAAGTCGAGGGGGGATTTAGCAGCCCCGCTCGGGCAGGGCTTTGGGAAAGCAGCTTTGCAGACGTGAGAATATTTGAGCAGAACCTCACTTGAAACCGTTACAAATCACCCCAAACGGTCAAGTTCCACTTTCTGCTATGCAATACACTTTTTCCCACTCATTTGCTCCATTTGCTTTTTTCTTTCTTTCTTTCTTTCTTTTTAAGAAAGGTTGTGTTTTCTTTTTTTTTTTTTTTTTTTGGTTTCCCTTGAAAGTGACTCTGAACCCGTGTCTTTCCAATCACTCGTAATGATCTTGAAATTCCGGGCTCTTTGCCTTTTTGTGTGCGTGGGTTTCTTTTTTTTCTGCATTTATTTTCTTGCGACTCCCCTTAATTCGCCGCTTCGCCTCGAATCAAAGTTGGCCAAGTCACTCTTCAACAAAGCAAGAAGAAAAGAAATTTAAAAAGGGACTAAAACTCTGGAGTTTAATTACTACACGACTTAGAAAATGTCCTATAAAGCGAGGAGGTGGAGGGGACACCCACACGCTCGCAACAACAACGGCGGGGGCTGAAATTGCGTCGGATCTGAAAGATCTAGTGCACAGGGTCCAATTTAAGAGAAAATGCCACAAAATGGGGAAGAAAGAGGAGGGGAAACTAAGTTTCGGCGTGAAATCACCCCAGGAATAAGAGAAAACAGAAATAATGAAAGAATCCAGGCTAATTCTAGCCAAATCCGGGGAAAAGTTTCAATTTGGAAATTCTGTCGCATGATTTTTAGATAGTCCTGGGTTTTAAAATTTTATTTTATCTTTTGGTCCCGATTTTTATTTGTTGGAGAGAACCACAAAGAAGGAAGGCGGGATCAGACAGAAAGCCAAACAGGAGGAAAAAAAATAAAATAAAATAAAAAATAAACCCCGGCACCGCCGCACTCTCGCGGATCGCTGTGCTAAACTCGCTCGCCCTTTGCAAATTTGCCCCCGTTATTTTTATTTCCCCCGCTTTTTCCCTCCACCACCAGCCCTGCAAGGTCTGTGCGCGACATCCCACATGCCATTTTAGCCCAGCAACTTAAGACAGTTCACAATGAAAGTGGATAATTAAAAAAAGCTGCTTTTGCAGAGCCTCTTGCACTCCAGAAAGGCGAAGCTGCTTTGCTGCAGGAAAGAAAAAGAAAAGGGGGTGTGTGGGGGGGATAAGATACAAAGCCTTGGCTTTTATTGTATTTTTTTTTAATCAAGAGCTGCCTGGGAAATATCCAGGCGCTCGAAGACGCGTGGGCTTCGGGATTTCGGGGAAATGCCAGACTGAAAGACAGAAAGCAGGTCCCTGCCTCGTTTCCCCACATTTCCCTCCGTTTCCACAACTCGTAGGGGGGAACTGAACAGTAAAGCGGCGCCGAGTGCATCCCCTCTACCCACCGCAAAAAAGAAAGACAAAAACAAAACCACTCTCCCCCTCGAGCCTCACTCCCCCCTATTTATTTTTATTTTATTTTTATTTTATTTCCAGCCTCAAAACCGCGCCCGGAGCCCCCGTGCACGCGCCCGGCAGAGCTGCGGAGCAGCGAACGAGGAGCGGGGGGGCCCTGCGTGCGGCGGGGGCAAAACCCGCTTTTTTGGGGGTGTTGGAGGGAGCGCAGGAAAATCAAAGCTGAGGGAGGGGTGCGATTGGGGGGGCTGGGATTTAAACCCGTCTTCTGCTCCACACGCTTTTTTTGGGGGGCAAAATTTGTCGGAGAGGGGAGATATTTTAAAATTATTTCTATTATTTCTATTAATATATATGCATTATTGTTGGTTTTTTGTCCCGCCGCGGACACGCGTGGATCGGTTGGTAAACAAAGCGGCGGGGGGGAGAGCGGGGGCCCCGGGGACAGCCCCGTTCGGGTTTTTTTTTTGCGCGTGGAGCGGGGGGTAAAGCGGCCGCGGCGGCGGCGCCGGGACGCGGCGGCCGAGGCGCTGCCTTTGTTCAACGTGAAGGTCCCGGCCCGGGGCTGGCAGATGTCGCTGTTGCTCCACGGTGCCGCTCCCGGTGGCGACAACTTGACCCCCGTGACGTGGGCCCCGTCTGAATCATCAAGGCCATTTTCAATCCTCATTGGCCTGGGCATCACGTGGCGGCAGCGGGGGGGAGCGGCGAGGGGGGGCTCGGTGGGGACGGGAGCGACGCGTGGATAATTATGGTGCTTGGTATTTTTTTTTTTTCCCCCCTAAAAAAAAGATGTCAGCCCCTGGCTGGAGTAGTCCTCCTTAAAAAGCCTCTCTGAAAATGTCATGTCCCAACAATGTGACTTCTAACTCGTTTTTGATGGACTCGTTGGCCGGTACCTGTAGAGGGGAGAATTATTCCTCCAGCCAAGGGATGTACATGCAGCCTGGGAGCGATTTCAGCTGCGGAGTCATGAGGAACTGTGGAATTATCCCGTCTCTTTCCAAAAGGGACGAGGTGAATAGCGCTACCTTGTCTCTCAGCACCTATCCATCTTACCTTTCGCAGCTAGACACTTGGTGTGACCCCAAAAATACGTACAGGATCGAGCAACCTGTTGCAAGACAGCTCCCATCCTGCTCCTTCCCCACCAATGTCAAGGAGGAGAATGTTTGCTGTATGTATAACGCTGACAAAAGGGCGAAAAATGCCACAGAGGCAGCCCTCTACCCCAACCAAATGCCTGAGCCTTGCCTAAGTGACCATGAAGTCCCCGTTCCCAGCTACTACCGAGCGAGCCAAGGTTACCCCTCCATGGAGAAGACGCCCAACTGCAGCAACCCCAGCGAGTTTGAGGCAAGTTTCGAAGCCAGGGCGAGCCTGAGCGCCCGCAACGAGCATCTGGAAGCGGCGGCACCGCCGCCTCCGCCGCCGCCGCCGCCGCCGGTGGCCAAAGCGGGTTTCCCCGAAGCCAGCCCGGCCGAGCACCCCGCCGGCAACGACATCAAAACGGAAAAAAACGCCCCGGCGCCCAAGCCCGCGGCGGCGGATGCCGAGAAGGAGCTGCCCAAAAGCACCGACACCAGCACCGACAACTCGGACAACGAGGCGAAAGGTAAGGGGACTCCTTCATCCAGCGCTCGCTGATTGCGCGAATTAGCGGCCGCGGTTGATAAGAGTAATCCCGGCCGCAAGAAGGCTGCTCGGGCTGGTGGCCGTGCCAACTTTCTGCGGAGATGGGCAGAATTTGTGTTCTTTATTGTCGCCGCGTTTGCATTAAAATGTGTATTTGTGCTCTTGCTATGAATGTTTGTTGCGGGGGTGGGAAAAAGCGGGGCTGACAAAAAGGAGCAGTCGGATATTGAGGGGGGAAAAAAAAGTCCTCTCGCTGTTTACCCGGAGGAAAAACAAATTGCTCTGCATGTACTTCGGAGGGGGAAAAAAGTCCTCGCAACCCGCGCTGCAGAATGTGCTAAGACCAGGTGGCTTTCCAAAGGCTCCTGAAATCGCAATGACTTGGGGTTTGCTTTTTGGGGGGAGGAGGGCGGGTTTGGGGGGGTTTTGTGGTTTTGGAGATGGATGAAACCAGGGTTTATCCCCCACCCCTCGTTGTTTCCCTTTGCGAAAGCTTGTTTGCCTTTCACGAAACTCAATGTTGCCGGCTTGGGGTGTGCTCGGTGCTAAATATTTGGAGGAGAGGAGAAAAGAGAACGCGTTGAGTCTCATTTTCGGATGCAAAGAGCTCAGGCTGGAGTTGTGTGCTGTGATTCATTTCAGTGCTTAGAAGCTCGTTGGAGGCTCAGAGAATAAAATGCCTTTTTCCCTTTCTTCTTTTATATATGTATATGTATATATATATTCTGGAGAACTGAGGTCTCGTTGGCGAAGGCAAAAAATATTTCTGTATGTTGAGCAGATGTTTTAAGTTTGGGATTGTCTGAAAAGAGGCTTTCGGTGAACAGATTTTATTTTC
Organism: Crypturellus soui; assembly: GCA_032275445.1. Taxonomy (NCBI): domain Eukaryota; kingdom Metazoa; phylum Chordata; class Aves; order Tinamiformes; family Tinamidae; genus Crypturellus; species Crypturellus soui. The sequence continues at coordinate 120,099 of JAUBNY010000422.1, read as the reverse complement.
GCTGTTGAGCTCGCCTGTGGCTTGAAATCTGCGTGTTATTTGGATATCAGGGTCTATTGCGCTCCGACTTGGGAGCTAGGAGGATTCAGAGGCTTCTGGTAGGGCAAGAGTGGAGATAGGGCGGCTGGACGCGTGGAAAATATGAAAAAAATAATAAAAAATATAAGTTGGCATAAAAGATCCATTAGAGCGGCTGGAGAGCTAAGTGGCGGGTTTCATTAGTTTGGCCGGGTTCTGTGGATTAAAATACCTGCCCCGGGCTCCGGGTCGGGCACGGGGAGGCTGGGGGGGTATCTGGTTCCGTGGGTGCCCCCCGTGCGGACGCGCCTCGTGCCCCAATGTCCTGGCGATCAAGGGAAAGGTCTCCCCCTTCCCGAACCGGCCTTTTCCAAAGCAGAGCCCATAACCTCCTCTTATTTATTATTTTATTTTATTTGATATTTTTTTTCTCCTTTAAGCACACCGCATCCCACCGGGAAATCATATTAGCTGACAGCTGGGTTGCAATTACACCAAAAAACGCAAAGTCAAGGTTATCAAAACCCCTACAAAACTTATCTGCACAAAGCGCCTTCGACGTCCTTGTCAAGCGAGGTTTTGGTGGGAGTTAACCTGGAAAAAAACAAGAGGATTATGTTGTTTTGAGGTCGTAATTGGGGCGGAAATCGAGAGAGAGGTTTGCTGGTGGCTCTGTTGCTCAATTTAAAATGGGTGCGTGGATAAGGACGCTGCTTTCCCAGTTTTGGTGCATTTGGGGAGGAAGCTGACATGGTTTGCAGCGATTCTAAATGGCCAGCTCCAATCTGGGGCGGATTGCGCTTGCTTTTGCTTCGGGTTTTTCTCCTTTAAATGTTTCCTAGCTTAACTTTTCGTTGAGGTTGCACCAGAATTATTATTCATGCAGAAGGTAAGCTATCTGCCGAGTGTAATTTAAGAATTTGGGGCAAGCTAGGGTTGCAGAGGGGATTTCCAGGGCTTGCTTAGCATAAAAGGTTTTCTGCGAATGTGAGCAGTGGTTTCATGTCACCCAGCAGCTAATTTTGCAGAGGTAATTGGCTAAATAAAGTCTATATTTTTTAATCCCTACCAAGCGAAGCCCCCTGAGCTGGCATTAGCGCAAGGGCGAGGGGCTGGCTGCAGTTCTCCAACACGCTCTGCCCTTTTCCTGCACGATTTAGACAGAAATATTGGCCGGCCGCTGGTGCCAGGATTTTCTCATGACCAAATTCAAAGCCCAAGTATTTGCCGTGTTTATTTATGTACGTGTGAAATACGTTTGCCTTTGCGAAGTGCATGTGTGCGTAGGGCTGCGCGTGTGCCGAGCGCGGGGAGCGTAGATGGGATTACAATTACCTCCGAATTTACCTATACGCGGCCACGCAGCTCATAAAGGCAAATCTATTTCATGCAGCCTCCCTTCACGGAAAGAAAAGAAAATAACCCCCAAAAATACACTTGACGCAGAGGCTACTCCATAGATCTCCAGGACGAGTGGAAAATAAAATAAAATTAAATTAAATTAAAAAGCGATTTATTTCCACAAGAAGAATGCGCCTCAACCAGGGGACTATTTCAGCCTCTGGTTTATATATTGGAGCAGAGGTGAATTTTTATTCCATATATTTTTTAACGCAGGAAAAGTCAGGAGGAGGCAGGAGAGCTGCGGGCAACGCGAGAAGTTACCTTGCGGCTCGCCAGCCGCTTTAATTTTTATTATTCATATTAATAATATTTCCCTGCCTCTCTGCAGCCGAGGCAAGGCATGAATAAATGAATCCGATTTTTTAGATTATTACCATTATTAGTATTGTAATTAATATTATTATTAGGGGGGTCCGTGCGGTCGTGGCGCCCCGGGCTCGGCGCGGAGCGGGGCCGGGGGGCGCGGGGCAGCCCCGCGTGGAGCTGCGAGGGGCTCCGCTCCCGTCGCGCTATTTTCCCGCCTTAAAACACACCATTCCGTTCCCCTTTTTGCCCAGAAAGGTCCCTTTTCACCCCAAACCCTCCCTTTCGGCCCATATCCTCATTTTGCCCTTTAATTATTATTTTAGATGAATCTTATTTACTTCCTCACTCTGTTTTTGAGGCCTACTATTATTTTTCCTTGTTTACTATAATTTTTCACGTTTATTATTTTTTATTGTTCCCATTTTTATTATTACCGTATAATCATACATCTTTTATGCGGCCCAAGGTGCTGCTTTCGTCCCCAAAACGCTGCCCTCCGTAAGTTCCCCCCAGCCCCTTTTTTTTTTTTCGGCCTTTGCGCGGATACTTATGTAACGCTGTTATTTTTAACAGAGGATATAAAGGCAGAAAACACTACAGGAAATTGGCTGACAGCAAAGAGCGGAAGAAAGAAAAGGTGTCCTTACACCAAGCACCAGACGCTGGAGCTGGAGAAGGAATTCTTGTTCAATATGTACTTGACCCGTGAGCGCCGCCTGGAGATTAGTAAGAGCATTAACCTGACAGACAGACAAGTCAAAATCTGGTTTCAAAACCGCAGGATGAAACT
>JAUBNY010000422.1:99410-110145 GCA_032275445.1 Crypturellus soui | reverse complement strand
CGCCCCCCCCGCCCGCGTCCCCCTTTTGCACTAAAAACACACGAAATTTGGGGGGAAAAGCAGCAGAAAGCGCAGTGTCACCAAAGCGGGACGGTGCCCTCGAATTCCCCCCATCTTCCCCTACATTTATATTTTATTACTTTTTTTTTTCCTCCGCTGCTTTCAAGGGAGAAAGCGAAAGCAGAAGGTTTCGGAGCGCAGCCCAGAGGCCGGCGGGGCGCGGAGGGCCGCGGAGGCTGCGCGCAAACAGCGCGGGGCTCCGCAAAGGTGTCCGCGGAACCGGCTGGCCAGGGCAGTGCTCAGACAAAGACCCCCATTTTCTGCATTTACCATTCGGGACCGTTTTTTTCCCAGCAGAAAAAAATATATATATTTATATCTACGTGTAATTTATGTATATTTATATGGCTTGCGGATTAATTGTTTAGTTTTGCTCCGTGCAATTAAGTTTCGTCCCCCTCCAACAGCAGCCAAGGGGAGGTGAGCGGAAAAGCTCGCTGCCTGCCGGGGCTGTGCTAGTCCCATCCTTGCAGAAGAGGTAATTTTGCCATTAACAAGTCCGGGAGCTTTTGTGGGAGCCAGGAGCCGGCATAAAAGCTGCGGGATAACCTTGTAGCTGCGGAATTCAGCTTCAGTTCCAGGGTGGATATTTGCTTGCAGCCCTTGCAACTTAAAATAATACATGGAGAGAGAGATAATAGATAGATACATAGGTAAATAGATAGATAGATATTGTTTTTAAAATAGGAATATTTCAAGATATGGCTGCATTTCCCCCACTCTCTGCCTGGACTTTACACATCCAACTTTGCCCCCATCCGTGGCGAGGGTTTCACATAGAGGGAAGTGGAGAAGGACAATATTTTTTTGCGGGTTCATATCGTGCAAATGAGCAGCTAAACGCTGCGGGAATAATGTTGTCTCGAGCCGGGTCTGCAGTTCGCTTGGAGGTGTCTCCAGCTCTGCTTTGTGCTGGTTAGTTCTTAGGGGCGAGCAAGCCCTGCATGAAAGGAGGTTTCTATTTCCAACGCGATTATTTCTTTATATTTTCTTTTAGCTTCTGTTTTTCATATATATTTGTTGATCCCGCAACAGCATTTAGAGAGAATAATCCCATGTGCTGCAGGTTTCCTAGTGGAATATAAGAAATCCTTTGCAGGATAGGTTTTCCTTTGTGCACCGCCAAAATGCACCCTTCACGACTAATTTAATGACCTTGTCTGCTGGCATTAAGGTTTCCAAAACTGCTGCGACTCCCTAAAATCGTGCTGCTGGGTTAATTCCTGCTCTTTTTATTTTGCAATTTATATAGACTGCATTCGACCATTTCAATTTTTATTTTGGAAAAAAAAATAACAATGTCCCCCCATGGCTCTGCCTTTCTGGGTCTCCGCAGGCTCAGTCCTTCCTCTCTCTCCCTCTTTCTCCCCCTGCCTCTCTCCTTTTCTTCCCCTGCCTCCTCTTCTGCATAGAGATGTCTGCAAACAACCGCTCTTTGCTAAGGTTCCTCTTCAAAATATTCCGTCAAAGTGCAGCAAAGCCAGGCTGCTTTTTCCCCTCCGCATCCCACCTCCCAGTATAGTAGCCAGCTCACACCGCGAGTGTTTTTTTAAATGGGAATAGATAAAAGGATGATGAGTATCTTTAAATATATATATATTACCTTTTGTGCACGTAAAAAATAACCGTCATTGGAGACTTGTGATTGACAGATAAATTGGACTCGATAAAGGCCAAAGAAGACACTCTGCTCCTGCAGGAATATCTCCCCTTTAGGGCTCACATAAAGCACGAGGCTTGAAACGGAACGAGGAATAAATTCTGTGCGGGAGAGAGTCCCTTTCCTCGGTGAATTGGGGGGATCTCGGGTGCCCTCGCCGCCCCCCTCTCCCAGAACACGGAGGAGCAGTTTGGAGGGAGCTTTTCCAGGGAATTTCCGAGAGGAAAGGGCTCTGTCGCAGAGGGCAGACGTGTCCCTGCGCTCCAGCCCTGGCAGTGGAGGTGCAGCCCTGGGCTCAGCAAGAACGGGACTTTGGAGGGTCTGGGGGCTCCTTGCTCAGCCCTTCTCTCCCATTTACTGCCCCGGGCCGCTTTTATCTCCTTTCCCCCCAATGCTCCAATTTTCCATGCAACTTATAGGGAAATATATCTATATAATGTATATATTCTGGCATATGTGTTCATGGGACTTGCACACACTACCTCCTGGATGGCACTGGGGAATGCAGCATCACTGGGGACCCCCCTTTCCCTCCTCATCTGCCTGTGTTTCCCTTGGAGGAACCACCAGAGCTCTCTGAGCCTCCACTTTTTATTTTTCCTCCCGAACTTGCCACGTTTTGCATCATCTCCCTCTCTCCCCTCCAAGTCACCATGGCCCCTATAATACCCAAAGTGATGTACTCTTCTGAAGAGCCTAGAAAATCCATATTTGGGGAAGTTTTGCTTCTTACATTAAAGTAAAATAAATTAAAAATTAAAAAGTTATTTTGATATTTTCCCCTTTATTCCGGACAATTCACCTAACTCCATTCTTGCAGACTCCAATGGGCGTGAGCTATTTACCTACCTGTTTTTCCTTACAAAGGAAAGGTTATTCTTAAAAAAAAAAAAAAGCAGACAATAAAGATTCCTTTTTTTTTTCTCTAACGCCCCCACTTCTTCCACCGGTTTGGTGTAAAAAAAAAGAAAAAGTTTCCACACATTCAACAACACCAACAACAAGAAAAAAAGGACAATAATGTGTCAACCACGCGGAGCTGCTTCCCTCTCACTACGCAAAATCTCGCTCCTTCCCAGCGACGCCTCCGAGCCGAAACTCAGTCCTACAGTTTTATTTAATGAACGACACATTTATGAACAATCAAAGGGTCCTCGTAAAAATTTTATTGAAGGACATAAAAAACATCCACGACCGCTTGCTGGATAACGCAGGCTTTTTTTTTTCCCCACTGGAAAAAAAAGAACTTTTTTTTTTTGTAGTGGTGATGGCGGTGTTATTTTCCCCTCGTGTTTTAAATAGAGATCCTCTGCTCTTATGTTTTGTTTCCGCCACAAGCCCCTTATTTCTCAAAGCACAGAGAGAGGTGCCCGTGCCCCGCGCATTTCCTAGTTGTGGAGCAGCCTGATGACCCGCTGCAAAAGATGATTTAAAAAAAAAATAAAAAAGGAGAGAGAAAAGAAAATGAAAGAAAGAAAAAAAAAAGAGAAAAAAAAAAAAAAGAAGGAGAAGAAAAAAGGAAAGAATAAAAAAGCGTCCGAGTGGCCCTTAGGCTCCGAGCTCCAAACGCAGCTCCTTTCCCCCCAAAGGGGTGGGCAAGCCCGACTGCGCTCCCCTCGGAGCCGCTGCCTTCCCACCGCTATTCCAAGCCACGCAGCCCTGAGAGAGCCTCCAAGCTGCAGAAAGCCAAGGACAGAGACAAATTACGTCAAGAAATAGTTCCTGTGCTACCTTCCACAATTACCTTCCAGCCGTCCCCAGCACCAGGGCTAAAAAAAAAAAAAAAAAAAAAAACCCCTCGCCGCCTCGCTCCCCACCGCCCCCGGGGCTGCAGTGCGAGAGCGAAGCTGCTCCGCCAGCCCCGCCGCCTTCCCGCAGCCTCGTTATTTCCCCGATTTTTTTTTTTTTTCCCCGAAAAGCCGGGTGGCTATTAAAAAAAAAAAAAAAAAAAAAGACCTGCGGATTGATCCACGCTATATTTTTGGGTAAATACAATCACGTGAGGGCGGGCAGCCAATGGCACACGGGGAAAGGCTGAAAAAATAATTACCTGCCCTGATTGTTCTATGAGAAGATAAAAAGTACACATACAGTTCATACAATAATCTTATGAATGTAAAAGAGGGGGGAACCATGTCGGCGTCGGGCCCCATAAGCAACTATTATGTAGACTCCTTGATAAGCCACGAGAACGACGAGCTCTTGGCCTCCAGGTTCCCCGGCGCTGCCTCCCACCCGGCGGCCGCCCGCGCGTCAGGATTAGTGCCGGACTGCGCGGACTTTCCATCGTGCAGTTTCGCCCCCAAGCCGGCCGTTTTCACCACCTCGTGGGCTCCCGTGCCCTCGCAGGCGCCCGTGGGCTACCACCACCACCACCACCCCGCGTACGGCCCGCAGGCGCCCGTCGGGGGCGAGCCCAGGTACATGCGGACTTGGCTGGAGCCCCTCGCCGGGGCCGTCTCCTTCCCGGCCTTCGCGCCCGGCGGCCGCCCCTACGGCCTCAAGCCCGACGCGTTCGGCGGGCGCCGCGCGGACTGCGGCCCCGCGGACGGGCGCGCCTACGCGGACTACATGTACGCGGCTCCCGGGGAGCTGAGAGACAGAGCCGCGCAGACCCTGCCTTCCCCGGAGGCCGAAGCCATCGCTGCCAGCAAACACAAAGAAGAAAAGCACGAATTAGACCCTAGTAAGTCGAAGTCATTCTTGTTTACGACCGGGGAGGCATTACAGCTTTCCAGTACCGTACTCAATAAAATGGAATTACCTTTAGAGAGCCCCTGCCCTAAAACTCCAGATATGCAGGAAGATCTGTGTTTTCTTTTTCTTTCTTTTTCCTTTTTTTTTTTTTTTGTGCTTATTTTTTTTTTTCTCTATATATCCGCCTGACAGGACCGCAGGACGAATATCTGTACTTTGTTTTGGGGCTGTTTAGTCTTTTTTTTTTTTGTAACCTCATTTTCATTTTTTTTTGAAGGGGGTCTATTGGCTTCTTTGCTCAAATATGCACCACCTTTCTTAACAAAAAAAAAAATGGGAGAGAGAGAGGAAAAAAGGGAGGGGAGGCAGAGAGGGTTAGAGAGAGCGAGGAGCCTCTTTGCTTTCAAATATTTCCACTTTCAAAGAACAAGGAAGAGTTGTAGTTATCTCCCTGCTGGCCTGAAGTGAGTGCATTGATGTGGGTTGCTTTTGGGGAGGGGAAGAGAATATGTCGCAAGAAATGCAGAGGTTGTCTCTTTATCTGTTTAAAATAAAAAATAACACCGCGAGCTGCCCCGGTGGGATGATTCCTGAGCTAGCCCAACACGTGGGAATAAATGAAAAGGTGGGTGCCCTGGGGAGGAAAATAAATGGGGGGAATTTAAAAATTTTAAGAAAAGAAAGCAATGGGGAAAACCAGGATTGCAAAGGCATAAACTGAGTGTGCGGAGGGCAAAAGGCAGCGAGCGCAGGACATGGGATCATCCACTTGGAGAGCCCCCTTCTTAAACCCCAAGTGAGAGAAAGAGGGAGAGAAAAATAAGACGGAAGGAAAAAAATGTAATGATGAAGAAGAACCCGCCAGACAAGCAGCACAAAACCTTGGGCATTGCAGACAGGGGCCGAGGAGTCAGGTAACCACCAGCCCGAGCCTAAACGTCTCCTCTGTAAACGGTGCAGGTCAGTGCGGACACCCCCAAGGCAGGGCAAAAAAATACCCCCTGAGCAAGCAAAACGCAGAATGCAATGCAATGCAATGCAAAAAAAAATAAGTAATATAAATGAGAATATCCGTGTTTTTGCACATTATTGCAGTGGTAAAGGGCGAGGGGGCAGCGGGGCTGGGGGTGCAGGACGAGGGGTCCCCCCTGCACGCAGCCCTGCGCTGCTCGCACCCCCTTGGCCTAACTCGCTGCTGAGATGCCGATTTCCCAGCGATAAACTCGGTGTCAGCGGGTGCAACCACCTTTGTGCCTGTCTGTATCGCGCTCCTCATCTCGCATCTATCTGTATTACACGTTATTATCACCCGCCGGCTGGTGCCAGGAACCCCTGTGAGCAAGAGGAGGTTGCAGGAACAGGGCTGGGTGGGGGTTCCCTAAACCGCGAAAAAGCCAAATATTATTCCAAGGAGGAAGAAGTACCCTGGGTTATCCCGTAATATTTTCCTCCTGACCAAGTGGGGTAGTGGCAGCACCGTGAAAGGTCTTTTTAGGCTAGGGAAAAAAAAAAAAAAAAAAAAAAAAAAACTATTTCTGGCAGCCAGTGGGACATCTCGCGTGTCATCCTGGAGATATTGCAAAAATAAACTCGCTTTTCCAGGTCTGGGAGAGCTTCTAGGGAAAGTATTGGAGAGCAGAGGTTGTAAAAAGAGTTTATGGGCCTATGAAATGGTGGGAATTTTGACTTTTTATGACTATGTTCTTAGATTACTGCTGGTAGCAGTCATGTGGATAATTATTATTTTATACCCATTGCTACAGTTTTATTTGCTGAAACTCTTCCTCTTTTTCTTAATGTGAGAACAGCAGCAAAAAAAGCAGAGGAAATGACCCCCTTCCAAAATAAACATATTAAACTCTTCTGTAGGTCACTTAAAATATTTAGGTAAGATCTGCTAATTAAACAGGTTTCTTACTCGAGATATATCTGGGCGTGGAGGGGGGAAGGGAAGGAAGGCAGCTGTGAACATTGAATTTTTTTATTGCAAACAACACAAAAATCTTCTTTCTCAGACAACCCCGTCGCAAATTGGATTCATGCGCGCTCCACGAGGAAGAAACGCTGCCCTTATACAAAGTATCAGACCCTGGAACTGGAAAAAGAGTTTTTATTCAATATGTACCTTACACGGGACCGAAGGTACGAAGTAGCCAGAGTCCTTAATCTCACTGAACGCCAAGTCAAAATCTGGTTTCAGAACAGGCGAATGAAAATGAAGAAAATGAATAAAGAAAAAAACGATAAAGAACAGCAATAAAGTTGGCCAAGTCCCGTCCATGAGAAAAGAGGGTGGAAAAAAAATAACATAAAAAAGGCAAAGAGGCTGTTTTTTGGGGGGTTGAGATGTTTCTGACTCTGAATGTGCGAATGAATGTTTAGCGTTATAGTCAAACACAGCGAGCGTTTCGGAGCACGAGTCTTTTCTAAAATGCAATTAAATAAAAGAAATATGTTTGGGGGGTTGTTTTCCTTTCTTCTTCTTTTTTTTTTCTTTTATGTGTTGTCCTCCTCCGAAAACAAACACGCGAAGTACTTGAATACTTTTTTTTGTATTATATTTCCTAAATTAAAATTAGCCAGTATTTTTATTTTTTAATTTCGTGAGCTCGTGAGTTGAATATTTTGTACAAAAAATGAGAAAAAAAAAGGAAAAAAAAAAGACTTAAGCGAATATGGCTCCATGATGTCCTGTCATAGTGTTGAGCGTTTCTGCTGTACCGATTTCGTGTATTTTATTCTTGTCTCAGAACCGTTCTGTAATATTGTTATGTTCGCTATTGTAGAGCAGCTCTATGTAAATATACCTAACGTCACGGGAGGAAAAAAAATAAGAAAAGAAATGAGAACAAAAAAAAACAATCTCAGCATGTAGGTGTCTTTTATTTTTGTATTTATCCACAATTCGATTTATCTGCTCGAGCAGAGCCGCTGCCTGGCGCTCGGGCAGAGGCGGGACCGGGCACCGCGCAGCGGAGTTTTCCGCTTCCTTCCCCGGCTCTTTCCCATTCCGCAGTATCATAATAAAAGGCGCTGAGGTAAGGGTTTGCAAGTGCCATCTATTTTTTTTTTCCCCCCTTAGATTGGGATAATTAATTGTACTAATTTATGACCCCGGGCGATCGAAGTATATGTAAAAGGGCTAAATGTGGGTGCTGGGGAGAGGCGCTGGCAACGGCAGCCGCTGCTGCCAGCCCCTCCCGGCAGCTCCGCGATATCCGCGGCGCTGCCAAAAAACCTGGAGCGAGGCTGGAAGTGCTGCCGCTCGCCAGACAGGCTGGGCTGCCCGGGAAAGGGGGGGAAAAAAAGGTGGGGAAAATAGGGAGTATCATATGTAGATATACAGGGATCACGGGGGAACAAAGGAAAAATTTAAAAATTAAAAATTGGACCGCGGGAGAGCGAGGAATGTGGCAGAGAAATGCGCGTTGAGATATTTGGGGCTGAAAGGCGGCCTCCCCCTTCATCCCCCCCCCAGCCTTGCACGTCCCTGTAGCCCTCCGCGGGGTATTAATAAATAAACACGCAAATAAATAAATAAACAGGGGTGTTTGCTGCGGAGGGGTCGCCCCCCCTTCCTGCGGGCCGCGCGCGGAGGGGGCAGCCCGGGGGCTCCCGGGTTTGCGCCGAGGCGAGAAAACTCGCAGCCCCCGGCGCCGGAGCCGGGATTTCTCAATGGCTCCTTCCCTGGGCGCTTTCCAGGCTGCTGAATGGGGAACGAGAGGCAGGAGATGGTATAAAAAACGAGCAGCGAGGGATGTTTAATCATAAAAACTTGTTATAGGGCCCTCTCTTTAATGAAATGAGTGGAGCGGCGTTTTAATCTTCCTAATCAAAACCAGACCGGGCGAACGAGATACGTTTGTCGCCCTCGTCCCGGTTCCTCCGCAATCAAGAAATCTGGAAGCGATTACTTCTGCTGATCTCATAAAATATTGCTCTTTAATATTTCTCCTTCTTAAACATTTGGAGGCTTTTTTTTTTTCCATTCGCCTGATTTGTATCCCCGCTTTATTTTTATTTTATATTTTATTATTTTTTTTTTAGTAAGCGCGGGGGCTATTTTTGGTCGCTGCAGAGGGACACGGTCTGTCAGTGGAGACATCGCTGGAGCAAGGGGGGAAGCTATAAGCCCCTTTTACAATCCCAGTTTTGTGCCGGCTCTGTTTGGAAAACCTTAACAAGCGCAATGAAATGGTTTAGGTTGGAAAACATTTTAGCAGAGCTAAGATTTATGGGCCAAAAAAAAAAAAAAAAAAAGAGAGAGAGAGGGAGAGAAAGGGAAATCTTTCCACCTCAGTCATGTCAATTCATTTATTTATTTTTATCTCCCTCCTCTGCAGATCCCTCTTTCTCTCTATTAGCTTATCCCGAGTTTATGATGAAAAAGGCAGCCCCGGGGGCTGGGCAGCGCCTCGGCCTTGTCCCCCCCGCGCGAGGGGCGACGCGGCCCCGTTTTCTTATTAATTAGGGGCTGTTGGCGAGCGGCGCAGAAGGCGCTTCCCCCCGAGCCGGGGGGGACACGGGGGGGGGCCGTTGTCAGCCCGATCCGCGAGGCCCTGATGGATGGAAGTTCATCCGGCCCCCCCTCTCCCTCGGAGCGATCCCATGGCCACAGCGGCTGCTCCCTCCCCCCATCCCCCTCCCATCCACACCCCCCCCCCGTCCCCCCCCTCCGCGCGGCCCCGTCCGCAGCCCGCGCTGGGGCCGCGCGTCCCGGCGGAGGCGGCGGGCGGCGCGGGAGATGCCCCTTTGTCTCCATAGAGCCCGAACGGGGGGGACACGGGGGGGAAGCAGAAAGGATGGATTTATCCCCCTTTCCTTTTTTTTCCTCCTTTTTTTTCTTTTCCTCCCTCCCTCTCTCCCTTTGTTGTAGCTGGGTTGGGCCCGGGTATATATATCTCTCTCTATATATACATCCGTGTGCATTTCTATAAAATAAATGAATCCCGGCGCGGTTTTAGTTCATGTGCAAGGCTCCCGGGATGCGCGGCCGCGGGGCAGGGTTACACCGGTTATAAAACGCCATTTGGCCCTGCTGGGAGCCTCCTCGGCCATTGAATTTCTCGGCGGCCGCAGCCTCGCTCTTCCCGGGGAGGGGGATGGCAGAACCGCAGCGTGGGGGGGGGAAATAAAATGCAATATAATAAATAATAAAAAAAAATCCCGCCGCACCGCAGAGCAGCACACCCTGTGGCCAGCCTTTCTGGGCGATTAATGTATCAAAATGCTCCGTTTTGGGCATCCTTTGACATATGGCGCGTGTGTGCGTGTGCATACTGATACAGCTATTGTGTGCGGAGGGGCGCGGAGGGGGGCGCGGGGCGGCCGAGCCGCTCCTGCAGCCCGGCGTGTGCTCGGCCGTGTCGATACCGCATGGATGTACACAAAATGTATAGATGGTGCAACGGGTGTGCGTCCTGCTTGTGCCTCTGTGTGTGTTTGGGGGGGGCTGCGCCGCTCTTTGGGGTTGAATTTTCTCCTGGAGCTTTAGTTTTCTCCTTGTGCCTTGAGGGGCACAAACCTGCGGGCTCCTCCAGCTGCCCAAGGGTGGATTTCCCCAGAAAGAAAGAAAAAAAAAAAAGGAGGGGAGGGAAAGGAAAAAAAAAAAAAAAAAACGAGGGAGAAGAAGAGGTAAAAATAAAGAAAAAAGAAAGAGGGGCGAAATGGAAGAGGGGGAAAAAAGCGCCAGTTTTACAACTCTGTTTGTCTCACTGCTATGCAGCGCTGAATAGGACTGAACAAAACAGGACCCTCGCTCTGGCTAGACGTCTGGCTTTAATTGCTTTATGGCTTAAATAAGGTGGGTGCTCTTCCCTTTGAAACGGCCCGAGTGGAATGTTTTGTCTACAAGCTACAAACAACAGACCCCCTCGGACGAGGGAGGCTGGGGACGGAGGAGAAGGGAAAGAAAAAAAAAAAACAAGGCAAAAAAATATAAAAGGGAGGGGGGGAAAGGAAGAAGAAAATAAACCCCTCTGAGCCGGGTTTTGAACTGAAAAAAAGCGCTGAAGTTGCGCGGAGAAAGGGCGCAGACGGCGGGGTTGGTTTGTCTCCGGGTGTACGCGTTGTGCAGGCTTTATTTTATATATATATATATATTATTTAATGTGATGTAATTTGATTTAATATGTATATATTTTCCCCGGCGAAAGAATGGGAAAAAAAAAATAAAAAGGAGAAAAATAAGGGTCCCCCCCCAAAAAAAAAATAATACTAAAGAATCAAAAAAAAGCCGCTGCTCGCGCTGCGGGGCGGGGGGGCGCGGGGCCCCAGCGCTGCGCGGCGGCTCGCGGGCCCTGCGCGCCGCTCCGCGCC
>JAUBNY010000422.1:64730-75156 GCA_032275445.1 Crypturellus soui | reverse complement strand
CGACCCCCCCCCCCGCCCTTTTTTTTTTTTTTTCCACTTGTAGTCCCGTTTATGGTTTTATTGCTACCATTGATTACTTTGTTTTGTTACACAGAGGAAAAAGAGCATAAAATCCTTTGGCATCCGGGTTCCTGTTATAGCTGGGGGGGAAATATAGACCCCCCCTGTCCAGCCCTTCTTTGTCAGCAAAAAACTCTTAGAAATACATCGTTTAAAAAAAAAATAAAAGAATAAAGAAAAAATAAAGGAAATAACTATATTGATTAAGAGCAAGACAAGGAAATACTCCCAGTTTTTTGAACGTGAGTGTGCACCTCTAAAGCTTCCTCTCCCCGGCCATTGCACACTCTGGCTTTTAAAATAAAAATGTGGAGGGGAAGGAGAGGAGAGGAAGGAAAGAAGGAGGCCAGGGTTTCCCTGCCATAATTGAATTTTTAAATAGCAAGCCACCAGCATGAGAAAGATACCTCGCAATATTTACAGATCAGCAGGTATGTTTTGCATTTAAGGGGGCAATTTATGGCTGCAGATTGAAATTAAAATGAGATTAGCTGCCTTCCTTTCAATTAGGGCTAGGTGCAATCTGCCCAGAGAAGCTCTCAGATAAACCCCTCTTTCATCTCCCTCAATTTTTGCCACGGAAGTTTCCCCATCACTTGCGAATATCTGGAAGTGGGAATCGCTGCAAAACCCAAACACGAGGAAGGGTCCCCTGCCCAGACTCCCATTTCCAGATTAAAAAAAAAAAAATCCTTTTTTTTTTTATGAGGAGGGGGTTGCAACTGCTGTTGAAAATGTAAAAAAAATGTAAAATATCCCCCAGCATCGCCACACATTGCAAAGAAACGAGGAGGGAAACATTCAGGGGAGAAATGTCAAACTGCACCAAAGGAGGGATCTAACTTCGCAGCTAATGCGAGTTCGCAATGTTGTGCTTCTTTTATTGCTTTCCCCCTTCTGATTATTTTTCTACTTTTCTTTTTCCTCTCTCTCCAAGAGCTACTTCAGGAATGCTCCCAAACACGTTATCAATCCCGAAGTCGCCATGTTTTTCCCCCCTTTCTCCTTCTGTCATATTTCCTCATCAGGAGCCCAACCATTTGATTCCATAATATTGACCAATGCTACAGGAGAACAGGGGGAAAAAAAAGGGGGGGCGAAGAGTGAGGGGGAATCAGGGTAATTTATGGCTTAATATTCTGTGGACATCTGAGATTTATGGCTGTGAATTCTGAGCTATTTTATTACAAGATATCAGGCAAACCCTCCTTACAAAATAATAACAATAATAATAACACAAAATCCCTGCGCTTCCCAGCCGTGAGCGGAGCGGGGAGAGGCGGGCAGGGTGCGGGGAGAGAGGAGGGAAGGGACAAATAAAAAACACGCGAAAAAAAAGTTAAGGCTGGGTTGTGAAATTGCTGAAAATTTCCAATCCCCCCCCCGCTTCCAGCTGCTTCTGCCCCAAAATAAATAATGAAATGAGATAAAGCGAGCGGCGGCGCCGGGACCCCGGGGCTCCCCGTGGCCTGCGGCCCCCCCGGGGCCCCCCCAGCTGCGGGTGCCGGGGTGCGGGGGGACCCCGCACTTCCCGTGCCCACTTAGTTGCAACTGGGGAATCAACAGAAGCAAAAAGCAATTTTTTCCCCTTTTTGACACCCGCCTCCCCATTGGCTCCCCCCGGGTCAGCTGACTTTGTCATTTTGTCTGTCCTGGAGCAGAGCCTTCCCTATAACAATCTAGTTCAGACTACAAACTGGAGACAGAAATAAATATTAAAGAAATCACACAGCCAGGTATAGAGGACGATATGAATTCCTATTTCACAAACCCATCTTTATCCTGCCATCTAACCAGTGGCCAAGAGGTGCTTCCCAACGTAGCCCTCAATTCAACTGCCTATGACCCTGTCAGGCATTTTTCTACTTATGGAGCAGCCGTTGCTCAAAACCGGATTTATTCGTCTCCTTTTTATTCACCGCAAGATAATGTTGTGTTTAGCTCCAGCCGAGGACCTTATGACTATGGATCTAATGCTTTTTACCAAGAAAAAGACATGCTTTCTAGCTGCAGGCAAAATTCTATGGGACATAATACACAGACATCAATCGCACAGGATTTTACCAGTGACCAAAACAGGAACACTTCGCAAGAACAAAAAACTAGCATTCAAATATACCCATGGATGCAGCGTATGAACTCCCACAGTGGTAAGTTTTACAGCTTGGAGATATAAATTAAATAAACTGAACCATCTTTACGACCTTCTCCCTAGCAGAACAGGCTGAGCGACTTTTTATGGCCCCATAAAAACAATAATATAGCTCCTTCACAGTTGCAGCTACAGGCCTTTTATTTGTTAAGTTGTTGCAAGCAAATATGGCTTGTTATGCTCTTTCTAATTAAAAGACTTCGAGAGTGTAAAATATCGATAATAAAGTGCAGCGAGCTCTGCTTGGGAGTTAAGCACCCAAATATTATGGAGGGGGGGATAAGTTTGAGGTGGAGAGGGAGGAAAGTGCGATTGCCTGGGGTTGGGTTCCTTGCAAAAAAAAAGAGGAAAAAGGAATATATATATATATGTGTGTGTGTTCGTGTAAATACATATATATATGTATAAACGGTAAGGGGGTCCCCCTTCTCTCCTGCAAGAGCTTTAATTGAGAGATTGGCTCGCTCTAGGAAAATAAATCTGGGGCCAAAATGGGGGTTTTTAGGGCGAAAAATGCGGCCCGAGGGTGTAGACAGGGGGGTCCCCCCTCGTTCTCTGTTAATGGGGAGGGGGGAGCGGGGCGGGCGCGGGGCTGCGCGGGGGGGGGGGGGGCGCGGGCGCCCGCCGCGTCCCCATCCCCAACCCTTCCCCCCGACCCCCGAGCACCCCCCGTCTCCCTCCTCTTCCTCGCCGCTCCAGCGCTCACGATTTTTAGTCTGTTTTGTCTCGGCTTCCCTAGGAGTGGGCTATGGGGCCGACCGCCGGCGGGGCCGCCAGATCTATTCCCGCTACCAGACGCTGGAGCTGGAGAAGGAATTCCACTTCAACCGCTACCTGACCCGCCGGCGCCGCATCGAGATCGCCAACGCGCTCTGCCTCACCGAGCGCCAGATCAAGATCTGGTTCCAGAACCGGCGCATGAAGTGGAAAAAAGAGAGTAACTTGAGCTCCACCCTGTCCGGAGCCGGCAGCGGCCCCGCCGCCGCCGCCGCCGCCGCCGCCGCCGACAGCCTGGCCGCCAAGGAGGAGAAACGGGACGAGACAGAGGAGGAGAAGCAGAAGGAGTGAAGGGGAGCGGGAGAAAACATAAGAATTAAAGGAAATAAGTTAAGGGAAATCGATAAAAAAAAAATAAAAAAAGAGTGACAGCTCCGCACCCCCCCCTGCCCGCCCTCCCTCCTATCATGTATTTATCACTGGCACAATTGAGATGTTTGGCTACATTTAAAAAAAATAATAATAAATAATAAGAATGTGGGCCCTCCCTGCTCTCACAGTTCATAACTCCACGGACTCGCCCCGTGCGGGCTCTGCAGCCCACCCGCCCCCCTCCCGCCGTCCCTCCGCCCTGCCTATTTATCTAACTCGGAATAAGACTGTGTTGCAGCCGCCCGCTCCTCTCCTGTGATTATGTAGAAAAAATGAAGGGGAGGGGGGCCGCAGTGCTGCCTCCCCATGCGGGGGCCCCCCGTACCATGGACTCTACCCCGGGGTTTTCTTCCTCTTCCTCCAAGACGAGCGACTTTTTCTCCCCGTGGTGCAAATCTCTGTCCCCGAAAAAGCTCCTTCAACCCAAATCTAGCATCTTGGGTTTGTTTCTGTTTTTATTTTTTGGGGTATAATTTTATTTTTATTTTTTTATTTTATTTTATTATTTTTTTTCTCTCGAGAGCATCCTCCTCGTATTTAAACCTGGGCTCATCGCTGCATACTACAAACTGTGACAGTTTCTGTGTGGATATTTTTAACTGTGTTCGTGGTACCTGTATTTATATTTATGTTTAGCACTGTAATGTTCCACGGTATAAAGTGAATGGAGTTCTATAGCAGTAGGAAAAAAATGCAAAAAAAATGCAAAAAAAAAAAAAAAATCTTGTGT
Organism: Crypturellus soui; assembly: GCA_032275445.1. Lineage (NCBI taxonomy): Eukaryota > Metazoa > Chordata > Aves > Tinamiformes > Tinamidae > Crypturellus > Crypturellus soui. The sequence continues at coordinate 71,065 of JAUBNY010000422.1, read as the reverse complement.
TACACCCTCTCATGTATAAAGGTCATGTCCAGAGGACTATGTTGAGTATTTAATAAAAACTGAATATTATTTTTAAAGTTTATAGAATGGCCTCCGAGCTTCAGTCGAAATCTCTCTTTTTTGTCTTTCTTTCTTTTTTTTTCCGTGTTCGTAACAGCCTGTTAGAAAGTTCACTTGGCTTCTGTGTGTTGTTCCTTAAAAAAGAAAAAAAAATCAGTTCCCTCTGGCCTTATTTTTTCCTCATATCTCTCTCATTCAAGACTATTCCCCCGACAAGAAAAAAAAAATAAGGGGGGAAAATACATTCTGCTTTGTCTCCTTGAATGAGTCTTGTTACTGTATTGTTCGCTGGCATCAGGAATCTATGCCATACCTCTCGCTTCATGATTAAAATGGATTTCCAAAGTTCAAAACAGTATATATTTCTTATTGCAACCCTCCGCAGTGCAATCCCAGGTCGAAGTGTTTGCATTTCGGATTTATTCTTACGATTATTCCGGTTTAGGGCTGGTGTGAGCGGCAGAGCAGCAGCTCCGTGGAAGGACACGCTTCACCCCAGCCCCTTCCAGCCTCGTCTGCCTGGGCGAGGGGGAGGCTCCTCCGCGCAAACTGCTCCTCGGGAGAGCGGAAATTGCCGATATAACGCCACGAAATCAGCAGAGCTGATGCGAAAAGTGCGGAATTCGGGGCTTAGATCATCTCTCGCCCAGGCTGCCCGAGAAAGGGTGGTTTTTTTTCCTGCTCTTTCCCTCCTCTCTTTGTCAGGGCTCTCATATTTGCTCGGCTGGTGGGGCTGGCAGTTCCTACGAGGGGCAGGAGCTGCCCTGGAAGCAGCTTAAAGCCGCCCTAGAGATATTTTTCCCCTAATGACACAAGCAGGATTCCGTGTTAAATGGCCATTTAAAAAAATAAAATAGCCCAGCGATTTTTTTTCCACACCATCCTGTGCTCTTCCCCAGCCTGGAATGTGCACGCGCATTTTTCTCCCTTCTGAAAGACGGAGGAAAAAAAGAAACACCCAAATCTGCCTCTAAAAAAGCGAAACAAAACGAGCCACCGAGCGGGACCCAGGGAGATCCTGAGAGGAGCGGGGCGACCTGGCGACAAAACGGGAGAGTCCTGGCCAAAGAGCCGCTCGTCCACGTTGCAATTAAAGATACACAAAGCAATGGGAGATAAGAAGAAGAAGGGAAGAGGAAAAGGAGGAGAAAAAAAGGAAAATGACGCCTCTGCCACGGCCGCACATGTCTGTTCTAGCGCACGTATAGCAAGGCAGCCTGCACTGCGTTCGCCTACGGAAGGAATATAAAGCAAAATGTGCTCAAACCCGCGATTTAAAGCCCAAAAGGCGAAGCAGACCGGAGGGGGGGACTCTGTTTTGCTGCCCCCCCCCTGCCCCAAAGCACCAGGGCGAAAAGGAGGGGGTAAAAACCTCGGCTCGGGGTGCGTTTATTGAATCCGGGATGCCCTTTGAAGAGAGAGGGCTGATTTCTCCGAAAGCAGCAGGCGAGGAATCCCAGGCTTCTCCGAACAATAAATTGTGGTGGTAAAGGTTAAAAAAAAAAAAAAAGAGAGAGAGAGAAAAAAAAAGAAAAAAGAAAGAAAGAAAAACAAGAAAAAGAAGAAAAAAAATGAGAAAAATGCAAAGTTGGGCGCCCCGGAGGAGCCGCAGCGTGGGACGAGCCGCGCATCGCGCTCCGACCCTGCCCAGCGCCGCGCAGCCCCCGGGGACAGCGCGGCCACGGGCTCCCCCTCCGCGGAAATGTGGGGGGGAGGCGGCTCCGCGGGACGCGGAGGGCTCCGCACCCCCGAAAACACCTGGGACACTGGAAAACGATGTGGAAAAAAAGAAAGAAGAAGAAAAACTACGCGTCCCCCCACTGCGCGCAGTAGGAAGGGGGTGCAAAAACCCGCGCATCTTGCGCGGGGCTGCGCGGAACAGGCGCTGCTGGGGGAGCCCAACTGCGCCCTGCTCTCGCCCCCCACCCCCCAATTGCCCTCCGCCCCGAGCCCCCTTTTTGGAGGCCCGCGGGGAAGGGCGGTGCGCGCAGTGGGGGGGGGGTTGCGCGGGGGAGGGCGCGCAGCGGCGCTGCGGTGCCCGCGCGGGGCGCTCGGTGCCGCTGCCGCCCCGCGGCCGCGCTGCGCGCTCCCCCCGCGCCTCTGCGCGGCGCTTCGCGGCGCCCATCAATAACCCGCGCGCGATTAACGAGGAGAAACCGCGGGGGGAAAAGAGAGGAGGAGGGAGGGGGGTCCCGAAGCCCCCCCAAATTTATGACTGGTCGCCGACGTCACGTGACGCCCCCTTAAAAAAAAAAAAAGGAAAAAAAAAAAAGCCCATATTTGGGCAGCGCGAATTGGGGGAAAGCGAGGAGAATCCCCACCTATAAATTCTGCACTTTAAGAGGGGCGAAACGGCCCCGTCTCCCCCCCAGCCCCCCCCAAGCCCACGCCGACGGCGAACTTCAAAGGGCCACAAATCAAGCTAAATCAAAGAGGTGAAAAAAAAAAAAGAAAGAAAAAAAGGAGAGAGAGAGGAAAAAAAAGAGAGAGGAAAGAGTCCCCGTTCAGAAAAAAAAAAGAGGGAAAATATTTTTTTTCGTATTTTTTGATGCCTTCCGACATGAGCTCGTACGTGGGCAGCTCGCTGTACAAGCAGAGCCCCCCCGCCGCCGCCTATGCCATGCAAAGTTATGGAAATTATGGAAGTGCGGCGGAGGGGCAGCCCTCCAGGTACTGCTGCGCCGCCCTGGACCCCGGCGCCCCGCTGGCACCCGCGGGGGCTTCCAGCTCGCTGCACCCTCTGGACATGGCCTCGAGCCCCCCCGAGCGACCCCCGTGCACGGGGCTGGGCTCGCCGGGGCTCCCGTTATCCCGAGAGGAACCTGGGAACGCGGGGATTTACAGGCAGAAGAGTAACGCGGCGCTGGAGGAGCGCGCCCGGAGCGCGGGCGGCATCAAAACGGAGCCCGCGCCGGCGAGCCAAGCGGGAGGACCCCAACTGCAGCCGCAGCAGCAGCCGCCTCCGCCAATTTACCCGTGGATGACCAAACTGCACATGAGCCATGGTAAAACCCCCCAAAAAAAGGAAAAAAAAAAAAAAACTTTCGCTTCTTGATTTTGTTTCACAGGATTTTTTTTTTTTGCCTCGGTTTTATAGGCCATGCGGGGCAAATAATAAAAAAAACCCGAGGTCGTAAATTTTACGACTAAGGCATCAATTGCTCGTAAAACTGTCCACTAAAAGGCTTAGAGGCTATATACGCCCAAATTTATGACAGCATAATTGGATCATAGAAACAAAACGTGTATAAAAGGCAATATTCCATTTTTTGGGGAGGGGGGGAGGAGAGGGGGGGGTTAGAAATAACTTGAAATACACATGTTCTTAAAGCTGGGAAAAAAAATGAACCCAAAGAGAAGGTGGAGAGGGAGAATCGTGGTCGAGTATAAATTTCCCCCCTTCCACCTTCCCAGGGCTGAGGACTAAATAAATAAATAAATAAGCGATTGCTGGAGAAAAGGAAGGAAAAAGCGGGGTATTTCCCTCCCTTTGTACACTTCCTTATTGTTTGAGAGGAAACAGGTTCACTTCTGGCTAATCTACATGCGTTTGATCTTTTCTTGAAAAAATAAATAAAGGACAGGAGGGGGTGGCCGTGTGGGGGGAACTTTAATCTGAAGGTGTTGGAGAATGAAGGATTTCAGCTCCCTCCCAACCTTCCTCCGCGGTCAGAGGGGAAAAAAAAAAAAAAAAAGAAACAACTGCCCGAAGTGGCCAAGGAAACTTCAGCCTATTTTCTCTTTGAACCCCGATTTTATATTTTAAAAATTATTTTAAAGGAGGAAATAACCTGTATCCTGCTTTTAGCCTTGAATATGAAAATTCTAAGGAAAAAAAAAGGAAACAAAACAAACAGAAAAAAAAAAATCCATCATTGCTTTGGCTTTTCATGTGGTGTCTCTCATTTTCCAGAAACAGATGGCAAACGCTCCCGAACCAGCTACACTCGCTACCAAACTCTGGAACTCGAAAAAGAATTTCATTTTAACAGATATCTCACCCGGCGGAGGCGCATTGAAATAGCCAATAACCTGTGCTTAAATGAAAGACAAATCAAAATCTGGTTCCAAAACCGGAGGATGAAGTGGAAGAAAGATTCCAAATTAAAAAACAAAGAGGCTCTTTAAGGGGGAAAAAAGTGGGGATGGGGGGGAAGAGGGGGAGGTCTAGATGAGGGTCGAAATATCGAAATCTTGACACCGTTTTGTTGTGATTTACATGGCGAAAAGTTTATTTTCTTCTCTTTTTCCTTTGGGGGAGGGCGGGGACGGGGGCGCTGCGCAAACCTCGCAAATCCGTCAGACAAAGGAGGGCTCTGACCAGTATGCAAAAACCATGGAAAAAAAATACCCAAATCCTGCTGGTAGCTTCATGCTAAAAATCCAGTGTGTCTCTCTTTAGACTGTTATTAAGTATCTTAACCTGTGCGTCCGGGGGTGCCGTTTTCTTTTCTTTTTTCCTTTTTTGTGGGGGGGAAGTTGGGGGGAGGAGGGGGAATCATCATGATATTGCTCAAAACCGATACTAAAATATGCATATGTAGCGTGTATATACATATATCTCAGTCTCCAGGGTGACTGGGTCATGCGCTATCAGCTGTAAAATGGCAATATCCAAAGCAGCAGATATGGAAAATGGCATTATCCAGTGCACAAAGGAGCGGGAGGAGGTAAAGAAGGGCGGAGGGGGGCAAAAAAAATCCCTTCCCCGAAAAAAATCAACCCCAACAGCAACAAATGCCGAGGGAGGTAGCTGGAGCCCCAGACTTTTAGGGTCCGGTCGCTCTTGGGGAGGGGGGAATCGCTGCCCCACGGGACGGGGCGAGGAGGGGCTGCCCCGACACCTCAATTCGCGCTCTCAAGTCGGAAAAAAAAATATATTTACCCGGGCTGGGGGCCAGGGCAAAGGAAAAAAGCCCCTCGGCTGCTTTCCTGGGATGCACTTGTCCCCAGACTTAGCAAAAATGGTTAACAAATAATAATAAAAAGGGGTCCGGGTTTCCTTTGGGTTGGGGGTCTTAAGGGGTATTTTTATTTGTTGTTTTTGTATTTGCGGATCGAAGCAGTGGGCAGACAGGGGATCCCGCAATCCGCGCAGGGGGTGTGTGGGGTGCAGCATGGGAGGGACAGACGACCCTCTGGACCTAATATGATTGTGTATTTATTTGTTCCATAATTAATGTCGAGCCGCTAAATGCTACAAAGTATATATTAAAAAAAAAAAGAGCCAAGACGACCCCAAATCTGTACATCTTTGTGGAAATTCGGCCTGTTGCAGTAATTTGGGGTGGTTTAGTATTGATATTATTAATAATAGTTTCCCTGCTATAACGCACTTGCTGTATTTATTGGGTGCCCTTTCTGTGTGCGAAAGGAGGGGGCAACTTCTAGCTGTTCCTATCGAATAAAAGGCGAAAAAACCCTTAAAAAAGAAAAAAATAATAAGTTTGCGTGCCGGGCAGATGGTTTTCTGTGCTCCTTCTCCGTCTGGAAGCAGCTTTGGGTCCTTCTGCTACTTTTATTTTATTATGTGTTGTGTATATATGTGTGTATATGAAAAGTTTGGGGGAGAAGGGGCTGGAGGGGGTTCTTTAGCTTAGAGCATCGCTTCACCCCTCAAAAAAAAAATGCACGTGGCGCTATTCCTGCTTGTCAGAGGTGCGTGGGGAGGTGTTGGGGGCGGTTTGCTCTTGTAGATGATTTTTCATGTGTTTCCTAACTCCTCTGTGGGCCTTTTTAGCGCTCGGGTGAGCGGCTCCCTCCGTAGACTGGGGATGGCTCAGCCGGCGCTCGGGGCTGGCAGGGGGGTCCTTGCTGGGCAGATGGCATTTTCATAGCAATATCGGGCTAAAATCACCCTCTCTCTCCCTCTCCCCGCTTCTCCTCCCTCCCTTTCCCAAACCTGCACCCGGCAGGAAACTTTTCCTGCCCCAAATCCCGGCGGCCGCTGCCTCCTCCGGCAGGTCGGGCAGCACCTGGAGCCGGCCGAGGAGATCCCGGTGCGGAGGTGACGGGGCCGGGATGGGATCGGGCCGGGAGCCTGGGGGGGTCCCAGCCTCGTTGCACCCCCTGGAGAGCGGGAATATCCCGGGGAGGGGGCGGTTTGAGGAGGAGGAAGAGGAGGGGAGGAAGCAGCATCTCCCCTCGGGCCTGGGGCTGCCTCCTCTGCTTTCTGCGAGAACAGTGACCCGAAACGCCTATTATTATTATTATTATTATTATTATTATTATTATTATTATTATTATTATTTCTGTCTATTATGAGTATTTGTCCC
>JAUBNY010000422.1:41389-56233 GCA_032275445.1 Crypturellus soui | reverse complement strand
CTTCTCTTCTCTTCTCTTCTCTTCTCTTCTCTTCTCTTCTCTTCTCTTCTCTTCTCTTCTCTTCTCTTCTCTTCCCTGCCTTCCCTTCCCTCCTTCTCTCCTTCTCATTTTTTCTCCCTCTCTTTCTCTTCCCGTCTGTCTTTCTGCTCGTCTTTCACCCCGTCTTTCCTCTCTCCTTCATCCCTCACCCTCCTTCCCCTGCGCTCCTGTCCCACCACCTCTCCTTTTGCAGCCCCAAATGCTGACTCGCCCCGGGCACCTCCCGCTCCCGACCGCAGCCGGGAGCAGCCCAGACCCGCCAGGCCCTTGGGATGCGATTCCTGCTTTTCCCTGGGCTTTCTCTTCCCCTCCTTTTTATTCCCAGTCCCCGCGTTCACCCGCAAAGTCCCCCCCGCTCCTTCCCTCCCTCCCTCTGTCCTCGAGGGAGGGACCGAGGTCACCGCCGGCCTGGGGAAAGCGGGACCCGCCGCTCTCCCGCGGCCTTTGCCTTGCACGGAGCAGCTCTGCCCCCACCTGCCTTCCTCCCCAGCCCTCCTCTCCCTCTCCTGCCCGCACCTCTGGACGGGGAGCAGGAGAACGGGGCCTTCTGCACCCCCAAAAAAATCATGGATTTGGGAGGTCCGAGGAGGGAGCCCCAAAGGAGAAAAGTTGACCAAAGGTCGAGCTCGTTGGAAGGGGTGACCGAGCAAAAACGGGTCCCTTCCCACGCAAAACTCGTGGGTTTGGGGATCCGCGCGTGGAGGAAGGTCGGCCTTCCTCTGCCGAGCAGCCCCACCATCCTCCTCCTCGCTGCAAGGTCTCCTCTTCCCTCAGTAGAGGCCCGGGGTTCTGCAGCCCGCAGAAAGCGGGTGCTGGTTTGGGGGAAGGAAGGTCACTTTGTGCAGGGTATCCCCTATATGCACCTCCATAGGCGCATATAGGTCCACAGGGAACATATGTGGTGGGAAATGACCCGTGCACCAGGTGTGGTGGACTCAGATCCAACCTCTTGCTGGGGTCGTCGTGAATAAATCGCCTCCTGGTGCTCCCGCGTTTTAAAAGCAAGCGACCGCAACAAAACCTCCGCTTTTTACCTTTTTTTCCCCTCTCTCTTTTTTCCTTTTTTTTTCTTTTTTTTTCCCCTTATTTTTTGGCACTTCTCGAGAAAAAAAATAAAGCCTCTTTGCATTTTGGAGGCAGGGAAATATTTACCTGCAGGCCCTCCCTGACCCTTTATCTCTGTGCCTGCTCCTCGCCGCTTACCTTTCCGTTGATATGAATTCCCTGAAATAGGCTGGAGAAATGGGAATCTTTTAATAATAATAGCAATGATAATAATCATTTAATTAATTAATTAAAGATCGTCTCGGCTCCGATGCGCAAGGGGAGAGGGGGTGAATGAACCGCGGTTTTATGGGAGGCTCCGGGATGCTCCGAAGGACAGGACAGAGCTGGGGGGGGCAGGGGGGGGCTCTGACCCCCATCAAGGCCGCGTGAGCCCCCCCTCCCCGTGTCTTTTGGACGAAATTCCCGTCCCCTTCCCCTCTTTCCCCTCTCCAAACCCGCACACCTTCCCGGCTCGGCCGGCATCACCATCTGGGATTTATTTATTCCCCTCTCCACCCCAAGCATCCGCGGCCCAGGCGAGAGGGCTTTTTTATTTATTGTCATTTTATACTTATTTATATTTATTTATAGTTATTTGTAATGATTTTGCCCCCAAGAAAGCCGCCAGTTTCTTATCAGGGTCGGGATTGATGCTGGCGGCCTGCTCCTCTCTATCATCCCCGCGGCTCCTCTTGCTCCTTTTATTTTTTTTTTTCCCTTTTCCCGTGAGTGATGGGCTCCCGCGGCTCCCCAATGCCTGCGGAATCCTAATGGCCCCTCCGAGGGGGAAAACCGGCTCCCCAGACCCCTCCCGGGGGCCGGAGCCTCTTCCCCAAAAGCGGGGCCGAGGAGCGGGATGGAGGCGCAGCTTGATTAAAAGGGCCTTGATGGATTCGCCTTGGGGATTAACTAAGATAATAGTTTATTGCGCTGCGAAAGATTAAACTGAAAGTACCCTGGTGGAAATAAATAGATAAATAAATAAATAAACGCCACACGCGAGCGAGCTGCGCGAGGAGCCCCTTCCCGAGCCACTTGGAGCCCTTCAAAACGCGGGTCCCCGCGGGCCGGCCGCGGGTTGACGTGTTGTCCCCGAGGGGCTCTTCCCCTGCATCCAGCCGCACTCCTGTCCTCCCCCTGTGCCAAATGGGGGCAGGATGAGCAAAATACCCCTCGCTACGAAATAATAAAGTTTCCCACAAGCTGCCAGGGTTCTGGTGTGTTCCCCCCACCCCGGCTCGGTTCGGGAGCTGCAAATGTGCCCGGAGCTGCCCATGTGCACCGGGGCCGGCGTGTGTAAGAGGGGATTTAAGAGCAGGTTTGCACCTCTCCGCGGTCCGGGACACGACTTGAAGCCAGAATTCAATTCCCCCTCACAACAGATTCCTCCAAAACCCCCGGATCTGCCCTCCACGTGGTGCTATAGGGGCAGCTATGGGGGCCTCGCCTCTAACCCGAGCGTGGGCTCCGTCGGCGCCGTGGGTTCATTCCCGAAGATGCTCCCCTTAAATAACGGACACCGAAAGGGACAGGGGACACCGAGAGGGACAGGGACACCGAGAGGTTTTAATAAGCGGCCGGTTATTGATCGAGGCGCTCGGCGCATCGACGTGGGCCGAGGATCTCATTAGGCGCCGGGCAGGGATGGGGCTGCTAAGAGGAAAACAAAAAAAAAAAAAAAAGAGAGAAAAAGAAAGAAAAGAGGGGGATTTGGACTGTCTTTTGCTTGCTAAAAATAATACAAAATAAAATTAAAAAAAAAAAAGGAGGGGGGAAAAAAAGTGCTCCTTGATGAGATCGTGTCCCCCGAGGCGTCCAAGGCACCGATTGAGTTTTAATTGCAAAAGGTGTCAAAAGGGACGAGCCCGGGCGGTTCCGAGCAGGGAGAGGGGGGCAAAGGGAGAGGGTCCTCCGGGCGAGGCGGGGGAGGGGGATATTTCATTTTATTCCTTTTTTTTTTCTTTTTTTTTCCCCCACCCTCCAGCCCCTCGTTACCACGGGGGCTGCAGCTTTCTGCCTCTCTGCAAATGAAGCCTGCGAGGTGCCTGGCAGAGATTTGCTCTGGGGCTGGGAGAAGATCTTATCTTTTATTTTTTTTTTTCCTTTTATTTTTCCCTTCCTCTCCTCTCCTCTTTTTTTTTTTTTTATTATTTTTTTATCTTTTTTTTCCCCTTCCTTTTCTCAAATTCCTCCATATCAACGCCCAGCTGGGGCCGGCTTAACTTCCCGAGCAGCGTGAAAGTTGTTCATCCTCTCGCCCCTTGAGCGCCTTAACCCATACAAAACTTCCCCTTTGCTCCTTTAAAAATCTGTTTACGCGTTTATTTTCCCCCTCAGTCCCGAGCAAGAAGGGCCGGGGCGTTATCGAAGCTCCGAAGGGCATTTGCAAACACGAGAGGGGGCTGGGGCAGGCGGTGGCGGGGGGGACACGGAGGGGGACGTTAATTATTAATATTGTCACCGCGGAGGGAGCTGGGCGAGCGCTCGAGTGGGAACCCTCCACCTCGGGAGTTTGTATATATTTCCAATGTACAATGACAGCTATAGAGCTGCTAATGGGCTGCCATCCCCCCCCCCCCCGGACCCCCCCTTCGGGATCACTTTCCCTTGGAACTTTCTCCCGATCCCGCCGCAAGAGCAATGTTTTCCTTCCAACTTAACCTCTGGCTCGGCCGCGGCGCGCTGGGTCATCGTGCGCGGGCTGCGCCTCGCCGTAAATAAATAGATTAATAAATAAATAAAAACTCAAGGAGGAAACACGTCCCCGCTGCAAATGTCACTTTAAAGTGACCCCCAGGCCTCTCCCGGGGTCTTGCTCTGCTTCTGGCAGCAGAAAACCCTGAGCGCAATGCATGTATATATTTATATATATACATTTTATATATTTATATGTATATATTTGTATTTGCGTCTAAAAGTGGATCTGGAGAAAAGTCGCCCCTCGCCATTCTCCTTCTCAGATCTAAATAAGATAAAATAAAATAAAAATAATAAAATGATAGAGAAGAGTCTAGCGATAGATGCATTAAATAGTGCAAACCAGAGCAAGCCCAAGGAATAAAATCCCATAAAAGCCGATTTTTTAGGGCTTGAAGTCGCTCCTGGAGGGTCGGGTTTGGCCTTGGAGGCCGCACGAGAAGTTGGAGCCCCCCGAGCTCCATTATGGGGCCGCTCTGAGTTATTTTAAAAAATCTTTTTTTTTTTCTCTTTTCTTTTTTTTTCTTTTTTTTTTTTTTTTTGTTAAAAATGGTGTTTCATCCCCAAAAGCAAACTGCATTTTTGCTGGGGTCCCCTGGCGCCCAGTCCCCGCGAGTTCACGGGCTGCAGCGCCAGTGCCCATTAGAATATAAATAAAACCGCGGATATTTATAACGCGGCCGAATCGCAGCTCCTCGCTCCAACCATATATATATATAGAAGTACACATATATATATATTTTTTTCTCTTTTGGCGAGGGAGAAAGGGGTAGAGCGGGAGGTGAGGGGAACAAAAACCAACAATTTCTCCAGCATAAAAATGAAACATCAAATTAGTTTGCCTCTGGGCTTCATTTTTCCCCTTCTACATTATAACTAGTTATTGAACTCGCTAGAAGATCTAAAGGCCATTTGTGAGGAGAGAAATTTCAATGGAGTTCCCCCATCAATAACTCCTTGGCAGTGACCTATTGGATCAAGTCAAACAGTTGAGGTGAAATTCAGGTCACGCTGTCTAACCAATATTAAAATGCGCCCACTTTTTAAAAAGCCACTTTCAACGAGATTTGCAGAAAATTGAATTCCTGGGTGGGGTGACAAGGGGAGGGGGGTGGAAGGAGGGGAGAGGGAGATTGAGAAACTGTTTTGCATCTCTCCCTCTCCTTTTTTTTTTCCCCCAAACAAACAAGAGGGATTCGTCTTTAATATTTGAAAACGAAGGGATAAATATTTACATTATTAGTTTCTTTGAGACGAGAGCGGCTCGCAAAGAAAAATGCGCCGGCGAGGACTTTGGGTGACAGCCTTTGCTTATTAAAATCGTTTTAGGCCGATTCATTACTTTTAACTGACAACAGATTTAAGGGGAAAAAAAATCAATTAAACATTTGCATATTTCTTTGCATAAATTAGACCTGTCTATTTGCATTGTGCGGGAACAAAAAAAAAAAAAGAGAAATAAGGAAAGAAAGGTCTCCGCGCGCTTCCTGCTTTCAAGTTGCTAGGGAAAATTAAATTTTAATTAATCGCGTGTCATTGCATGTGCCAGAGAGACACCAAATATTTTTTTCATGAAAAAAAAAAGTATATATATATGTATATGTATGTATAAATCCGTCTTTCCTCCCCTTCCCACTCCTAAAACTTATTATCCATAATCACCTCCACCCAAGCCTCTAAACTCTCGGAATAAAACTCCGCTCCCCAAATTTATTTCCAGCCTCAGTTCATACAACGCCAAGTGGCTATTTTTATTTTTATTTTTTTTCCCTTTCCCCGTTGTTTTTCTATTATTCCGAGGCCCTGCATAACAAGCCCCCAGTAGATAGGTACTTCATTTTTTCCCGGCGAGCACAGATTGCTAATGGGCCGAGGTACAGGTTACCAAACGGTCAGTATGGTAATAGCGAGCACAATGAATCCGCAGAGACAATGCACACTTATTTTTCTTCAGTACTGTCAGAAAGGCGCTTTGTACTTCGAAATGCTCCTGCAATGGGAACCACATCCACATATATATTTTTCCAACCTGGTACCAAGGTACTAAAGGGGAGAAAAAAAAAAAAAGAAAATATATTATTTTAAATTTTATTTTATTTTTAATGGTGAGGTGCTGCGTTTCTGATTTTTTTTTTTTGTCGCTCCCGAAGTGTTGATCGCGGGGCTGGTGGGGGGACGAGGCGTGGAGAGCGGTGGGAGGGCTGCTTTTATAGACAAAAGAGCCAGATTCTTGTACAACTATTCTTCACACGTCCTTGCAGACTTTATTTTATGGAAAGCAAGGGGGGGAGGAAGGAAAAAAAAAAGGGAGGAGGCAATTGGAAAATAAATAAATAAAATACAAAATTCACCCAAATACTTGAGCAAAAACCTCTGGTTTATGAGGAGAGGGAGGGAAGACGGGGTGAAAAGCTGCCCCCCAGCCCAAGCAGGGGGGAAATGGGATTTTTTGTGTGGATTTGTATGAAATTGGGGCAAGTCCCGCACGGGGCCTGGGGGGAGCTCGGCGAGGGGACCCTGCAGAAACTTTTTTTTTTTTTTTGAAAAAAAAAATTATAAATTTGTGTTGGAAACTAGGGAGGAGGGAAGAGAAAAGGGGCAAAAAGGGGCAAATGGAGCTACTTCTCCCTGCTCATCCAGACCAGAGAGAGCGAAGAGCCGAGGGGCTTCCAGCCTGGGGACCAGGAGGTCCAGGGGTTCCCTGGGGTGACTTCCATGCCCTGCGTTTTCCCCCCAAACCCTTGGATTGGGGTTGTTTTGTTTGGCTTTTATTCCTCCCCTTCTCCTTTCTAAAGCCCATCTCTCCATTCTTCCGAGAACTACCTGTAGATATTTATTTATTCTGCTGGGGCTTATTGAAAACCATATATTCTAAGGGAAGGGAGCGGGGGGAAAGGGTGTGCGTAGGTAAAAATTACTTTATTAACTCTCCATCTTTATTCAATATCCCCTCAGCCTTGGAATAAAGTTGTTGCATCAGTCGGAACTATAAATGTCAAAACCCCGCGTGAGGCTGAGGTGTTTGGGCAGAATGAAGTATAGCCGGGGAAGAGGAATTTATTGGATATATTTAAATCAACGTTTTGGGTTCCAGCACACATTTTTATTCATGTATTTCCCCCCTTCTCCCTTTGAGCTCCCACATCCCTCCTTTCCCTCCGCAGCTCCCAAAATCCTCTGGAAAGAGCGGGGATTTCGACCTGCCGGGGCAACCAGTGCGGCCCCATAGAGGCACATAGGTCCTCGATGTATATAAATCTATATTTAACTTTAGGAAGGAACCAGGGCACGGGGGGGGCGCTTAGTCAAGCCCCGTGGAGCAGATGCCAACAAAAACAAGAAGTGCCAAGGAACAGGGAGCGAGCGAGTTATTCCCTGTCTGAGCGCCAGCACATGTATAAATACATATATATAATGTATATATTTATATATGGGGCTGGCTCTTTGCTGTCGGGGCGGGGGGTCGCATACGGCACAAGCAGGCGAAGCCTCCCCCCGGCTAAGCTGGACCAGTGGCCTCCGCCCCAATTTAGGCCAAAAAGAGGGGATTTGGGGGTAGCCCCTTTGCCCCGCAGCCCTCGCCCGTCGCCTATATGTACCCTGTAGGCTCGAATTTGTGTGAGCGTCGCCGAAGTCACAAATTCGTCTCTAGGGGAATATATGGGCGATGCCAGAGCCTGGTAAAGCCCCCTCTCCCCCCCCCCAGCTCTCCTTTGATGCCCTTAATTGCGGCCGCCCTAATTAAACCCGCCGAGCCGGGCTGGGTCATTGTAAAGGGTGGTTTATCCAAGCGCGCAGCTCGTGAAAGAACGAGCAAAATAAACCAAATAATAACAATAAAACCAAAATCAGAGCGAAAGCACCGTGATGATTCCGGAGTGGAGGCGGGTGGGGCCGATAAAAATCAAAATACACCCCCCCAAACCCAAAAAATCCCATTATTACTTTTTTTTTTTTCTCCTCTCCAGAAGAACCAGCAGCCACCGCAAACACAACTCGCAGCCAAGAGCACAAAAGAGCCCCGACCATTTCGCCCTGACTGATTTATGGCGTTTTACAACCCCATAAAAAGCTGTAACAACCAGCCAAAAGCCTTCGACACCGCTGGCACATTTAGTCTAATAAATAAAACATAAACAGTTAACTTTATGTGTCACTTTTATTGTTATCAAGTAAAATATGGCAATGCCCTGCGAGCTATGATTTTTCGACTATAATTGTTATCAAGCCCGAGAAGGGAATATCCCACCTCCCTCCTCGGCCCCTCTCTTTAGTGCGGGCCATAGATAAAAGCCCTAATTGAAGAAACTCCGCGAAACTCCCCAAAATGCTGCCAGCATTTTTTTTTTTTATTAATATATATTTTTTATTTCCTTAGGGCGCAGGGAGGTTTTTCCGCCGCCCGAGAGGATCCTCCGCCCCCGCTTCCTATTACCCCCCTTCTCACCCCCTCCAAAAGGGGGGTTTATGAGGATGATAAATAATAAATTAATTATGGATTTGGGGAAAGGAGCGGGTTAAAGGGCCGGCCCAAGGACGAGGCCCTGGGTGCTCACCCTGCTCTGGGTGCTCTTGGGTGCTCTTGGGTGCTACTGGCAGCTCTGGAGTAAAAACGGGCGCAAATAGAGGGAAAGGAGCGGGATTTGGGGAGGGGGGGGAATCCCGGTGGGAAGGGGCAGGATGAGGGGTCCCCCCGCCCCCCCCCCGCCCCGAGGGCGTGGGAAAGTTGGCAGCGCCTCCCCAGGGGACCTGCTGGGGGGGGCATCCCCCCCCCGCCGTGTCCCTCCTTGTCCCTTTGGAGCCCCGGGGATACCGCGGCTCTCCAGGTACCGTATCCCCCCATCCCGGCCTGGGATCCCACAGGGATCAACCCCCCCCCCCCCTCTTTAGGGGGGACAGGACGGGGACTGATGGGGGGGACACACGACACAAGGACCCGCTGTGCTGGCAGCGCCATTGACCTGTCTGTGTCCCCCCCCCGCCACCCCCTCCATGTCCCTTATGTCCTTTTGCTCCCCCCGCAGAGTGAGGGGTGCTGGGGGGGGGGGAGGATTTGGACCCCCCCTTGAATTCCACGGTGGAGGCGACGCTCCCGGTCACCCCGGGAAGGGGGGGGGGGGGGCGGGGGGGGCTCCCCTCATTGTTCCCAGCCCGGAGGCCGCGGTGAGGGGCGGGACGGGACGGACCCCCCTAATCCCCCTCCAGGAGATGGGGGGAAGGGGGGGGATCCCCGTGCCCCCCCCGGGCTCCCCCCGCGCCCCCAGCCTCGGGGCCCCGCAACAATTTGGGGCCGCTTTCTTTTTTTTTTTTTTTTTTTTTCAAAAAAAAAGGAAAAAAAAAAAAAAAAAGCTTTTGGTTCCTTATCCGGGGACTGGGCTGGCGGGTGTGATTGGCCGGGGGAGTCACATGGTGAAAGTAACTTTACGGGGTCGCCAGCTAGTAGGAGGGCTTTATGGAGCAGAAAAACGACAAAGCGAGAAAAATTATTTTCCACTCCAGAAATTAATGATCATGAGCTCTTATTTGATGGACTCTAACTACATCGATCCGAAATTTCCTCCATGCGAGGAATATTCGCAAAATAATTACATCCCAGACCACAGTCCGGAATATTATAGCCGGACGAGGGAGTCCAGCTACCAGCACCACCACCCGGAGCTGTACCCCGTGCCACGACCCTCCTTCCCCGAGCGCCAGTTCAGCTGCGCCAGTGTCCAGGCTGCCGGCACCCCGGGCGGCCACCCGCGGGGCCACGGGCCGCCCCCGGGGGGGCAGCAGCTCCCGGAGAAGGCGCCGCAGCTCTGCGAGCAGGCGGCTCTTGTCGCCTCCGCGGCCACCACCGCTCCTGCCCCGGCCCCCGCCGCCTGCGGCCAGCCTAACCCCGAGCATCCCTCCAGCACAGCGTCCAAACAGCCCATAGTCTATCCCTGGATGAAAAAAATCCACGTCAGCACCGGTATGCAACTTTTCTTTTCCTCTCCGTCGCGCTGATTTAAAAAAAAAAATTATAAATATATATATTTTTCCCACCCCATGCTCTCCCTGTGCTTCCCTCTCTCTCTCTTCCTCTCTCCTTTTTTTTTTTTATTTCCTTCCCTTCCATGAGAGTCTTTGGGTTAGCACAATTGAACTGGATTTACGACTCCGAATGGGTAATTACACCCACCATAAATTTTATAGCCGCGCTACTGTGGGCAGCCGGAGCCATGTGGCTCGCTCTGTTATGTATGTGTGAAACTCGGAGAGCTTTGTACGGGGGGCATAAATAATTCAGGCTTTTGAGCCAGGGAAACCCCTTCCTATTAGAATAGCAACTCTTGAGCTGCCCAAAGTTCTTTATTACCTATTTAAGCCTATTACTTTTTGCCTCTCAAGCTGCTCCACTTCTCGCTGCTGTTTCTCGGGCTCCTTCTCGCTTCTATTCATGCTAATTATTTTCCCTCCTTTTTTTATTTTTATTTTTTTTATTATTTTTATTTTGGCGTTTTTTCCCCCCGTTTTCCCCCCTCTTTTTTTTTCTTTTTTTTTCTCCCTTTTTTTTTTTGTTTTCCCTCCCAGTGAATCCCAATTACAACGGCGGGGAACCCAAGCGCTCCCGGACAGCTTACACGAGGCAGCAGGTTTTGGAATTGGAGAAGGAGTTCCACTATAACAGGTACCTGACCCGGCGGCGGCGCATCGAGATCGCGCACTCGCTCTGCCTCTCCGAGCGCCAGATCAAAATCTGGTTCCAGAACCGGCGCATGAAGTGGAAAAAAGACCACCGGCTGCCCAACACCAAGGTGCGGGCCGCCCCCGCCGCCCCCGCGCCCGCGGAGCCGCCGCCCGCCGCGCAGGAGCCGCGCACAGAGGATATCACCAGGTTATAAACACCCGCGCACCCGCACACGAGGGACTCTGGATTATTTATAGAAGCTAATATATATATATCTATATATTTTCACCCCCCGTTCCGTTTATTTCCCCCTCCTTCCTTCCCCTCCTCTCCTATTTTTATTATTATTATTATTAATTATTATTATTATTAATTATTATTTCCCATGCGTATCGAAAAAGGGGTCTCCAGCAAGCCCGCAGGCTTTAGGTGCATGTCGGATAGCATGAGGCCAGGTGGCTCTACCTGCGGGTTATTTTATTTTTTTTACGCCGTTTCGGGGTTTTATTTATTAAAAAATAAATGGGGGGAGGAGGGGTGAGGGCGGGGGGTTGTGGAGGTTGAGTGTTCCGTTCCATGAATTAAATGGAGAAATGCAGCAGAAACACGCGAAAAAAAAGAATTAATAATTAAAAAAAAATAAAAGAATGTAGTTTTTTCCCCCTCCCCCTCGTCTGCATCACAAATGTACAAAGATCGAGGGAGCTGCCAAGTTCTTTTGGTAAAAATGTGGGGGAGTGGGGAAAAAAAAGCTTAAAAAATCACATTTTAAAACAGGGAACAAAAACAAAAACGAGACAGCACACAGGGGTGGATGGAGCTTTGCTAGAAATAATGAGGAAAAAAAAGAGAGAGTGTGAGAGAGTGGCTTATTTAAAGAAAAACAGAAGGTTTTAAAGAAGCCAGTAGTTAGGGCTTTTTTTTTTTCCGTCGTGGTTATTTGTGGGTTATTTTTTTCGGACTGATTTTACATGCTCATTGTAAACTTGCAATAAAGAGTTTTAGTGTGTATGTGACCGTCCCAGTGTTCAATAAACCAGTCAGTGTGAATTAGTTTTACTTTTATGTCTGGTGACTTCTTTGATGCTCGTATCCCCCCTCCAAACGCGCCCCCCGAATAACAGTAATAATAGCAATAATAGTAATAATAATAGTAATAATAGCAATAATAATAGCAATAAAAGCCTGGGACGCTGCGTACTGAAGCCCCCGTGCACCGGGCGCTGCTTTAAGTTAAGTTTGAGCCATAAAGATAACTCTGGGCTCCGATTTTACGACATCGCGACGTGGCCGGTGACTTAGATCTGAGACCCTCCCAACCCTGCAAATCCTGGGGGGCGGAGGAAGGAAAAATAGGAGAAAATGCAGAATTCCTTGTATTTTATTGTATTTTTTCCACCAAGAGCAGTGCTGTGCATTGAGATCCGCTTCTCTCATCCCTCTAAGTTGTTACTATTATTATTATTCTGTTCATATATTTATTTATATCGTGCTTTGCGTCTGACGTGGGGTCACCCGGTTGAACTTTTCTGCGGGTTGGTGATTTTTTTGAGTTGCATTAACCCATAAAAAGGGCCAAGAGGACGTATGTGCTTTATTTATTTATATTCCTATATATTTATTTATTTCTCTTTATTTATTTATTTGAGAGGCCCTGCAGGAGGCTGTTAAGGCATTAATGGCAATAATGTTAATAAGAGCAGCCGATCGTTCTCGGGTTTTGCATGAAAGGTGCAACCTGGTGCGGGGGGAGGTGGAATTTGGGGAAAAAAATGAGCTATTTCGTCTCCCCTTTCCCTGCCAGCTCGGTGCAGGAGGTGGTGGCGTTGGGAGCGCAGGAAATGGAGCAGATTTGGGTGTTCGGAGCAGGGGGACCTTTGCAACCCCGTCCTGTTTTATAGATATTTATAGCTTATTTTAGGCCCTGGATTTGGGGAACTTCGCTGCATTCCCTCTGCTCCCAGCCCTGGGCCTGCTCCATCCCTGGAGCATCCTGGTGTGTTCGCTGGTTGAGCCCTCCGCACTGCAAAAAATAACAATAAATCCGCTTTTAAAATGGCAGTTTGGGCAAAAGAGCCTTTCCAGGCCTCTTTATTTCTATTTATTTTGCTTCTCCCCCGTTTTCTCCCTCTCCCAAACGGAGGAAATCTGCCATTAAACAAATCACAGTCTCCTAAACCCTTTGTGAGAGCTGGGAGAAAGCGGAGGGCTGGGATTTATCCCGAGGATTCTCTGTACGAAGCTTTGGGGCTTTATTTTTATTGCTATCATTTATTTATTAATTATTTCCCTCCTCCTGCTTCGTGCTGCTGCTGCAAGTGCAGGACTCGCGAGCTAAAAGTTATAGAGGGGCCCAGGAGCCTTAAGTCCCTTTAAGCATCTCCACGAGCGAGTTGCTAGGAGCCAGTTGTGATATTATTATTATTATTATTATTATTATTATTATTATTATTATTATTATTATTATTATTATTATTATTATTATTATTATTGTCTTTTCAGTCGTCTCGTGCAAGGGGAAACCAAAATCCCACGCAATTTAGGGAGGGGGGAATAAAAAAAATGAAATAAACTGGATAAAAAGGCGTTCGAGATCCATAACCCCAGGCTGAGCCCATCCCGTGGCGTCGGGGCTGCCCGGAATATCCTCCCCTATGGACAGAGCAGAAAATCCTGACCTGAGCAGGGAGAGGGGGAGCTTGAAAGCAGCAAAAAGCAGGAAAATTGCATGGAAATGGCAGGGAGGGGGGTTAAATCCGCTGCCCAGGGGTCCGAGCAGCCCCCCAAAATGTTGGATTGGCGCCTGCGAGCCGGGAAAGTTCCCGAATATCCCAAATATCCCTAAGAGGGAGTGGGGGGGGAGCACCTCTGCAGGCTGCAGGAGGAGGAGGATGGAGAGGAAGTAGATGAGACCAAAGTTTGTTTTTTTGCCCTCTTTTGATTTAATTTTTGAGCGGAGGGGGACTGTCTTCAAGTTTGTGGGTTTTTTTTGTTTGTTTTTTTTTTTTTTGCTTTTTTGAGGTGGAAATGTGCTTTCTGGTGTGTGTCGTGGGTGCTGCATCTCCTCCCTCTCCTCCCCAAGTGGGTTCAAAGGGAAGGGGGTGACAGGGACACGCGTTGGTGGCGACACCCTTGGGTGTCCCGGAGAGCAGAGGGGGAGCAACCTCATTATTATTATTATTATCATTATTATTACCATTATCATAATTATTATTATCATAATTATTCCCCCCCACCTCCCTCCTGCCTGTGAGCTCCCCGAGCCCTATCCCCCCCCTTAGCCTTGGCCATGACGAGGCGATAACCGCGTTATACAGAGGAGCTGGGACGGGGGGAGAAGAAAAAGAACGGGAGAGATGGATGAAAAAGCAATAATTGCAATAATAATAATAATAATAATAAAGCCGAGATGCTCTTAGATTCCAACAGCCTGAACCGTGGCCTTTCTGTATATCTAAATCTATATTTTTTTCTGATTATTTATATTTTGTGCCCCCTCCTTGGCGCGCAGCGGCTGCAGCGACTTTCTGGAATTGGGGTAAACGGCCAAAAAAAGAAAAAAAAAAGAGAAAAAAAAAAAAGCGGGTTCATGGAAAGGGCAACTCTTCTGCGCAGGCAGCTCTATTGGAGCCGAGCAAGTGACCCCGAGCACTCCTGACCCTCCCGCCGCTCCCGCCGTGTCCCTCCCGGCTCCGCCGACCCACATTTACCCTCTTTGTGCCCTGTTTTGGCTTTTTCTTCTCTTTTTTCTTTCATTTTTTTTAATCTCGTGCAATAAAAGATTTTTTTGGGGAAAAAAAAAAAAAAAGATAGTGCAGATGCGATGCGTGTTGTTCTTGCGCTCGCCCATCAGGAAAAAAAAAATAAAATAGGAGGGAAAATAATAAATAGATGAGTTGGGAGGAGAAGGGTGGCCAAAGTTCTCTCCTTTTTTATGCTCCGGAGCTCCTTGGCCTCCCGCATCGCCCCCGAGCCGCGTAAGAAACCCGCATTGCCCCCAAATGACCCCAAAATCGGCGGGAAGGGACAGCCCCGGCCCCGCTCGTCGCCCCAAAGCCGCAGCGCGGGGATCCCAACGAGGATCCAAAGGGAGAGGGATGCGGAAAAGCAGGAGGGAGCAGAAACCCGCGGGATGGAGGGGGAGATCTGACTGTGGGTCACGATGCAGAATAACCCGGATTCCCTATAGGGAAAAATGTAGGAAATCGGGTAGGGAGGAGAGATGGGGAGGTGTGTGCAGAGGGAGAGAGAGGGGTAGGGGAGTGGGTGGAAAAATAGAAGGTAGAAGAAGGGATGGAGGGATGGAGGGATGGAGGGATGGATGGATGGAGGGATGCATGGAGGGATGGATGGAGGGATGGATGGAGGGAAGGATGGAGGGATGGATGGATGGATGGATGGCTGGA
>JAUBNY010000421.1:282283-296315 GCA_032275445.1 Crypturellus soui | reverse complement strand
AAAAAAAAAAGTGTTTTTAGATCATGAAGGGATCAGGACATCTCAAGGCAGCTCCTTCACCCTGACTTCCCCCCGCCTGGGCTGGCTCTGCGCCCTGCTCGTCCATCCAGCGCGGTGCTCCGCACTCCGGGCGCAGCAGGCGGGCGGGCACCCGTGTGCTGCAGAGCTGCGGCCAGCAGAGAGCACTGGAGGCCGAGCACGAGCAGGACCAGACGGCCTGAGCAGGAGGCCCTACCAGCCCCAGCCCGGAGGAGTCTTGCGTCTCTCTGCTCCAAATTTCTCGACAGCTCCAGAACCCTCCCTGCTCCTCGGGAACAGCATAAGAGCATCCCCCGCCGGCCTCACGCTCTCCAGAGTTGCCCCAAGTCCTGCTGCCGGCCCTGGGCTCCCAGCGGGCGCTTTCAGGCTGACTGGGTTACGCTGACACGGTCGCACCGGCCCCTTCATGACTCTGCCCTGGGAGCCTCCTTTCTGCACCCCTCATTTCCCCCAAAGCAGCTCTCCTGCCTTCACAGAGCGTAGGTTTTGTTTAGCCCCAAGGAACTTGAAACTATTTTAAACTACTCTGGAAATAAATGAACAAGTAAGCAAACAAACAGGTAGGAAAGAAGAGATGCTTCAGGCTTGGCTTCAGTTTAATGAAAAAAGCTCCCATTTGTGTTTATGCAGAGCCAGCTTCAGCCCTGGATTGATGATGGGGTTTAAAAATGATTTAAGCTGGTCTAAGGGATTCAAGTCTGCATCAGTGGAGCTAAATTGGGAAGTCACACAAGGACAAAATAAATAAACCAAACACAGAGGAGAGCTCTTGGATGGCACTCGGGTGGCTTTTCCATGCCCCAGTTCCTGTTTTTTCGCAGGCAAGAACCATGCCAAATTCCCCAGCTCCTGGGGCCTGCAAACCCCTTTTAAGCATCCTACATTGGAGAGGGCTAAAAGCTCCGCTGGCAGCGGGTATGGCCCAGGATAGGTCAATGATCAGTGGTGAACAGCCCCAGGGATGTGTTAGAGCAACTCTCCATCCTGCTCTGCAGCCACAGGAACAGGAGCGTCTGCTTGGCCTGATCAGAGGGAACCTCAGTGCTGAAAGGGGGTGGAAGAGCCCCCAGAGCTTCCCTGAACGGCTGCGGCAACCGCTCTTCCCTCCACCCGACCTCGAAGATCTGGGATGAATTATTCAGCCCCCGAGAGCAGCGGTTCTGCTGAATTGTTTAAGGGAATTTGGATTTGGAGGCCAGTGAAGCAAACGCAGTCTGAGCAGAGCCGCACGTTGAATAATCCCCAGAGAAAGCCGGGACTTTCTTCTTCTTCCTTTTTCCCTGGCAGGAGGTAGAAAAGCAGGCTCTGCGATGCCCAGGGCAAGTCCTGGGAGCGCAGCAGGCGGCAGGGGAAGACAAACTGCCCTCGCTGCTCTCTCGAGCCGCGTGTTTTTGCTGCCCGACTGGTTGCTCACATCCGTGCAGGGCCCCAGCATCAGCATTACGTAAGTCGGTGAGTAACGTGGGGAGGAGCAGGTGGCGGGGAGCCTGGCAGCAGGAAACCTCCAGCACGCACAGCCTGGCGCCCGCGCTCACGGACGGGGCAGATTTCAGTTCTGCAGCCCCTGGGCCCCTCCGAGCTGCCCCCGAAGGGCGATGTCGTCTCCAGCTCCTCCCAGAGCTCCGCATTGCCTGCTCGCCATTCCCACTTCCACAGTGCAAACCTCGTGAGTTGACTCCTTCGCACATTGCAGGAGGGTTGGGAGGCCACGATGCTCTACAAGATAAACAACTGAGGGTCTGGGTGCTCTCTGCCTCGAGGAGTCACATTTCCAGGCTTTTCTTTCGGGCCCCAAGGACTAGAAACTCTTCTCGTATCAGAGTTCTTGCAACAGAGCTGCTCCAGGAAGATGTTCCCTGCTGGGGAGACTGGAACGAGAAAAGCAGGATTCTGCAGCGCGCTGGTGTGTCCAGCTCCCGAGCACCCAGATTAGCATCGCCGATCGATGCTGAGGACCGCACGGTGATTTATGGCTGTTTTGCAACGCCGCCGAGCAGAGAGAGAGCTTTGTTTAACTGCAAGAGCAAACTTTGCTCCGAGGCCCTGGGGGCTCAGCCAGCGCTCGCTCTGCTTTAGCGTCAAGCGGAGGAGCCTGGAGAGCTATCAAGCAGGTCCGAGACGGATGCATGGTATCATTATTTTTAATGAGAAAGGAGATGATAAATCCCTAAAGTGGAAGAGGAAATTTCAGCCAGCTTGCACAAGCCCACATGCGATACGCTTTTCTCATGACCTTTCGTCTTTTTTGGCTTTTAAACAAGTTTGGAATTAAATTGTGAATCAAAACACGGCTGGATGCAGGGAGGGCATGAGGGCCTGGCTGGAGGCTTGTTCCCAGCCCTTGGAGCCACCCCCGCTCCTTGGAGCACCAGGCTGATCATCATGAGGAGTTGATTTTTCATTCCAGTGTCAACTAGAACCTAAAATTTGCCTTGAAACATTGGAAGTCCTTCCCAAGAATATTCTCTGCCCGCTCTCTTGCCACCTGTAGACTAAAGGCTCATAGCAGGAGGGTGCCTTGCTTGTCCAGATGCCCAGCACTGCATTTTGCTGCAGAATCCTTAAAAAATCATCTCTTTTACACAAGTTGATTTTCCCCTAATGCACAAAGGCGATAGAAGAAGCTTTCCATAAAAACTCCCTCCTGATTAAGAGAGCGAGTGCATCCAGGACAGGACAGCCTGGAGGTCGGAGCGCAGGGAAGAGGCGCAGGGACAGGCGAGCGCAGGGGAGCGAGCGCAGGAGGGCCCGGGAGCACCGCACCCAAGCTGCTCGTTCGGCTTTGCCATTAAATCCAGCCGGGAAGGCTGTGACAAGAGGGGATTATCTGGGCAGCTTCTCCCCTCCACCTCCACCAAAACAAAGAGGAATTTGGCTGGAAGAGGCTTTGTGCACATCGCAGGCATCAGCTGCTGCCTCGGCCGCAGCAGGACTTGGGTGATGCATATGCATGTTCGGCCGGCGCACGGCGCGCCAATGCGGACAGCAAAGCCCTCCCTGCAGCGCCGGCGCCTGCCGTCCGGCGGAGTGCACGGCTTTTAGGAGCCTGTGGTTACGCAGGGCCACCTTTCGGCTTGCGATTAGTTGAGAAGCCCCCATCCAAGGGCTGTTGGGACTAAAGTTTCCCGCTGCTGAGCCAACATTGCTGCTGTGAGTCTGTGGGCAAGAGCACGGAGCAGGATAACATCGTCAGCACTCGGGCTGTGGCTGGACCTCCGCTCCTCCGGGTGGGCCTGGGGCCACGCAAACCCCCGGTCGAGCTGCATGCATCAATTCCTCCCCTAGGTTCAAACACGCAGGGCAGCTCCATAGGGCTGAGAGGAAAAGAAGTCCTTAATATTCCTTTTTGAACCTTTTTCGCTGATCTTATTATCTTGTAATACCCTTGAAGACCAGTAAATTAATATGAACTCAGTTTAAGTTATATCCACTTTCAATGGATTTGTAATTTGTTAGTAAAGGGAAAAAAAAAAAAAAAAAGGAAAAGCTCTTGTAATTTCTGCTTATCCTTTATCCTCAAACAGAGGAAGAAAGGGTCTCTTGTGCAATCGCTTCATGCGGCTCCACTCAGGGCTGCGTGGAGGCTGCTCCGCGTGGTTCAGGGCGCTCCCGGACGGAGCTGCCGGAATCAGCACTGACTCAGCGGTGCCTGTGGGCGCTGGCTCCGGCCCAGCAGCCGCCGGCAGAGGCGCGAGACGGGCAGCGCCCCAGCACCTCCGTGTAACCAGGGTGCAAAATGGGACTTTTTTGGGGGGGGGCAGGACGGGTTTTGCTGGAGACATTTTTAAACCTCATCTCTTTCTAAGGAAGCCGTCCAGAGGGCTGTGCTCGCACGGACGCGTCGCGCCGCTGCTCGGCTCCTGGGTCCAGCGGGTGGCCACCGGATGAGCCTCCTCGGTGTCGCGGAGGGAAGGGGCTGGGCGTCTGCACCGCCCCCTCCACCAGCCCCAGCCCTGGGAATCCTGGCCCAGGAGCCGGTCCGGGCGGCGCAGGAGGCAGCGCCAGGTTGCAGACCCGTCTGCGAGGGCACAGCCCGGGCAGGCGAGTCGGGGCCTGAGCGCAACGGGTGGCGCAGGAGGCGCTGGGCCAGCCGGGAGAGCAGCCGCGTGGAGCCGCCCAGCGGGACGGGCGGTGGAGACGGTTATGGTGCGGAGCTCAATTACCCCAAAATAAACCCGAGCCGGGGCAATTCCTGAAAAGCCACAGGCACAACCCCAGCCCATCTGGTACGAACAACGTCTTCGCTTGGCCACCTTGTTTTTTTTTCCAACTTACTATAGAAACACAGAGCTCTCCTCAGCTGAAAATGAATCATCACTTTTTCTATCCCTTTTCCCCTTGAGTGAAATCCTGCTAACCCTGCCGCGGCCCCACAGAGCGGCAAGTCCGGATGCGCTGCCCGCTGAATTCCTGCCCGCTCCGTCAGCGCGCCGGCGGCGAGCTCGGCAGGAGCAGGGATCCTGCCCCACGTGGGCAGGGGTTGGCGCTGGGTTTGGGGGTTTGGGTGGCCCACGGGCTGGCTTGGCGGGGAGGGTGGCACGCAGGGGATACGGTGATACCGCTGCTGCACGGGGCAGCTGCAGCCTGTCCTGCCCATGCGCGCAGCAGCCCTGCGGGCGGGTAATGCAGTCAGGTGAGGCAGTTCGGGGGGATCATTTTGCACCCTGTCTCAGTTTCGCGGCTGCATCGCAGACCGTGACCCCTCATTATCGGTCGTTGGGGCCTGGGGGACGCGGCCCTGTGGTACCGGCACGAACAGCCCCGCAGCAGCCGCGGTCACCCCTGCTCGGCGGCTCCGGCTCCGTCCGCTGCTCCCGGACGGGCAGAGTCCCAGGGCCCGGGGGTGCGGGAGCCCCTCGCGGGGGGCGGGCGCGGAGCGCGGCGCTGCCGGGACCGGGCGCACAAAGCGGGGGCTGCGCCCGCGCGGGCCAATGCGCGGGGCGCGGAGCCCGTGGCTCCTCCTCCGCGCCGAGCCGGGATGCGGCCGCCGCCGCCGCCGCGGGGCTCGCACCGGGGAGCCGCCACGGGGCCGCCGCCGCCGGGGGAAGCAGCCGCCCAGTGCAGGTAGCGGCGGCCGAGCGGGCACGGGGCGCGGGACGCGGGACACGGGACGCGGCGCCCTCCCGGCCGGGACCGCGGGGAGGCGGCGGCAGCTCCGCGCCGCGCGGGACTCGCTCTGCGGCTGCGGGGGAGCCTCGGGCACGCGCGGGGGACCCCGAGCCGCTGGGCCCAGCTTGGCCTGGGGCACGCGGGACGTTGCGTGTGTGGGGAGCGCGCGTGGCTAGTGGGGGGGCACCGCGGCCGCCTGTGGGGCTGCCGGGGTCTCCCGGGTGCCCAGAGCGCTGCGGGAGCGCCGGGGCGAGCACACAGGCCGGCAGCGCTCGCGTACGCGCGTGGATGTGCAGCCGTGCGCAGGTGGGTCGCTTGCGCACGCCGGTATGCGCGTGCCACAGGTCGCAGTGACCAAAGGCCCCTCGGCTCGCCGAGGTGCCTGCCTTATCCTCAGGCGGATCTGGATTTCACGTGTGGGCGCTGCAAAGCCAGGGATTAACTCCTGCCTGTGAGAGAAAGGCTCGACCGTCTCCGTGGCAGAAGTCAGCTCGGGGCTGTCCCTTGTCGTGCTGCTCGTGCTTTGCGTCTGTGTCACCCTGCTCTGGCCCCCTGCCCAGCTCGCGCCTCCTGGCCAGCTGCAGAGTGGGGCTTTTCCGAGGGGCTGCGAAGGCTCCGGCCAGCAGTTCTGCTGGCCCTTGGATGCGGCGTCACCCATGCAATTAATCACCAGGGCCATTAATCAGTAGGACAAAGAACTGTAAGTGCAAAATCACCAGTGCAATCAGCAGTGGGGCAATTAATGGCAGCTGCAGAAGTGCTCTCAGCAGCACGATTGTACACGATGGGGGATGCTCTCAGCTCTCTGCCCGGCCTCCGCTCCAGGCAGCTCCGAGCCCCAGCTGTGTCTGTGCCCTCTGCTCCCCGGTGCTCCCCTCCTCCTGCTGCCACAGGCTGCTAAATTGGTCCCAAGTCCTTGGTTTCCACCCACCCTTTAGTCAGTCCTTGCTGGCAGGCAGCGCTGTGCAGCAGTGGGAGGAAAATGAATGGGAGATTCAAGCAGGAAAATGAACGTTCAAGAAACGGCAGACCCCCTGCAAGCTGCCCAAGTGCGTCAGGGACTTCCCAGGAGCCTTTCCCTGTCCCAGGTGCAGACCCTCCACCCCAGGGCAGCCCTGGAGAAAAGCCCCTTCACTCCAAAGGTGAGGAAAGGGCTGGTTAGTGGGGAACAGGAGGACATCCCAAGAAGACTTTTTTTTCCCCAAAGCAGTGACTTATTCGGGCTCTTTGGAGTTGGAAGGGGCGCCTCGGTGCAATGCTCCAGGCTTCCAGAGGTTGGGAAGCACAGCAAGGGAAGCACACGGAGAGAGAAAGATCAGTGGATGGGGAAGAACCTAGAGGAATCAGGGGAAAGTAGCCAGGGGACAAACCCCTCTGTCCTCCCACTGCTGGGAGCAGATCCAGGAGGATCCCTCTCCAGGTCGCCCTGGAGCTGCTTTGTGAATCCGAGGCCAACCAAGTCTTGACCGTACCCTGGCAGGGGTTGCTGGTCACCTGCTGCTCTGGCATCTTGGGCCTCCCTCGATGGTCTCGTTGGCCTCAGATTTCTGGCTTTGCTCTTGGAGAGCCTTTGCTCTGCTGCGAGCAAGTCCAGTCGTGCTCAGCACGCGGCAAAGAGCGGCATCTGTGGCACGCGGAGAGCCGAGCGGACGCTCGTGGGAGCCACCCGGATCACCTCCGTTCCCAGCACTGGCCACGGCTGTCACCAGGAGCCCGGCACACAGCGCCCCTCATCCATCCCCCAGCGCGTGCATCCCGTCCTTGGGGACGGAAAGTGCCTGGGCTGGCAAGTGCTGTGTGGACAAGTGCGAAAAGAGAGTGTCACCAGAGCCGCTAAAGGAAACGGCTGCTTTCGCTGCGCTTCAGAGCAGAGCCTGGTGCGAGCGGGACCCTGGCAGGCTGCTCGGCGGCAGCAGCAGAGCTCTCGGCAGCAGCTTTGCACAGGACATCGGCCTCCCAGGGCTCAGGAACACGTAGCACTGCTGGGGAACTCGGGGACTTTCTTAGTCCCCCTTAATGAGGACTTGCAGGGGGGCGCAGGGGGTAACAAGTATTTCTTTCTCTGTCGCGTTCTGGGACACGTGGCTGGGAGCAGCCGCCCTGTGCCTAGTTTATTGGACGTCCTGTGTTTACCCCACCGCCCTCGGGCTTGGTTTTCTCCGGAGGCTGCTGTGGGGCACGGGGCCCCGCCAGCCCCTCTGCAGAAGCTGCCGCGCGAGGTCGGGTGCAGGGAGGAATGCGACGTCCTTCTGCACAAGCCCCAGCAGAGAGGGGTGGGCAGGACCACGGCTGCCACCGGGGATTAGTTAAAAATAGCTGGGAATGTACAAAGACTTGGCACGTGGGTCAGAAAGTCTTTCCTCCGCAGCTCGTTACAAGCGGATTTTTATGGTGGTTCTCACGTAAAACGCTGTCCCTGGTGCAGGAAGGCTGGACAAGTCCCAATCGGGGCTCAGCGAGGGTGCAAATGGCCCTTCCCTGGCTTCAGAGGGCAAAAGCTGGGGGAAAACACGTGAGCAGCGCCAGGACGGCTCCTGGAGCCGCGAGCCCCGCGCCGCTTTCCCTGCGACCTCCGTCTCGGACCTTCTTCCAGCACCAAGGCTCCCCCAGAGCCAAGGGAGCTTTTCCTCAGCCTCCACGGCTGCCCGAGGCCTGTGTGGAAGGCAGCTCCTTCCAGCAGAGGGTAGCACTGCACGCGCGTGCCCTGCTGCGCCTCCAAACAGCAGCGTTTTAGTTATTTACTAGAGATGCTCATCTCCTGAGCCGCTCGCTTGAGGAGAAACGAGCATTTCCTCGCCTTTGGGCACTGGTGCCGCTCGGGCCTGCGGCTGGATGCTCGCCGGGCTCTGGTGGGAGAGAGGACGCCTCCACGCGGATCATTTTAATTTGCCGTCTTGCAATAACACGCGACCGTTTGCCAGCAATGAAATTTTCTAAGGGGAATTTATTGAGGACTCATAAATGCAGACGGGATACGTTTGGCCACTCGCCAGACTGCATAAGCAAAGAAAACTATGTCATAGGTTCTAAGTCAGCATGGAAATTGGAGGGAAGGTTTAGATCTTTAATTTCCTTTTAACTAGACATCAGTGGTAACAGCAACAAAGCCTGGTTTCACTCTCTGAAATGCAAGTTTATTTTATTTACTTTATTTAGACAATTTAATGACATCCACGTAAGCCAGCTACGGGTGATCTTTTCACAACAGGCCAAATTTGAGGAGAGGGGGGAGAAGAGGAGGATTTTGATTTTTCACCTTGTTTTTTCCCCCACCTCATTGTGGCGACCACACTGAGGGCCAACAGAGCAGAGCAGGGACGAGGAAACGTAACAGGCGCTGGAAAACACAGCAGGGAGGAGGAGGAAGGGCCAGAGGCAGCACAACAGATGCCTGTGCGCGGCGAGGACCGACACTGGCTCCCTATCAACAGGCAGAAGTTGCCTTTTCTCAGCCCCCACTTGGCTGAGCATCACACAGGGTACCAAAATACCTAGCATTTAGACAAATCACAAGATAACTGGCATCACAAACAGGAATGGTGGCACAGATGGAAAATGCAGAGCTTCATTTTGGAGCTCGGGTGCTGTGATGCTGAGTTTAGCCTTGACAGGGAAAAGTTTAGCTTGTTGAAATATCTTTAGGTCCTGCCTCAGAGCACTTCTTCATCTGCCACAGTCTCCTGCTAGGGACAGAGATTCAGGTTTTCTGCTATGCTGGATGTCCAGATCAGACTTATTTTCCCTCCTCTTGCTTAAGGAAAGCAACTAAAGCTTCGCACTGCGACAGGCAGTTTCCAGCTCATGATTTAGCGTCACTTTCTTCCTTTCCTTTCACCTGCTCTCTACTTCTTCCCTGTCATTCCTCTTCCATCTTGTGCACCCTGCTGGGCTCCACTCTTTCTACAGCAAATTCTCCCTTTGGGAGTGTGCTCCAGGAGAACCAGCGTAATTCTGAGCCTTTGGCTGCTCGTAGCCCTACTGCGCCGTCTCTCGGGAGTGAGCGGGGAGCCAAAACGCTGGATAAGGTGGGTCTGCCCATGTCTCCCCAGCACCCACCGGGCAGCACGGAGGGCGACGGAGGGCAAGGGCCTCGGGCACAGCAGCTTCTGGCCACTCTTCAGCTGCTTGGGAGAGGAGGAGAGGCAAATATGAGACCAGAAGATTGCAAACGGAGCCCTGTCTCCATGGCAGCCTGCAGCTCCACTTCTAAATTTTCACTCCTCATGAAGAGGCTGCTTCTCTGTATATTTGGGGGAGAATTTTACAGTGGAAAAAGAAACCTTAGAGCAGGTATTTCCTGGCAATAGGAATTGCTCATTCCTGAGCAACGACTGGCTTGTGGAAGAAACCTTTAGTGCTCCCATAGTGTCATGACCAGGTCTGAAGCTCCTCCTTGCCCTTCACTTTTATCTTAGCCGTAGGTGGCAGGATGGAAGAAGGGAGACACATAAAGCCCCATGGGTTGACAGTGCAATAAAAAGCTGGGAGGAAACGGATTTAGGGCTCATCTCAAGTTACATGAGTTGCATACTCATGCTATATTTAACTGGACAGGCAAACCCTTCCCTTTGCTCAGCAAATTGGCCCTGGAGGTGTACAGGGTACAAGCCTTGTTGGTTTGGCCATTTGCAGGAGCTACAGGTATTGATAAAGCTATTCAAACTACCGTGAGTGCGGATCTCCTCTACAGCAGGATTAAAGGGGCAGCATCCATGCACCTCCAGCCACGGTTCAGGGGCACCTGCAGGGAGGTACAGAGAGGGCTGAGCTGCCACGTGCCTTGGGGAGCCAGCCCCTTGCAGCCCTCTCTTCTGGATGCCCCCTGCACGCTCACGCCCTGGCAGATTGTGTTTTATAAGGCCAGAAATAGATGCGTGAAAAGGGGCCTCGCGGATCCAAAGCGCAGCTGCCGCCCACCTCGGCACCAGCGGCCGGCCCTGGGCTGCTCCAGGCCTCCAGGTAGCTCTCCCGTGGTGGAGACGTGAAGCCCCTTTACTGTCCTCCAAGAGAAGAAGTCCCTGCGCGCGCCAGCCTGATCCCCCTGCGAAGACCTTGCTGGAAATGCGCACCCCGAGAGCGGGTCCCCAGCACTTTGTCACCACAGAACTGCACAAACCTCCCCCAGAAATTTGCCCTGTGAAGAGGAGTCCTGCAGCTGCTCGGTGGAGGTGGAATTGCTGCCGGGGCAGGGGTGAGGTGCCCGGGAGCAGAGGGCGCTGGGACCAGCCGGCTGTTTGGCTCGGTGCAGTTGTGCCGGGTTTGGGACGCGGTGAGCTCACTGCGGTGTGGAGGTCGGTGCTCGTTTCCAGGGGCAGAGGGAACCAGGAGCTCTTGTTGCGCTTCAGGTGCGCCTTCCAGATCCGCAAGAGTCGGCAAACCTGCAAGAGACAAAAGCAAGGACTAGAACATTTCTGAGTTTCCAATTAGCACAGCTTTAATTGCAGTATTAGTTGCTCATTAGTGGGGAAAGCCAGATGCTCTTAGAAATTAAAAAAAGCTGCAAGATCTTTCTCTCCACCCCAGGAATATTTAACTCCGGCTCATACAAGCATTTCCTTTGTGTTGGGAGCATGACTGATATGACTTGTGTAGGCACAGTGCTCGGCTGTTGAATCACTGAGGAGCTCTGAAATCCACACAGCATGAGCTCCTGGCCAGAGCAGGGATGAACCTGCGAGTAGATCCGGGTAGTTCTGGGTGACACAGGTGGGATTTCTTCACACGCGGTCAAGTGAAGGTTGGGAAATGTTTCCCCACCATAAAAATGTTACGGGGCACCGTGTGGCCCTAAGCTTTGCAGGTAGCACTGAAGACAGAGCAAGGAAGCTTTTGGGCTCTGAGCTGAGCACTGGGTAGCTAGGGAGGCCACAGATGAGGCAGGTTTATTTCAGAAATGTGCATCATAAGGAACAGAAAGAGGCTATAGGCCCAAAGAAGGCTCCAGAGCAAGATCGCTCGGTCACAACAGGTCAGGTAGAGCATCAGGCTCAAAGAGCAGCCCAGGATGTCCCTACACACCCCTGCCAGACTGTATCTACGTCCAGCACGTGTGCTGCGCGGGGCGTAGCGCTCCTAAGAACGTGTCACCAGCCCTCTTCGAGGTCAGACTGCGTCCCCGTCCGCTGGGGATGGCTCTGGGGCTGCAGGAGCCCGGCCCCTGCCAACAGCGCTGTTAGGATCTGTGCACGTGTGGAGCTATTTAATAATAACTGCAGCTGTGTGGGGGAGAGCAGAGACATTTCACCGCTGAAAAGCACTCCATTCTGCATGCAGAAAGCACGGACCATCTTTGCAAGCGGTGCTGTCCCTTTGGGGTCGGTGCAAACGGTGCTTCCACACGACACAGGCAAGGAAAGGACCGTTTGCTTCTCCCGTTCCTCACACGTGGGAAGTGCAGCCTTGTTCTAGGAACACCATCACTGCCCAGGCTCGCAGGTGGCAGCAGATTAAGCAGGTGCCGCTTTGTCCCTTCTCGCAGCATCGCTCCGTGACCCTGCGTGTGGCCATGGGCTCCCTCTCCGCGTTTCTCAGACGGCTCTGGGCAGGACGCTGCTCTCTGCAGCCCTCTCGACCTGCACGGGAGCCGCCGATGGGTCTTGCTCCCAGGACACGTGGCCAGGGAGAGCCAGACCAACAGCCTGTGCCATGGGGATGCCAAGGATTGCAGGGACTTGACTTTCCTGTTCATCCGTCTCTCCAGTGGGGCTCAGCTGCCGATTCCCTGAAAATCAATTACACAGCCCCTAGAGCAGCCCTATCCAAACAGGTCACTCTGCTCAGCTCACGGCTTTCTGGAGGGCTTTAGCAGATGCCAAACTCCTTGCAGGCTGCCAAGGCAAACACCTTCTTTTTTTTTCCTTTTTTCCCCTGGGAACAAATGCCTGTTAGCTGAGGCCAAGGCCTTTTAGCCACCAGCTCCAGGCATTTCTGGTTTGTCTCATTTCTAATGCTAGGGAAACAGAAAGAATAATACACGACTTTCTCTAGCCTCACATATTTGCTTGTGTTATTAGCTTGTGCTCAGGCTAACTGTCCAGTAAGCATTTGCTGCTGAGAAAATACAAGGCTCTGCAGCAATGCAGACATCTGAAGTCATGAGACTTTGCTGGCTCACATCAACTCTCTACAGACTGTGCAGTTCTCACCGGGCAGGAGCCAGGCCTCTCCCTGCATCAGCAGGACCTCCGCCCAGGGAAGCACCTGGTTTCCCCCCGGAGGGATCGGACAGCACAGGAGTAGGCACAGCACAGCAGGTGGCAAGCTGATATCCTCTAAAACTCGCTCTGCCAACATGATTCATCATTAGTTCGAGACATTCCTCTTACTCTAGCACTGGCTTCCCCAAACATGACTTAATCCAACCGCCTCAGTGCCAGCTACATCATCACACGGGCAGTTTTACCCTGCTCTCCCATTAAAGCCACTTGTTTCTTTTTATCAGAGGACTTTTGCAGCAGATGCACGTCCAGACCCGTGAGAAGCTGCAGGAGGTGTCAGCTCTGACATACAGCCTGTTCCCTCGCCACCAGGCAGCACCGCGGTCCCTGCTCCAGTAAGAC
Source organism: Crypturellus soui (assembly GCA_032275445.1). Taxonomy (NCBI): domain Eukaryota; kingdom Metazoa; phylum Chordata; class Aves; order Tinamiformes; family Tinamidae; genus Crypturellus; species Crypturellus soui. The sequence goes on along the minus strand of JAUBNY010000421.1, from coordinate 283,608 downwards.
GGTGCTGGACACGGTCCCGCAGGGATAACCAGGGTCCGGGTGGCAGCTGAATCCCAGAGCACCGTGAAGGGACGTGCAGGGTGCACATGCGCGCAGCTCCCTCAAAGCTCGTCCTAGGGCTGGTGTCACATTCAGCAGCGCTTTCTGGCTTTTCCAGGAGGATGTTTATGTTCTTGGGTGTTTAAGCACCTGAGTCATTCTACAGCCACAGTTTGGTACAGTGCTTTACGCCGGTGAAGGTTTCAAAACTGATAAAGATTCCCTTTTCTTGATTTTTCTTCCTACTGGAGAAGTTCATCTTCCTCTGCGGGACCTGCAGAAGGAGCACCAGTCACCACATAAGAGCCCAGCTGCCAGGGCACACACGGCACGATCCACTATTGCTGCGCTGGCACTGAGCCCACCAAAACCCCTGCCAAACCCCCGGCTGGCTCTGCTAACAAGCTCCAGCCAGCGGGTGTGAATTCTCTCAGTGTTCATCGAAATAACATTAAGTGTGATGGACTCCTGGGCTATTAGAGTGGATGCAACATGTAATTGAGGCTGGTTATTCTTCAGCTGGAGTGTCCCCCTTCACTAACGGCAAATCAGGCCAGAACACATGGTGCGCGCTTTGTGAGCCCTGACTCCATTCACTCGCTGCCTCCGATCAAAACGATCCCAATGAATGTCAATGAACGAACGGGGGACAATGAGTCAGAGTGAATGAAAGCCTTGTAACGGGGCCCTCCACCGGCCCGTGCCACAATTGAGCACCACGAGGACGGCGTCTGCCTGGGCGGCGTTCGAATTCATCCCCCTTAGCGTAATTAGGGTGAAGATTTCAGGAGGGTGGCAAGGTCGGCCCTGCTGATGGGGCTCTCCAAACCCAATTGCTGTTATTTTCTTAGGAGACTGAAATGAGCAGGTTTCGAAGGGCTTGTCTTCAGCTGGGTGCGGGAAGAGTGCAATGAACTAGTAAATCTGAACGGAGAGGCACGTGCAAATGCTCATGGAGCAGGGTCAGCCAGGCTCCCTGGCCCAAAGGTTGCCAGGGTGGAGGATGCAGGCGCCAAGTTCTCCCAGAAATCAGAATCAGCTACTCCTGGGTTTAATTTCAGATCCCAACAGCAGCTTGGTGCTTGAGGGATCACTGTAGCCCAAGCTTTCGATCAGGCCATGTCTTCATTAAAACCTCTGGGTAGAATATGCACGGCTATTTACCACGGAAACACCACATTTTTTACTCTGAGGCCGCATTTTTTAGCGTCTCAAAGACCCAAACCGTTGAACCGAACAGGGGCACCTCACCTGATCTACCGAAACAGGAAGGAGACTCGTCCTGG
>JAUBNY010000421.1:247612-261222 GCA_032275445.1 Crypturellus soui | reverse complement strand
CATGATCAAATTAACCCAGATCTGAAAGCTCATGTCTAAAGCTACAAAACCAACTTTACGCTTACAGATCTTTACCCGCTCCGGACAAATCCAAACCTTTTACAGATCCCAATTCTTTGGTTTTATAGCTCCATTAAAATAGCCAGGATACCTTCAGGAAAAGCTTGTCAGGATACAAGTTTCTTGTCTTTGAAGGACAATTAAGATAGTCAATATATATATATTTCAAAGGATGGCCTCCAAGTACTACAACAAAGTTATTTTCGGCTACCTCATCATTATCCCAAGCATCTTTGATTTGTTTGATGCTACATATGTACTTAAGAACAAAACGTCACCATTAGGTCTTCATTTCAAAACTGAATCCATTTTAGCATTCAGAAGTCAGAAATACAAGATTTATTCTAGTTCCACACCAGATATGGACTAAAACATACCCATTATATCGAGATAATCCTCAGCTAACACAATAGGGCCTCTGTCTATGGGTTTTCCTGATCCATTAAATACTCGGCCTGTAAGACACAGCAATAAAATTGAAGTGTTAGTTGCTGTGAAGTTAAATGTGATACATCTGCTTAGCTTCCAAAATAAGATGCAAGCACTTACCAAGCATATCCTCAGAGACAGGAGTTCGAAGAATATCCCCAGTAAACTCGCATGATGTTTTCTTAGCATCAATACCTGAAGTTCCCTCAAATACCTAAAGAAATACCAGAGAAGGAATAAGTATTGTCCTTGACCGAATACCGTAACGCAGCAGAATGGTGTCGCACATTTTGAACAGGAAGAAATCTCCCTACTACAAAACACAAAAACCTAATTTAGACAAGACCCAAAGTGCATCAACAGCAACCAATAAACCTGCCGCGATACTTTGCTCTCTGCTTTTGCCAGCAGCATAAAGGTCTTCAGATAAGAAAAGCTAATATTAACAAGAAACAGCTGCTTAGAAGGAAGCATATATAAAACCTCCTGTTTTAGTCTTACCTGAACTACAGCTTTGGAGCCACTAACTTCTAGAACCTGTCCACTTCTCCTTGTGCCATCGGGAAGAGTCAGGTGGACAATCTCTGCATACCTAGGAAACTGAGAATGAACAGGAAAGACAGTAGAAAACATTAAAATCCAGAAGACAAGAAATAATATTACTATAGTTCTGAGCAGACTTAGCACTCTAGTAACTACCAGATCTTTTAATAGTTTTATCATCAGAATCCACTCCAAAGTAGCCAAAATTTAATCAAGTTAAAAACATTTTCATGGAGACTGTACAAAGTTTGCCTAGGGTAGGAGACAGGTTCATGACACTTGGGATTTACTCTGTCACCGCTTTCCTGGAAAATCTCCCTCAACACCCAATTTGTTAAAAATAACTTTACCTTAACTTGATCCAAGATTACCAGAGGACCGTTGACACCTGATACAGTTTTATATGCTGAAAGAGAGAGAAAAAAAAAAAAAAAACACAGAAACACACACAGGTCAGCTATTTCCTCAGAACAGAAGAGTTTTCCTACATGAAGTGACCGTTTTGAAGTTACACTCCTATCACCAGTTTGAGGCTCAAATCTGCACCATTTCTATGCTTACTATGAACTCTAAAAGAGGATAAAATACTGAATTATGTTGCCAGCATTTTGGCCACTACCTGGTTAGCATCTGAGACAACTATTTAACTGGCAATATGATACAATGGTATGGGTATTAGAACCTCACAGTTTGCATCCAACATACAGGGACTTCTCCTACAGGAAGATATACAGATGTCTCAGAAGGGTTATGCTTTAAACACTAGCAATTCCTAATTTGCTGTATTAGTATACAGCAAATTCACTTAATTTCATTTAATCACCTATGCCTGGGGAAAGAAGTGAACACGTGGAGCCATTTACAGATCAGGAAAGACGCCAGCACCTCTTCTTGCTCACACTGCACAGCTGAGGAGAGAGGCATTCCTGATGCTATCGCAGATTCCACCAACATCAAGTTACCTTGTATCAACTGGCTTAGATGCTTCCCAAAATGCTCAGGTTTGACAAGCATATAGTGTGTTACACAGACTGTCAACAATACGGTACTTACACTTAGGAAAGTGGTTTAAACCACTGCAGTATAATATTCAGTAATGTCAAAATGCAATAATCAAAAATGGAAATGGCATTAAATAAAGGATCACTGTCAGATGTGCCTGGTATAAGATTGGAACTTTTCTGTTTTAAAGCTTATCAAAACCCTGCTCTACAGGCAGGGTTGTACATGCAGGGCATGTCATATGTCCCTGAAACAGCCTAACTTGTCTCCTCGCTTCAGCTGTGCTGTGAGAATGAGATAAGACCTTGTACTCCACAGGGGACTCTGCTTAGAGCGCGTGTTTGCAGGCCACTGTCTGCAGGGAGTGGAAAACCTTCTGAGCAACACTGCACTTGATCTCATGACTGTCTCATGAGCCTTTCTTCCTCAATCAACAGGAAGGAGATTACTCCCAGGTTTTTCCACATGAGGATATTACACTCCCCCTTGATAAGAGACAGCATTGACTCCTACTTCAGAGCCAGTCACTGACTAAAAAGCCCTATTTCCATTAACATCAACCAATCCTGTGGCAAATCAGAACCAACTGAATTGTTTTTTTTCACATAGAATTACAAGTTTACAAGTTTTGGAAAAGCTACATATATATAAATAGAAATAAGCAACCAGCAGAGCACTACAACAAATTTCTACAGCCAGTATCCACAGGAAGCAAGAGCTCAGGGTCACATCAAGTCGTGTCGACTTGCACGAAAATCTACCTGGAAAATCTTGAGGGGAACTTGGCTAGGAAGGCACCTTGGCTCCAACCTTGAGAGGAACCTTCAGTTCAGAATAAGGCAGAAGTACTAACTTCTGGTGAGATCATAATTATTAACTTGGATTTCAAACTAGTCTGAAGAGGGGAAAAATAAAGTTTCCCAGCTACCGTGTTTAAAGCATTCATGCAATCGAAGTGTACAGCTACAGTCAGTCCTGTAACTGCTACCTAGATCAAACAGGTTAGAAAAATAAGAAAAGAAAATGCACTTTCAGACTATTTTGACTTCCTCCTTACCGTGCTGTGACAAGCCTGCTGCAAGATTTCTCACTTCCCCTTTTTCATCAGATTTCCCAACACCATCTTAACGGAACCAAAAAGCACTGCACCCCCCACAACTCAAAGTATTTTCCAGTTCCTGACAAAAAGGGAAGGTTATCATGAAGGACACCAAAAAGGGCTATTCTACCCAGTGGAAAAAAAACATATATATATATATATATATATATATATACACACACACACATATGTTTATGTTAATGTTCCTGGTGGAAAAACATATATACATATATATATTTATACACACACACACATTTATGTTAAGGTTTCCAAAGAATGACCAATGTAAGTATATAGAATAAAGGTATTATAAGGATTATTTGCACATCTAGTGAAACTAAAACCGCAGTGAAGCGCGTGGGGTTTCTGGCACGCTGGCTGCAGACGTTTTGGTTAATTTTTACGCACTCCTCCGGGCAGCCTGACCCTGGTTTGGGGCGAGATGGGCAGAAATCGGCAAAAAGCAGCGGGAAATGGTGGCGAGAAGAGGCAGAAAGCGGCAAAAGCGGCGAGCAGAGGCCCAGGCCTTCGGGGCTCGGCAGCAGCACGACATCCCCCGCGGCCCTCGGTGCCCCCCCGGGCCTCACGGCAGCGCCGGGAGCCTCCATCCCCGCGGCCTCAGGCCTCGGCGCCAGGCCCGGATCCCCGCGGCGAGGCCGCCCGCCGCCCGCCCCGGCGCCCGCACTCACTGAGACGCGGCTGCGAGAGGTAGTCGCGGGTGAGGGCGGCCGCCTGCTCCCGGGGGCCGCCGGCGCCGCCGCCGGGCCCGGCGCCGTTCACCAGCCCCCGCATCACCCGCACCGCCGCCATCTTGTGCTGTCCCGGCCGCGCCGCCGCCGCGGGGAGGGGGAGCCGCTCTGCGCACGCGCAGTTATAGGTGCGCCTCGCCCCGCCCCCCCGCCGCGGTGCAGGGGGGAGGGGGAGCTGTCCGCGGTGCTGAGCGCCGGATTGGGGCAAAATAGGGGGAAAAAGGGGAAAAAAACAGCGGAGCTGGGAGCAGAGCGGGAAACTCGGGGTTCGAGACATCCTCGGACACCTAACTGCACCTCAGCACACCCGACATGGTCACTGCACTTTCTTACTCCAGCGTGGGCAGCAGGAAAATTGTCTTTTTTCTCTTTTTATTTTTTTTCCAGGGTTGTTGGAAAAAATGCTATCACTGCAAAGATCCATAACGGTTTAAAAAAAGAAAACCGCACGGGGAACACGCGCAGATATTTCCATGGCACCTCTGAGCGAGCTCTCCAGCTCTGTGCGACGGAGGGGACAACGTTGCGACGAGCTGCTCGGGTCTCTGCCGGAGGAAGGGCCCCGGCTCCGAGGCTGCAGAGGAAACCTTCGTATCCGCTCTGCATTTCGGGGGAAATCTCCCCAAAATGGGACCCTACGGGGTCTCTGTGGAGTCCCGTGGGGCCCAGTGGGGTGCTAGGGGGTCCTAGGGAGTTTCTAGGGGGTCCTAGAACATGTACAAGCACCTGAGGGGAGAATGGAGGCAGGATGCGGCCAAACCCTTCTCAGCGGCGGCCACTGACAGGACGAGGGGTAATGGGTACGAACCGAAACACAGGAATTTCCACATTCACGTTCTTCCCCAAGAACCTCTTCCCTGCGCGGGTGACAGAGCCCCGGAGCAGGTTGCCCAGAGAAGCTGCGGAGGCTCCTCTGGAGATCTGGATCTTCCAGACCCTTCCAGCCCCTGCGCCACGTGCTCTGGGCGTCCCTGCTGGAGCACTGGGGTTGGACTGGGTGATCTCCAGAGGTCCCTTCCAACCTGAACCACTCTGTGATTCTACTGGGGGTCATAGGGGCTCTCTATGGGGCCAATGGGGTCCTAGGAGGTCACAGGGGATCCTAGGGGGTATCTATGGGTCCTATGGGCTGCTAGGGGGTACTATGGGTTTTATAGGGGGTCTATAGGGTCTTATGGGCCTCTGGGGCAATAGGGAGTTATAGGGGGTCTGTATGGGGTCTCTAGGGGCTCCTTTGGAGAGGTATAGGGTCCTATGGGTCTTTGAGGTACGGCAGCCAGAAAGCAGCAAACTCTTCCAAGCAAATATTCATAAAACAGAGGCCGCACAAACCGGAAGGCAGCATGGGCTAGCGGGTAGAACAGACATCTTTTGAGTTAGATGCAATAATTACTAATTGCTTTTTAAAGAACAAGAAAAACTCATGAAAATCAAAGTCTAGTATACCAAATGGTTGGATTCCTGAAAGAGAAACCCAAAACCTGCCTCTCTACTTTCACCAGACAACTTTTACAGATGTAGAAGCCCACGTGGAACAGCACAAACACTGTAGTAATCAGGGACACGGGAAAGAAAAGGAAGCACCACAAGAGACTCCATGTCCTCCCCTCCCCTTTATTACATATAGGCAGAAAACAGTGTTTTTCTCCTGTTTGCTTACAAAGGAAAGGAACACAGAGCTTCAAGTCACATAACTGTGGGTGCAGCTCGGCTGAGCTCCCCTTCTCCAGCCGGAGTCTGCCCTCCGACCGGCAGGGCGAAGCCCCAGCAAAACCCTGCCCTCTCCTCCGGGCTGCGGCAAGCCCAGGAATTCCAGTCCCAACTCGCTACTCGCCCGGGCCGCCGTCCACGTGGCTCAGGCAGCGGAGCTCGGCACGGGAACGAGTGCCAAAGGGAATACATTCCAAGCAGAGAGCGGCTCAGGGCACATTCCTCTCCCGAGGGAATTCCTTCAGTCACGGCAGATACCAGGCTTTGTGCTCTTCCCCCTGCAAATAAAAAAGTGACCTGCAAAAGATGACAATTTCATCTTCCAATGAATAAAGGCAACACCTCAAAAACCTCTTCAGTTCCTGTGCTTCAGTTCCCCCATTAGAAATATTTATAGGGTTTTGTTTTGGGTTGTTTTTGGTAAGACTCCCAATTCTGCAACATCAAGCTTAAAGGCAAGGTTTAGACTGCTATACGAAACCATCCACCAACCCAAACGATGCATCGCCTTTTCCCCCACCCCAAAACACAACACACGAGCTCCAAGCAGATCATCCTGCAGCTCCCCGCAAGTTCCGCAAAAAGGGAAGATACAAAAATAGCAAACGGCTCCAATTTCAAGTAAAAGCAAGCAGAAAATCGTTTGGTAGTGCCTGCCAGCCTCTGTCAGCAGGGGCAGCATAAGGAACTCCTTCATTTGAAAATCTTTTGCAGGTCTCCCTTTTAAGGCCTTAGTGTCATTTCAGAAAGAGGAATTCATTTTGTCTTGTGCTTGCAATTGCTGCCCCCTAGTGCAGCACCAAAATCTCCTACAATTTAACAGTTACAGTGTCTAGCTGTCCACGACCGTGCAAAGTACACACAGGAAGGGTCTGAACTATCAACGGGTGTTTAAGCTTGTTGCAGATAACTTATGTCAAGGACAGTACTTATGTGCCAAGTGTTTCAAGCAACCACACACAGAACCAAATGTTGAGCAACTGCAATACTGCTGCAACTCAGCTTCTCAACGTGAGCCACGGCAAAAAAAAGAAAAATGAAAAAGAGAACAACTAAGCACTGTTATGGACATCGAAGAGTTTATCTTCACTGGGCAGAATAGCAAGAACTGCATTCCCAGAAGGAAGATTGGATGTTGCAGATGACTTGGGATAACAAGTCAAATGGAAACCAGTGCGGATGTTGGCAGAGATGACAAACACCAGCCGGGGCCGGTTCCAGAGAGTGGATTGTCATGGCAGAAGATCCTGTTGCTTGGTAAACTGATATCCACAAAGATGGGAGCACTACCCATCTCTCCCAAAGTTTAGTCATTAGTTAAGGAACCTTAAGACAACTTCTCAGGCTGCAGCAACAGGGTAACTGTTGGCTCTTTAGAGATTCAGTCCCAGAGCTGTTTTGGGTTCACATGAAGCAGAGGGAGTCTTTTGTGCCAAATCTACAAAGAAAATTGAAAAAAAGAAGCATCAGTTTTCATCAGTAAGAGGATCAATCACATCCACAGTTAACACACAATTTCAGAGCTCCTCAGTATTTCAGTATTTGGCTGCATTCTCTTGAAAGCCCGTGCTTCGTGTTTGATACGGAGTGCTAACCTTTCTTCTGCTCTGCAACTTGAGAATATCAGCTGCCCAAAGAAAGAGAAAACTACGTGAACAGAGTCCTGAATAGCCATTAAAAGAATTCTCAAAGGAAGATTTAATATCTTTATTTACCCTAGTCCAAGACAGGACTGCTGCAATCAGCATGCAGTTTAGGCCCATAAACTCTGTTCCTTCATGGTTACTAAATAAAATCTAGTTTAGCACTCTTTTAAGTAAAGATCACACCTATAAGAAATGACTTCTCACCGAGAAGGTGAGACAGAAGATGCTCTACACTTAACACCAAACGTCACAAAAATATTGGCGGATTTTATCACCGTGTCCCATAAAATACCACAAACTCAACCTGGCTTTGCATATATTTTACTGAAAAAAGAACATCCAATCAAAGCACTGGCTCTTTGGTAGAGTTTTCATATTTCTCTGCAGAACATGGTAGGAAATAGAGTTGCAATTTCTAATGCAGAGGACAGTCCTAAAGACAGGAGCTGGTAGAGAAGAGGCAATGCCACCGAGTACCTGGCCGGGATACAGTGCAACTAGAAATGGGAAAGATTTTTGGCTCAGGCTACACCTCTGATGGACATCTTCCATCTGATAAGGTTGTCAAGGGATCCTAACAGTAGCTGGTTAACATAGCCAGCTAACATTCATACCTCCATCGGAAAGGGAGAGCTTTTCCAATTCAGCTTCAAGTTCAGCATCAGAAATGGTCGGATTCGGTGGCTTCTGGGGAACAGGAGGCAGATCTACAGGCTCCTTAGTAGAGTCTTGGAGGAGACTATCCAGTTCTTCCTCAAGTTCCTCAGTGTCCATCTCTGCCAATGAAAGAAAACGTTCAGCTACAAGCAGAAATAGGTAGTATCTTCACAGCATATGATAAAGCAGCAGGCAGAGAGCAGATAACACTCTCACTGCAGCTAACAACCAGTGTCTTGAGTGTTAACAAAGGTATTAACAGAGATACTACCACCTAGCACTCCCACTACTCATAAGAACAACTCCCCGTGCTTCCCCCATAGGCAGTCAGAGACCTACACGGGATTTGGAGATGCACAAATACGGGTTGTCCTACAACCCACTATCAGAGAAGAGAGCTCCTTGTCAATCCTCATTGCTTCTAGAGGCACCAGGAGCCACATCATGAGCGCTTCAGCAGTTGCCTGTGCTCCCAGGAAGGAAGGGGAACAGCAGGTGGGACAATGGTTGGGGGAGAAAAGAGAAAATGAGCAAATCAGAGACCCAAACACATACCTAGACCATTGATTCCCACTCCAGCCAGGGTCTGAGCTACTTCATCTTGAGTGTCACAGAGCTGAGGAGAAGCACACAAAGCTCGATATAGAACACCAGGTGCTATGAGATCACAGGTCAGGCCATTTTAAGATCCTGTTCTTACGTATTTAGTTGCATTCCAGGTTCTAAAAGCCTGACTTGCATTTCTTTTTAATGCATCGTGCAAAACATTTGCTAACAAGGGAGTTGTGCACTTGCACAACTATGGCTAACCAGGAGAACACAAAGCACATCGGTTTGGTATACTAGCCAACAGGAAATGAAAATACATTAAAAAACAAATACAACTAGCTATTTGAAGATTTCTGCTCATGTATTTGTAAAGATCAAGATTACGTCGGTCTGCTCTGATGACATATGGAACAGAAACAGAACAGTGCCAGAAGCCTCAGTTCTGGTATCTGGGCAAGTTTTCTATGTGCATCCACCCACTTCTTGCTCATTTATTTAGATGTGCTCTTATTTCAGTACCTCTTGTATCTGATCCACCAGGTTCTCAGCCTTCTCCACAGTTATATCCTTCATAGACAGCTTCAGAGCTCCCACACCGGCCTGATAGGCATTAAATACCTTAACAAAGGGGAAAGATGCATAACGCTGAATGAGTAAGAGCAAAGAGCAGGCAGTGCAAGCATCCCTCAAGATCCATTATCCCAGCTGTGCCTTCAGAGCAGTGCTAGTACAGCAGAACACGGAGCCCCAAGTGGGTTTCCCCAAAGCAATGCCCATGGCCAGCCTGGCCGTCGCCTGCAGCAGGGAAAGCAGCCTCACCTGCTTGCACCCTGCAGACACAAGCTCTCGTAAGCAAGTTAAACAGCACAAACGAAGAGTGGGGCTAACGTGAGAAACAGAAATCCAAATGAACACGCTACCATCTGGTCAGTCTGGGAGGCATAAATGCGATCCAGGATCCCTTGCACTGCATCCAGTTTGGAATGAAGCTCCTCGATGCGCCTTTCCGTCCTTCGTTTGGACTTCAAATATCTCAGCGCCTGCAGATATCAGATACACAGGCTTGGATCACCAAGCAGCAGCAGCTGAAGGGAGTACTTCTTTTAAGAACTACAATTCTTGTACAGCAAGGAATGTACAACAGTTGGGTTTAAAAGCTAGATACTTCTCTCTCTTTCCCTCATACCACTTCAGACAAATATATTTCTATCACCACATGAAGGAGCCCTTTGGCCTCAGAAACACACTTGTACCGCTAAGACAACACTGCCAAATACTAGGCACTATCTGTAGTGATAAAGCAGTTCCAAGATGCTTAACTTTTTCTTTCCAAGCAGAACAGTACTTACCAATTGTTTTTTCCCAGCTCTACAAGCACTCCGGGCATCCTCTTTACACCTGTCCAGAGAAACAAGGAAAAGGAGCTTATTCCTTTGCAACTTGCAGTTATTTACAAACAGCTGCCATCCTTACTACCTTGCTCTTATCTACAGGTAGCTGCGTGACAATGTATTTTCTCACAGACACCCTTAAGGCATTGCTTTATTTTCACAGGTAGGCCTTGAATGCATTCCAAATCTTTCCATAACTTCCATATCCGCTGAGTTTTGTTTTCACGTGGATACAAAGCAAGGACAGGAAAATGCGTCCTACTCCACTACGTAACTAGTGCATTTACCAAACAAGGAAGCGTGACTGGCGCTTAAAGAGGACAGCTTCATCCTTAACTATGTCACAGGAACATAAAGCTCTACATTGTAACAAAGTTCTTCCCACCACCCTTCCCCAAATTACTTCTCTGCTTCCTGGGAAAGGGACTCCACCTTCTGTGACAGCAGCTGCTCACTTTGCATCAACTGATACACGCCAATGTCCACATCATTCATCGGGGAGACTTTGGCATGAAGACCCCGGGCAAACTTCACTATCTAGAGAAAGAGAACCACGTTCCTGAGTTGCTTCTCTCCAGAATTTGTGCATGCACTAGAAATATCTCCATTCTAACAGAAAGAAAAGATGCTTTTGCTTCAATAGAACACTCTGAGCAAGTAAAGCTGTCCTACGTTCACTGCAGTCACTGTCGAACAGGAAAACCTTTTCTTGGGAGGTGGAGCACTGATTTCAACCTGGAGCTACCAAATACGAAATTGCTCCACTAGAACTTAATTTTCTGCAAGTTTGCAAGTCCCTGTCAGGTTTTCTACAGAGCCAGTACCCTAAAACGCTGTGCGGCATTCCTGGGAATATTCACCCTGCAAGTATAAAGGCAGGATACCTGCTAGGCGTCAGATTACAGATAATGTCACAAATGTTTGAAGTGGAAAACAGGAACCCCTCCTGCAAAGAGCATTTAATCCAACCTATAACAAGGTTATAATGTTGAAGTACACAGAACTGACTTTTCTGAAAAAAAGCAACACTTAACCAATAGTGAGTAGTTTTTCAGCTATGATGAAATGCAAGACAGGGATTATGCCACCCAAAAAAGAGTCACCTTTACCCTGTACCTTCTCTCCATTCTGTTCCAGGATCGTGACTCTCTTTTCCTTCTGCAGCTGGAGCAGCAACAAGTAGAACGTCCTTTCATCTGGACAAACATCGGCACAGAGGGACCGCAGCTCCGAGAGGGCGACAACAGGATGAGAAGAGAGCGCAGAGTTCTGGTATAAGCGATAAACCTCCTCTGCCTTTTCCTGAAAGGAAGCAACAAAACCATCCCCATCCGTTAGCTGATTCATGACTACTCTTTTTCCCCACAAGGTTTGCTAAGACGACCTCTACTTCCTCCCCCACGCCTAAAGGTGGGAAAATGAGAGGTTTCACATTTGGAGGGGTATAAGAACTTCCAAAATAAGTTGGCTGTGAAATTCAGAAGGTGGTAAATATTCATAACTCTCAAAAAATATCACCACTAATGGAATGCAAAATACTACAGCTTTCCTCTGCCACCAGAATTATACACTCAAGTTCCCCGTGTAAATACAAGCACTACAGAGTCAGCAAATCAGACACTGCTACATTCCTTGATTTCCCATTGATTTAAGCCCCGTATAAGTTTGCCTTTAATAAACACCGTAGGTATCCAGAGTAATTTCACATCATTTATCATTGGGCAGAGAAAAAAAGAACAATTTTCCTGTTTCAAGTGAGGCTCACGTAACCAGTTACAGTCCACTTGAAGACTAAAGAAACAACTTTTTCTGCTTCCACCCACCTCCAAATTCGCCATCAAGCTTTTGGCCTTAGTTACACAGCTCCTGAAAGGACCGTAGAACTACTGCAGAGAAAGGACACTGTGCACTGTCAGAGCAACTACAATAAGAGCAACACATCTGAAGAGTTCTTTCACGTCTGCAAGTCCCAGCCATTTAGAGGCTACTACACACAAGAGCATTGAACCTTGATTCTGTTTTTCAACAGAGTAACTTCAGGGTTTCTTTTTCTCCTTTTCTTTTCCTAGCAACACTGAGGAAGTGACCCAAAGCCTTGATCGTGGCAGCACGGCACTATCCACGTCAGATTGAGCAGCAGCAATTTGCACGAATTCACAACGCAGAAGTAATCTACCACTAACACCGTGCTGCAAAAAAAGAGCCTCTGACAGGAGGTGGCAGCAATTCTAGTCCTGTCTGAAAAGGCAAACTGAAAGCACATGCCCCGAAGCGAAAGCAGCCTTCAACGAGGCACCCACGAGTCCAGGAGAGACATAACACACCGGACTGACAGCCAGCGACACGCGAGCCACTTGTTTCTCTCCCCAACAGATGGCATTCGAGCTGCAAGTTTCTCTGGTAACCTGTGCTGCCTCTTCCACAAGCCTGGCACGTGCAACGGCCTCCAAGCACACAACGGGACTTCCTGGAGAGCACGGCAAGCTTGTCAGCCATTTCTTCCGGAAAAGTCATTACATTAATTTCAATGTCTATTTTTAACCACAAGTTATTACTTCCCCCATCTCTTTAAACACTTCTAAATACTTAAGAAGTAGAGACAAAGGAATTTTTTTATTCAGCCCTGCCTTTTCACTGCTAGCCCATAAAATCACTCATTACTTCAAGATGCGCAACCTAAGGGTGCTCTGGAAAACACTCACCTGCAGCAGCTCCACAAAAATCAGAATTTCCTCCTCCTCGGGTACCTTGCTGTCACCCAGCACGCTTGACAGAGTCCACTTGAGGGGCTTCAGAATAAACACCCCCACACCCCACGAGATCCAGCTGCTGTCCACGCTGGCCATGAAGTCGGACTCTCTCTGCATTTTGCCACGTCTGTGGAAAAGAAAAGCACACGGTACAGAACCGAGCACGGCCAATCCCAAATCCTTACAGGGAAAGGAAAAAACTGAGAGTGCTGGAGCGGACAAGGATTATCTGAAACTCTGTTCTGCACATTGATAACCGTGGTACTGCTCAGCTAGTGGCTCCTACGTGCAGGCTGGCCAGTTACTATACGCACTAAGGTGCACAGACTGGGTTTCCTCTCTGTCCAGTCTCTCAATCTGAGCTATTTTGTTTACAGTTTTCCCATCTTCACAAGTTTCTCCACCACAAAACCCATGGGGAAGGTCGCTTTTCCACAGCGAAGGCTCCTCGTGCTCTCCCGTGCCCCCGGCTCCGACCACGGCCTCGGGGTCCCCTCCTCATCCCCGCACTGTTTATCCCTCCCAGCTGGCAGCGAGCAGGCCCCTTCCCGGCCCCTTGTGCAGGCTCCCCGCACCATCCCAAGCCCCGCACGCCGAGGAGCTCCCCCACTGCCCCCCCAGACCCTACTGCCCCTTTCCCGGGCCGCTGCTCCCCTTCCAGCCCCCAGCCTGAGCCTGCTGACCTTGCCAAGCCCTCGACCTCCCCCCAGGCCGGTTCCTCCTTCTGCCCAGGCTCTTCCCAGGCCTGTCCTGCCCCGGGCCCGCTCCAGGGCTGGAGCCCCCTGCCCTGGGCTGTCGTCACCCCCGGCCCTGCTCCCTCATCTCTGCCTCTCCCCTCGGGCCCTGTCCCCTCCCAGCCCTGCTGCCCCCTGCCCGGCCCGGTCCTCCCGCCCCGGCCCTGTCACCCCCCCAGGCCTTGTCCCTCCCTGGCCCCACTCCCCTCAGCTCTGGCTCCCCCAGCCCCAGTGCCCCCCGGGTCTTGTCCCTCCCCAGTCCCACTGCCCCTGCCCTGTCGCTCCCCCCAG
>JAUBNY010000421.1:206939-220487 GCA_032275445.1 Crypturellus soui | reverse complement strand
GGCGCAGGAGCTGCCAGGGCTGCAGCGGGTGCAGGGGCTGCAGCGGGCGCAGGAGCTGCCAGGGCTGCAGCGGGTGCAGGGGCTGCAGCGGGCGCAGGAGCTGCCAGGGCTGCAGCGGGTGCTAGGGATGCAGCAGGTGCAGGGGCTGCAGCGAGTTCAGAAGCTGCCAGGGCTGCAGCGGGCGCAGGGGCTGCAGCGGGCGCAGGGGCTGCAAACCCTGTGTGAGCGGAGGGGCCCAAGTCCCAGCCTGGTAGCGGCGGGTGCCCTCGTGCCGGGAACAGGGGGCCCTGCGTCTCCTGGACCGATGGTTCCCGCAGCGCCCAACACGGGGCCTCGCCGCCCCGAGTGCCCCGCGGCCGCCCTGGTCCCGGCTGGTCCCCTCGGAGCCCCTCGCTGCGTGTCCTGCCTCGATGCACCGAGAGCCGCTCTCTCCGCTGCCTCCTCGCCGCCTGGAAAGCCTCTTCCCTCACTAATCACGTGGCTCCAAGTATAACTCTCCCTTAAAGATGTCTTTTTTTTTTTTTTTTCCAAAAAAAGCCTTCCCTGGCACAGGCTGCCATAGCTAAAACGATCCGTCACTTGGGCACCGCTTCCTGTCAGTAGTTGGAAAATTCTCAGGTTTCTGAGCAGGCAAAGGAAAAAAACATCCCTTTTCTCCCTTTCCACATTTTCCTGCGGAATGGCCCGGACCTGGGGAATGAGCAGAGCCCGATGCCTGCCCTGCTGCGCTGCGGAGGGCTCCGGCCTCTCCGTGCCTATGGAAGGGACAGCAGGAGGCCGCCTGCTCCGGCTTGGATCGGTGTCCTGGGAGGAGGTTTATTTGGGGCCGGTCCCAGGGGAGCTGGGACTGCCTCGGATCCGGGCGCAGGCGGCACGTTTGGCACCGCTCCCCGTGCAGACAGGCTGGAGCGCGCCGCATCGCGCAGGCAGGTGGCATCTGAGGACGCCGGCTGCGCCTGATTCCCTGGCCTCTTCCCGCAGTGTCAGCCTGGGTGGCCTCGGAGCCGCGGGAATGCTGCCGCCCCCATGGGAAAACCAGTTCCGTTTTTCCCATGAGGGCAGAGCAGGCTCGTGCTGTCCGCGAGCTCTGACGGCTTCCCTTTTTCCTACAGCCATTCCGGCTTGTTATTCCTGACTCCCAAGGCTGCTAGGGTGAGGCTGGAGGTGTTTGGGAATGGCCCAGGGAGCGGGAGACGTGGGGAGTTCGGATCGGCCCGGCTTCCCCGCTGCAGCGCAGGGAAGCGGCTGCGCTCGGGGCTGGCGAAGCGCTCGCCGTCAAAACGGTCGGAGAAAACTAGGGTTTGGAGTATGAAAACTTGTGTAGGAAGTGTCTGCGTTCGGTGGAACACTTTGTCTCCTCAAGAAAAACAACCACCAAAAAAAGCCAAATGCGGAGTGTTTGTGTTTTCTTCTTTTTTTATCTTTGGAAATATTTATCAGTTTTCTGCTTGGGAGGTGGTGCTGCTGGAATATTTTCCCCTTCATCCCAGGGAGCTGCAATGGGTCCAGCGGAGGCTGAGCATGGACAAGGGCAAAGGCAGCAGCCCCACGAGTCCCTTCCTGGCGGCAGCGTGTTCTCCGCACCGTCAGTGTCCACCTGAGGGATTCCTTAAATGATCTGGCATCCCCAAAGGCATCCCTTACGCAGCCGTGCCCGGGAAGGCCGCTGGATGCAACAGGAGAGGGGATGGCACCAGGGAACGGGGAATGTGCAGGCAGTACAAGGCGGCATCTGATCGTCCGAGTGCCTCGGAAAGCTTCTAACTCAGCTGGAGCGCGGTGGGAACATCTGGATAGATGGGAAGCACTCCCTCCTCGTCCCGAGGATGCCGCGATATTGCTTTGCTCAACCAAAAATAAATTGGAAAAGAAAATTGGACATTGCATCAATCTGGGGGCAAGTTTATAAATTCTGCAGCTAAGCAGTCCCCCCAGAAGATGATAGATCGCCGGCGCGCGCGCGGGCCCTGCCATGATGTATGGCCGCATTAGCCGAATCGCTGCGTTACATGATTCTGCTTTATTACCACTATTGGTGGCAGACAGCAAAACGGATTACGCCCGGGATCAAATCGATAGGAACTTTATTTACTGGCCGTTTAAAAACATATTTCTGCACTTTATAAAAACATACGGCAGATGCTGTTGATGGGGCTTGGCGGCTTGTTAAAAAGCAATTTGCCCCCAGCGCCGCTCTCGAGCGGCGGTTCCGGCGCTACCTGCTACCTGCCCGGGCGCCGGGCGCTTGACGACTTCCTTAGAGACCACTCGGGTTTTTGGGGACCCCGGAGGGGTGCTTGGGGCTGAGAGCCGGTGTAACGCCCGGCTGCAGAGTGCGCTCTCCTCCCGTGCCCTCCGCGGAGTCGCTTTGGGTGCAAAAAAGGCCGAATCAGGGAGTGGGACAAGGTGATTCCGCGAGGGGCAACGAGCGCTCGTGCCGTCGCGAGCGGATGCGGTGGCTGCGCTGTGCCCTAGTGCGCGGAGAGGAGGTTGGCGGGGCGCTAGTCGGAGCGCACGGACAAGCGCGCAGGTGCCCAGCACTCGCATCCCAGCTCCGTTTTGGAGGCTTTTCAGGACCCCAAGCGCCGCGGCTGCGGTGGGAACGGTGCTGGCCGCACACCCTCGTCCCAGCCGCGCGCACGGCGAGCGGAGCTTGCGGAGCCGCACTCCTCACCCGCCGCGGTGACAAAACAGCCCTCATCTCATCCCGTGCTTCTCCGCGCACCATGCGCTTATTCCTCCTAACCTGTAATTTTGTCATATTTTATTATTAAATAAACAAGGCAGAAAACACACTGTTTTTTGCATGTGGGGGAGGATGGAAACATTTGGTAATTAAAACATCTCTCCAGCAGCGCGGAGCCGCGCGGCTGGATCGCCGCGGTGCTGGTGGAACAGGGAACAGGGTTTCCCCCTGCTTGCCGACCCGCACCTCTCACCTTGGTGCGCGCTTAATGTGCAGCCCGGTCGTGCGATGCACCCGCCGCACGTGCCGGCGTGGGCGCCGCGCGCTCTGGGCTCCGCGGCCCCTTCGGATGGGCCGCCCCCAGTGCCAGAAACCATCCGGATTCGGCCGCAGCGCGACCGTCGGTGGCAGCCGGCCGGGCCCCGCGGTGCCGTGTCACTTTGGCTGCGTCTCCCGCCACCCGGCGGCCCCTCCTGCCGCGCGCTCGGGGAGCCGGGGCTCATTTGCGGGCTCGCTAATGAGCCGTGCGTAATGAGGGCTCATCTCGCCTCGGCCCGTCGCTGCGGGGCCGCTCCCCGCTGATGTGATGTGATGGTGGCACCGGCTCGCGCGCCGGCACCTCCGGGGGCAGCTCCCCCGCGCGCCTCCTCGCCGCACTCTGCCGGGGCCGCGGCATCCTCGGGAGCGCGCGGGGAGCGCCGCGTTACAAAACGCTTGAGTCATTTCGCTCCCTTTCCCCCGCGAGGAAAAGCCGCTTGCTCTGGGCGGGTTTTAAGGGGTGGGGGGAAAGAAAAGAAAAAAGAAAGAAAAAAAAATAAAGGGGGGGAAGACTTTGGAGGGAACGCACGGCCCTGCCTCCCGCCCCGCGGTGCAGCGCGCGGCGGCCCCCGCGCCGGCGGCTCCGCGCTGTTTATGTAAGCTGCTCGTGTTCTGCTGCAGGAAAGCCCACGCTGCCCACGCCGGCTCTCCCGAGCCGCGTTGTGTAACGGCAGCAGCGCTCGCCGGGGCGGTGCACCCGGAGAGCGCCCGGGCGCTGCACCCGGAGAGCGTCCGGGCGCCGCCGCGGGGGCCCGCGGTGGCCGCAGCCGCGGTGCGGAGCGCGGCCCCGGGCTCAGCGCGGTGCTCCGGTCGTCGCAAGCATCCCCGGTGCTTCCCTCGCAGCCGCGTTGCACGCGGGCGACTGCAATTCCCGAAGGAATCGCTGTGCTCGCGGGCCCCGTGGCCAGCTCAGGGTTCCCCATCCTGCAGCGTGACCCTTCGAAGCCCGTCCTGGGAGCGCTCCCGTGCTCCGCGGTGTCTCCCGGAGCCAACGCGCACCGGCATCCTGCGCCGCAGCCCCCTACCTGGGTTCTCTTGTAGCTTTGCCGCAGAAAAGACCCCAAAATCTCCCAAACGGGACGGGGGGAGGAAGGTGCATTATCATCTCAATGGCTCCTTACATAAATAGGGAAGGATAAGAAGGCGGGTGGCTGGTGTTGCTACTGCGAAGCGCTATCTCGGTTATCGGGTTTTTAGTTCTTTGCAGCGTTACATTTTTATAGATATTTATTCACGCAGAACCAAGCTGCTCGCCCCGCCACGGGGCTGCTGCAGACACTGTTATACATAAGAAAGCACCTTCATTTACATCCCCGCCACTCTGCAGCGAGCGAGCGAGGTGCAACCCGGTTATTTTTATTCCATATGTATGTTTTTTAAAGTGGGGGAAGGGGGGGAAAAAAAAGCTCTAAATTTGCCCTTTTTACTTGTATTAAAACTTCCCTGCTGCATTTCTATCAGCTCCAGAAGTGCAGCGCATTAGCGAGCGCCGCTGGGAGCGTTTGGGACGAGCTCGGCACCGCGTCCCTTGGAGCGGCGCTGCTATCGGCGCCGCACGCCGCTCGCCTCCTGCTTTATTAACTCGGGGACAGGGCATCGCGTTCTTGGATATTGCTGTTCTTGCTCTCTAGTATCGAAGATGACTCCGTGCTTTCTAATAAGATCCGTTTCCCTTGTAATTGAAATACTGATCTGCTGCTCTTCCCTCCTCCCTTCATTTTGAGCATCAGGTTTCTCCATTCCCCCAGTCCCTATTTCTGGCCTAAACTTTATTTGTTTGGACACAAGTCCAGCGCTGGCCTGTGTGCTGAGCATGGAGAGGGCTCGGGAATCCTGCGGGATGCTGGAGCAGGATGCAGCAGGATTTTGGGGAAGCCAACAGCAGTTTAGCGGCTGCTCAGCCTTTAAAATCAAGCACTTTAATAAGCGAGTACGCTGCTGCACTGCACCCTGAGAAGAGTGCAGGGAAACCCTTGTGTGATGGGGTTTTCTCTGTGAGAGTTTGGGAAAAAGGCGCTTCCCGCGGTTCCCAAACATGAGGCCGGGCTGCCCGCGCCAGAGACACAGGGTTGTTTGTCTGGAAAACGGCATGAAAAATAAGTTGTTTAGCGCTGGCTCGGCCGCCAAGTGGGGCAGCAAAGGGCTGGGCGAGCGCAGGCTTTTTCATTTCAGAAATGTCACTGAGTCATGAGTGAGTCATGGTGATAATGGGAGACATTTCCCACCCGGTGCCTGACTCGGGGACGTCTCCCAGGGACGTCGGAGCTGTCGGTAAAGCCGGGCCTTGTCCCGTCTCTCTCCCGGCTTTGGCGCTTCCTCCTGGCACAGCCGCCCCTCTCGCACGCTGCTCCTCGCTGGCACCCAGCGGGGCGCACGAGGGTCTGCTCATGGGACAGAGCCCAACGGCGGGCTTTCCTCTCCGTTTTTAGTGCATCTCCTTAGTGATACATTGGTCTGGAATTGCCAACACCCCGCGCGGCGGCAGCGGGACCAGCCCCTTGCAATCCCGCACAAGCAGCCCGGCTGCGGGACGCTCCCCTCCTGCCCTGGAAGAGCCGCGCGCCCGGAGCGTTACCCAAGCGCATTGCTATGGCTCGCGTTAGCCGGCAGCTCGTCGTTAGACCGATGGGCTAATTAATTATTGGGGCTGGTGGGAGCCCAATGGAAGCGGGTGGCGGATGCGGCCGGTCCGGTCTCGCCGCGGTGCCGCCGGGGACTCGGCCTCGGGAGAGCGGCATCGTTTCCGCCTTGCTCGAAATCCTCCCTCACCAAATAGCATTAAATATTCCTGAGCTGTGAAAGTCTTGGACTGATTCTGTTTTCCATAAATAAACCTGTTTGGAGATATTTGGAGATGGGCCTAAGCTGCAGAGGCTGGAACGGCTCCCGAAGCCTGTGGCTGTTTGGGCTCGAGGCTGTGGGGCGGGATGGGTCCCCCTTTGCTGTGCTCGGGGCTCTGAGGGTCGCCAGGGAGAGCAGCAGCTTCCAGGGGGATTTGGCTGCCCCTGCGGAACGGGTCGCTTGGCACATCGGGTGCAAAGGAAGAAGGGAAGACCCCGGCTTCGTTTCTTTGCAAACGGGGGCATTAACCAGGCGGGTTCTGCCGCGCGTGCTCGCGGATGGGCTGCGCGCGGGCAGCGTGCGAGGGAGCCGGGTGTCAATTCCTTCCCTCTCCGGAGGGGCCGTGCGCTCGCCGCTCACGGCGCGCGCGGCTGATGAGCCGCGACAGGCGCAGGATTGCTCCTTTGGAGCGCCGCGCGCTGCGCAGCCCGACGAGGGAAGGACGGGGTGATCCCGCCGATCACCAACCCCGTGCAGGCCGCGCACTTGCAGAGCATGGGATGCGGCGCGCTCGAGGGATGCGGCGCTCCCTGCTTAAATGCAGCACAACCCCCCGAAGAAGCCTTCCCCGCGCGCGGCTCCGGCCTCGGGGGACACGGAGGGAGCGAGCGAACGGCGCTGATGGATGCTAATCGCGGCGCTTAATGCGCTCCTGGGGCGCCGGGTGTGCGCCCGCTCCCGGAGACCCGGCTGTCATCCCTGCTCTCCTCCCTTGGGAGCGCAGCCCTGCGCTGGGGCTCCGAGCGTCCCCAAGGGGAACGCGCTCCGTGTCACCTGTGCCCCTAAACGAGGTGCAATAAAAGTAGGGAGAGGCCCCTCGGGTGCCCCTCAGAGCGATCTCACTCGCAAGGTCCCCGTGTCCGCGCCCCCACGGGCCCGCGCGCTCGGGGCGGCTGCGGTGGCGGGGACGGCGCGGCAGCTGATTGACTCGAGGGCTCCGCGGGCACGAATCCCCCGCTCCGCGCGGCCCCAGCCGCAGCAATTACGGCTGGAAGCGCGGCGGCCTCCGCGGCGCCGGGGAGGCTCGTCTGAGCGCGGCGGGGGCAGAGGTGAGCGACCCGCAGCACCCCGCGTAATGGGAGCTCGCGGCGGGGCGCGCGCGCCGTAATTGCCGGAGACGGCGGCGCGGTGCCCGCTCTCCAATGACGCCGCGGCCCGGCGCTGCCCGCGGACTGCAGAGCAGCAGAGCAGCGAGGCAGCCCCAGCCGCGGTGCTGGCGGGGCCGTCATAGCGCTCGGGCGTATTGGGGGCTCCTGGGTGGGAGAGGAGCAACGCGATGGGCTCGGGCAGGTGGTGTGGATGGGACGGCGACGCGGTCCAGCTGGGTCACGTTGACCCCTTCCCTATGACATTCAGGAGGAGGAGATGGATATATTAGAACAAAATAATAACTAGGGCGAGGAAAACAAGATGGGAATAAATCCTGGAGACCTGCACGCGCCGGTCCCATCCGCCGCCTCAGCCACCCCGCTCCCTGTTATCAGCCGTGTGCTCCGCGCTGAGCATCCTCGCTGCCGAAATTAGGTATTCTGGGCATGGCGGGCCTGGCGCTCACCTCCGGGGTCGCGGTGCCGCTCGGCTCGCCGCCGCGCGCTCCCCGGGGGCTCCCGGATTAATTTCCCGGCGTGACCCCGGGGCCGCGCGGGGAGCAGAGGTCCCTGTCGGCGGGCGCTCATCCGCCTCGTCCCGGCTTCCCGCGCGCTTCCTCGCCGCGTGGAGCCGAGCCCCCGGATTCAATTACGGGCTGCCCCGGGGCAGCGACGTGCTGGGCTCGCCCCGCGCGCCGGGGCCGCTTAGCAGCCCGAGACGCGTGTGCTGCCGTTTGGGGATGCTCCGAAGAGCATCCATGGGCCGCCCCGTCCTGCAGCGCCTCCCGCCTCCCCTTCCTCCTCATTTCGCTGCTGTTATTTCTATTTATGAATTGGTTTTATGCTCCTGGCATAAGGGCGGATGAGCCGCTCCCACCCCGGAGAGGGGAGCAGCTCCCACCCGGAGCATCCCCCAGCGCCGCCGCAGCCCGGATAATGAGAGCCCGTTTAAAAAACTTAAAGCCTCTTCCTGCGCGCGGTGACTGACACAAATGGAGTTCGTATTTAATCATCTGTTAACTCGTTGTCTATTATAGCTCTTTAATAGCACCATAGATATTCTTAATGAAGCATGATTTAAGGTATTTACAGCTCCAGGACCGACAGACATCACTCACAGTGTGCAGGTAATGAGGCGTAAAACAGCTCTGGAAACCGTAAAAACGGGAGAGAGAGCGCGAGGGAGCGGGGAGCTCGCAGCGGAATTGTTCCAGGGTTTGTTTTAAAATGTTTAGGCATTTAAAGTCATTTCAGCTTTTCCGAGGTGTCTGCTAGCAGCAGGTTCAGCGGGTGCCGGTAACCCCCGCGGTGCCGCGGCCAGCAGCGAAGGCCGAGGCGGATTGACGGAGAAAAGCGTCTTGCAGCCGCGCAATTAGCTGGGGGAGAAGGGACCGGTGCGGACGCGGGGCGACCGCAGCGCGGGCCTGGCTGCGCCCGGAGCGCGCGGGCCCTCTTGCTCGCAAATGTCACCCTGCCACATCCCAGCACCGTCCCCATTAAAAAAAAAAATAGCAGCCCACACACACACACACGAAAACAAAAATCCACCCGAGCCCAAGCCAAGATTGGGAAAATGATTTGTGACTGAGGTGCCACTCTGCATCAAAATATTGTCTCAGGAAATGTCAGATGTCACCAATCCATATGTCCCCCCGCGTGACAGTAATTGGGTTGGAAGGCGGTGGCGGCTCTTCCCGGTGCCGGTGCCGCGCTGCTGCCCGCGGCCCGAGCGCCACCCGGCCCCGCTCGCTGGCGGAGGAGGGGGACGGGGACAGAGCGCGGAGCTCGCGGGGCGACGCCGCGGCCGCCGCGGCCGCTTCCCTGCCCTGTCCCGCTGGGAGGTCCCATGGGAAGAGACGGGTGTCTCTTGGGACGGCAGCTCTCCTCGCGAGCCGCTCCTTGCTCCTTGCGGGAGCTCGGTGCCGCTCCGGGCATCCCTGCGGTTCCCACGGCAACGGCTCCGGAGGCAGCCGCTCGGCGCAGCCGCTGCCCCGGGGCTGCGGAGCTCCGGCGCTGCCCGGCCCTGCCCGATCCCTGCGGATCGGCAGCGGGAACGGGAGGCACCCGCCGCATCCCAGCCCGACCCCGCGGCCCGGAGCCGCGAGCGCCGCCACCTCGGCGGGCCGCAATCTGCAGCGCGCCGCGCGCCTGCTGTTACCTCCGCTTGCACTCTCGCTGCGTGTTTGCTGTTATTTTTTAACACTTTTTCCCCCCCCTTATATATATTTTTTTTATCGAAGCGCTCCCTCTCCCCAGAGCCTGCCGGCAGCGAAGGCATGGTCTGTGCAACTGCAATTATTGCGAGGAACAGATGGAGCGCGGAGCAGAAAGTCTGTTAATAGTAATAGAGATGCCGCGCGTTAACCTGGCCAGCACACGATGACAGTCCCATGACTACGCGTTCTGTTCCCACCAGCTGGGCTCCCGCAGCGCCTGCTCCCCCCGGCCGCGCATTCCTTCACACACGCCGCCACTCCGGGCTTTTTCCCCCTCCCGCTCCATGGCACATCCCCCCTCGGCACTTCCCTTTCCTGGCATCCGGGTGCAACCGGTAGCACCTGATCCCTGAGGTCCCCTTAGGAGAGCGGGTCCCCTAGCCAGGAGCTTGCGGGATTACCCGGCCCTACATTCTTGCCAGATCCCATGGAGTCCGGAGCCCATGCCAAGCCCATCTGCGTGCCACGGGCACCAAAATAGCTGTGCCAGCCCTGCGGCACGTGGATTGCGCCGCGCGCTGGCTCCCGGAGCCGTTTGTGGGACTGCATGGCGCGCTCGCTCCCGAAGGCTTTTGCGGGATTGCACCATGCGCTCGCTCCCGGAGCTGGTTGTGGGATTGCACCATCCGCTCGCTCCCGGAGCCGTTTGCGGGGTTGTGCCACACGCTCGCTCCCGGAGCTGTTTGCGGTATTGCACCACGCAGCTGTTTGTGGGATTGCGCCATGTGCTCGCTCCCGGAGCCGCTTGCAGGGTTGTGCCGCGTGCTCGCTCCCGGAGCCGTTTGCGGGACTGCATGGCGCGCTCGCTCCCGGAGCTGTTTGTGGGATTGCGCCATGCGCTCGCTCCCGGAGCCACTTGCAGGGTTGTGCCGCACGCTCGCTCCCGGAGCTGTTTGTGGGATTGCACCATGCACTCGCTCCCGGAGCTGGTTGTGGGATTGCACCATCCGCTCGCTCTCGGAGCCACTTGCAGGGTTGTGCCGCATGCTCGCTCCCGGAGCTGTTTGCGGGATTGCACCATGCAGCTGTTTGTGGGATTGCACCATCCGCTCGCTCCCAGAGCCACTTGCAGGGTTGTGCCGCACGCTCGCTCCCGGAGCTGTTTGTGGGATTGCACCATGCAGCTGTTTGTGGGATTGCGCCACGCGCTCGCTCCCGGAGCCGCTTGCAGGGTTGAGCCGCGCGCTCGCTCCCGGAGCGGCTCGCCGTCCCCCGGGCCGGCCGCCAGAGCCAGGCCGGTTGCAACACGGGTGCTGAGGGCCTGGGCCGGGCTCGCAGCCCGGGGCTGCGGTTGCCCAACTCGCAGGTGTGCGCGCGGGGACAGGCTTTGCCCGCTTGGGACATCGCCGGGTGTGTCGGCAGCCCCACGCGGCGGCTCCGGAGCCCCGCGGATCCCTGAGCCCCTCGGGGCTGGCAGTGACGCAGCCCCTTTGCTCTCCGTGCCATCCCGCTGCCCGCGTAGGAACGAGCCCTGCGGAGCGCCCCGTCGCACCGCGCGCTGCAGGATGTGGTCAGGGGAGGAAGCTCTCCCCGGCGCCCGGCCCCGGGCCAAGCACAGAACCTTCTTCATCCTCCGCTTGTGCTTGGAAGCAGTTCAGGCCGCAGGAAGCAACACGTCCCGAGGGGCTCGCGGGGGCAGCCGGGGCTCACGGCAGCGCCGTTGCAGTGAACCCGAGCGAACCCAGCGGGGCTGCAGGGCCCACGGGCTCTCGGGGCCGGGCGCGCGCGGGTGCCCGCACGGTGCCCACGGCTCTCACCCGTTCTTGCAGGGCAAGAGGTACGTGCTGCTCATGGTGGACCCGGACGCGCCGAGCCGCGCGGAGCCCAGCGAGCGCTTCTGGAGGCACTGGCTCGTCACCGACATCCGGGTGAGTGCGACGGCGCCGCGCGCCCTGGGCCCGGTGCTGCCCGCGGTGCGCTGCTCGGGCGCCTGCCGCGCGCTCCTGTGCTGCGAGCTACCGACGTTCGCTACGTATGTCCCTATGCTGCGAGCTATAGGCGTTCCGAAGGTATTTGCTATATATGTTCCTGTGCTGCGAGCTATAAGCGTTCCTAAGGTATTTGCTATATATGTTCCTGTGCTGCGAGCTATAGGCGTTCGCTATGTATGTTCCTGTGCTGCGAGCTATATGCGTTCCGAAGGTATTTGCTATATATTTTCCTGTGCTGCCAGCTCTGCGCATGCCTCCAGCGCTTGCTATATGTGCTCCTCGGTGTCTGCCGTGTGCGTTCCTATGGTGCTAGATGTGCTCCTCCAGCGCTCGCTATAAGCAGTCTGATGTCGCTCGCTATACGCGTTCCCCTACGGCTCGCTGTGTGCCTTTATATGCTGCTTGTTGCATGCGATTGCACACTGTTTGCACTTCTATACCGCTGGCTATCCGCGCTTCTGTACCGCTAGCTGTGCCCGTTCCCGTGGGACTCGCTGCGTGTGCTTGTGTCACTTGCTCCGGGGGTTTGTGTACTGCTGCTCTATGTGATTCCAGGTCACTTGCTGGGGACATTTACATGTCACTTGCTACAGGCATTCCCGTGTCACTTGCTCTGTCTGCAGTTCCCTGGAGCCGCTCGATCCAGGGAGCGTTCCAGGCCCTACTCATTCCCAAAGTTTTCCCGTAGTCCTGCTGCGCGGGTCGTTCCGAGCGGCATTCCTACTGCGATTCCTGTGTGATCCCAAGCTTTGCCATCCACGGCCTGCCTAGAAACCCAGAAAGCAGCTTGGTCCTCTCTGCCTCGCTTTTATATTTAAAAGATTGGGTGTTTCCACCCTGAATCAATCTAGCTAATAATCTGAACACTAAAGTCTAATTAAGATATCAATTAATTTGCCACGTGCATTTAACAAGAAATATCTAGTTATTCTCCTCTATTATTCTCTGAAATTACTGCTAAGGGCTTTTTGTACAGATATCTTAATTAGACTTTTTATTGTTAATGGGAATATTGAGCAAATTAAAATCGGATATTAATACTTCCCATGAATTTCATAACTGGTGGAAGAACCACAAAGCATTCCAAAGAATTGCGGAGATTTGCGTACACGGCTTTTCTTTTCTTTTCTTTTCTTTTTTTTAATCCACCATGGAAACCTTCTGCATTTCTAGCAACAGGGTCCTGGAAGCCGCTCATTAATTTTAGCGTTTAGGAAGTGCTGGAGCCCGAGCTCTTGCTGCGCCCAGGTCCTTCCGCGGCCTCCGCGGCCTCCTCTCTCCTCTGCTTTAAGCAGAGGATCCTTTAGCGGAGGAGGGATATGCCGGGGCATTATTCCTGGCAATTCCCTCTGGGAAGTGCCAAGATCAGAAGCTCCTGGAGCAGCAAAGCCTCGGAGCTCCAGAGGCGCCTTCCCATGGATGCTGCTTTAGGCCAGACTTGGATCCCCACCGGTTTTCCTGGCCACAGCTCCCGGAGCTAACGTATCCCATGGGAAAAGCCAAACCTCCCGCACACGCAGCGTCCTCGGAGGGGAGCGCTCCCTTCCGCGCCACCGTGGCCCAAATGGGCTCAGCATTCCCGGCCGGAGCCTCCGTGCAGCAGCCGCCGAGGATGCCTCTGTTGCCGCGCAAAATAATTTAAATAAAAACGTTGCTGCAAAGTGGAATAATATCTTTTGACGAATGTTTTTAAAGCCCTTTAGGTTTTCCTGGTAATTTGCAGTGTAAAATTATTTAGAGATAAGAGCCAAATTAGCTCTTATAGGCGGAGGTCGATATGTCCCGTTATCCGTGCAAGCAGTGTTTAAATATAATCAGCCTTTACTCTAATGCAGCATAATTGTTCATTTGAAATAGCTCTTTTTTGCCTTTTTTTTTTCGCTCCATTCAATGAGTCATTAAAATATTCAAAGGATAATGCAGTGAATTGGAAAGGAATTTATCCCATTATCCTGTGTGTACCGCGGAGCCTCAGGTAGGCAGGCAGAGTCGGAAGCGGTTTGCGGAGCCGGGCACAGCGGGAGGAAGAGTTGGGGAAAACGTGGCCCTTCTGGAGCCGCATTCCCTCCTCATCCCGGGATGCGGGAGCAGCTGCTGATGCTGCCAAATCCGCGCTGTTCGACCGCGTTTTTCCCCAAATCTGGCGGGAGGTCGGTACGGGAACGGGAGCGAGCCGAGGCGGTCGCAGGGCGGGCGCCGTCTCCGGCACGTCCCGCGGTGGCAGCGGGGCTGCTGCGCGGCCCCGTCGCTCCGCCGGCGCCCGTCGTGCCGCGCGGTCCCCGTCCCTCCGCCGCGGCACCGTCGCCATAGAAACGGGGCTCTCAGGCAGGCTCAGCCTCGCTCGAGCAACTTGGGGCGCTCGCACGCGAGAGGCGGCGGTTAGACCGAGATTAACCAAATCTGGGTTAACAAAGACTCAGCGCAGGGGCAGGGGAGGCCGCGGGCGCCGCTGCCCCTGCGGAGAGCGG
>JAUBNY010000421.1:164914-176895 GCA_032275445.1 Crypturellus soui | reverse complement strand
GGGCCTGGCGCGCTGAGGCACTGACCTCATTTTGGGTTATATTTGCCCCGTGTAGGAAAACATCGAGGAAGCAAAATCCGCTGGTTTTATTTTTTGCTTTCTTCCTGCAAGGCTCCCCACACCCGGCTATTGCCGGCGTAATTATACTGCAGGCGGCGTGTTTATAGAAGGAGCGTGAATCACGGGGCCGGCCGCCGCGCCGCCAAGGGTTAACGGCCTCAAATTATATCACGGAGCTGCAGGACAATAAACAGGAAGCTCTCCCGAAATTTTAAGTTCAACCGCTGTGACTAAGGCTCCGCCAGCAGGCCTGGCTCGCCGTCCGGGTTTATTATTGGTGGCTAATTGCACCGTTGGAAAACAGCGCGCGCGGGAAGGAGCGGAGCGCGCGGAGCCCGTTGGCGCTTGCGCTCGAAGCGAGCAAGCGCCCGGCCCTTGGTGCTGCCCTGCTGCCCCGAGAATGGGATTTCGGGGGGTTGTGGGGTCGCCCAGTGCCGGACGGCAGCAGTTCCCGGGTGCGGGAAGCTCTTCCGCAAGCTCCGCTTCCCGGGAAGGTGCCGGCGCGCACGGGAACGCGCTGGCTCAGCCGAGCCTCCAAAAAGAGCCTTGGTGCAGCTTATGGTGCAGCCAAATTCTTGTGAACGCCACGAGATTTCGGAGATATTTAGCACCCTCTCTAGCTTAACCAAAGACCCTGGAAGCAGCGACTGAATCCTTGGATTTTCATTACACCGCCAAGCGAAAGAAATGCAATTATTTGCAGGGAGGCTGCGTGGCGGTAACAGCCTGACCGAGCCAACCTCGCATCCGTTGCGTAATTTATTTGGAGTACTCTTCACCTCCGAGCTAGCTCGCGCACGGAAAATAATTTAGGTAACCCAGATTTTGCTAACAACCATATTAGAGGTTTTAAGAATGAAGGCTGTGCTGCTGGCAGGTGAGCCGATCCTACAGCTGTTGTATCGGAGAAATCCTTTGAAGCAGCTCGCGGCTCCAGACACTCAGGCTGTTACTTTTTTTAATATCCTCTTTCTAAATATTTACAGGGTTTGTGGGTTTTTTTTTCTTTTTTTTTTTTTTTCCCCTCCCCTTCGGATTTGTTTCTAAACACAGCGTGTTCCTCGGGCGCGTGCTCTGCCGAGGGATGCCTGGAGCATCCTCGCGCTGCGGGAATAGGGAGCAGGAGCAGGAGCTGCTCCCGAGGGAGAGTCGGTGCCAGGGAGCTCCCGGTCCAAGGGGTGGCAGCCCCGTCCCCTCCGTCGTGGTCCCGTCCCCGCCGGCAGTCGCTGCGGCCGCCGGCTCCGCTCGCTCACACGCTCCCTTCTCTCTCCCTCCTCTCTTTTCCAGGATCCCGTTCAAGATTGGGCAGCCCAAGAAACAGATTGTACCCAAGACAGTGAGTAAACCGATTCCCCCTTTTTTAGATGCAGCCTTTGATCATGTGGCTGATGAGTCAAGGCAGCACTTTGACTCGCCCCGTTTTGCGAGCGCGTGTGTGTGCGAGCGCGCGTGTGCGCGCGTGGGAGGCAGCTGGGAGCTGCAGAACCTGTTGCTGGCTCCGACCAGCGCTCAGCTCCCCGTGCCGGGAGTCCCAGCCGGAGCACGGATTTTTGGGGCTGGGATCCGCTCCTTGCAGGGGGAAGAGCTCTCCGGCTCTGGCACGGTTTTCCTGGGAGATGGTTGCACGGGCTTCCTTCCTTCCTTCCTTCTCGCAGCAATGGCTTGTTTGTTCAGCCTTTCGGAGCAGATGGAGGAGGAGGAGTGGTTCAGATCGCTGAATATAACTGTTTCCAAAGAAAGGCTTATAAGCTGAGATGCTTAGTGCTCGGGCGTGAATTAATTTGTGCTGCACAGCATTTGCTTTAAAAGCAAATTAAAAAAGCATTTTGTATTCTCATGGATCTGAGACTCTGAGCCCAAGTGCCGCTCCTTGCAGCTGGCTGCGGCGTTGTCCCTTTTTCAAGCAGACGGTCCTCGCCTTGGCCCCGCGCAGAGCGGCCGAGGGGTCCTGCCCCCAAGCCCCAACCTGTCCACCTGCCCTAAAATAGGTGCCTTGTCTTTATAACGGCCCTGGTGACCTAATCCCCTGAACAGACTAACATCCCTGATCCTTCCTCGCTGGGACACTCATCGCCGCTAATTCCTCCGGGTGTGTGGGCAGTTTCTCCTTGGGACATGACATTTTTCCCCGGACACTCCCTCTGCGGCTGCATCGTCCAGGTTTATTTTGCAGCATCGGGTGGTTGGTGCTGCTGCCGAGCGGCAATTTGCTGTGACAGCTCCCAACTGGCAGCACGAAATCGAGCCCAGGCACGCGATGAAGTCGAGTCCTGCTAAAAATCCCGTCGTGGTTTTGTGTCTCCGAGCTGCCCTTCGGCCGGCGGCTGCACGAGGCGCTTCCAAACGGAGAGCGACGCAGCCCCAGCAGCTCCGTTGCCCCCGGGTCGCTCGTGGTGCCTCGTCCTAGCGACCCCCACGATTTTGCCTCTCTTTCCTTTGCTTCCCAGCGCTGCCGTCCTTCCAGGCTGTTGCAGGAACCACCTGCTCTGCCGCTCGGGTGTCTCGAACAGCTTTCTTGGACGTCTCCATCCCACCAGTTCTCACATCCAAATTCGCTCTCCTCTTTCCTTTGCCAGTGCCTGCTAATTCCCCGCTGCCGCTGCTGCCGTTTGCTGCTGGGAAGCGCTTGCTTGGGCAACCTGCACCCGGGCGAGGGGGCCCGACGTGCCGCTCGCTGCCGTCCGGATCGGCCTTCCCCTCGGGCGGCAGGGGACGGCTCCGGAGCGAGCGGCCGCTCCGCTCCCAGGCTCATGTTGGCAGCGATTGCTTTATATACATGTGTGTGTATTAAATAGAACCGCTCAGAATATCCGGCAGGCAGAGGCTCATTCAGGAGCGCTAGCGGTTCCAGGCCTTTTCCCTCTCCTTCCTCCCTTCCTTCCTTCCCCCTCTTCCTCAGCGCCCCAAAGAACAACACGTCCTTGTGTGAGCGGCTCACCGGGAGCCGCTGCCAATTGCGCAGTGGCTTCCACTTGCCATTTCTTGGTGCCGGTGACGTTCTCTGGGCAGCAGGAAGCCCCAAGGGAAGCGGGAAGTGGCTGCGGGGATCGCACCCTGGGAGAGGGAGGGAGAAATCCACGGCTCCGTGCCGCAGGTAGCCGGGAATCCCGCAGGAAAGCCGGGCCGGTGAAGCGGGGTGACCCCCCCCGCAGCTTCCACCTTAACCTGGGCAAATCCAATTGCAGACGGCGTAATCTGTCCCCTGCTCTCCCCTGAAAGAGCAGCTGTCACCGGCTGCCGCCGGCGCGCGCGGCCGGGGGGGCCTAATGCGCCGCTGTCAGCGGGGCCGCGCGGGCCGTGCTCGCGCACTCCGATTGAACTAATGCCCAGTGATAGGAGGCCGACCCGCTGGAATTGCATCTCTCTGCGGAGCGGCTCGTGCTCCCATCCCAAAGGCACCGACGGAGGAGACGCCGGTCCCCCCCGGCACGTCCGCGCTCCGCGCCGGGGTTAGGCTGGGCCCGGCTCGGCGGCTCCGGCTCGCTGAAGTTCACCGGTGTCAGCGCGAGGTTGTGCCCTGCTCTTGAGCGGCGCCCGCGTTATCCGAGGCGGCAGGCGGCTGGGAAGCAGAGCCGCCCGCGCGTCCCCGCGGGCCGTGCCGGCCCCGCGCTCCTGCCCGAGCGGCGGCCCCGCTCCCTCGGGAAAGGCAGGAGCGCGGCCGGAGCCCCGGGCGCCGCTGCAAAGGGCTTCACCCCGCTCTCCCCATGGCCGTCTCCCGTGCGCCAAGATGCTCCGTTGGGAATGGGGGTCTTGGTTGCTCCCCTCTTCCCCAAGAGGCCGGGAGCACGGGCACGCGTGGAAACCAGCTCTTCTCCTCCAGGAAAAGGAATGGATCCCGGGGGGATAAGGAGGCTCCTCACGGCTCCTTGCTTCCATCCCGTGGTAGCGTTGCCGTTGGTCTTCCTCCCCGTGTAACCATGGTGTTTATTATATCACCCCTAAAGCAGGTGGGACGTTAGCACAGGTGGAAGGCCCCGTGTTTGCAAACAAAAATAAGTGGGTGAAAAAGATGGTCGTGATTTTGTTTCAGCGCTCTTTAAAAGTCATCATTCTTTTTGTAGATTTAAATAAAAAGCCGTGGAAGAGCAATCCTACATTAACTAACCCATATGCCTAGGAGAAAAAGCGTTCGATGCAGAAACACATTTTGAATTTCAGCTTTCAGAAAGAGACGGCAGAGAAGTGGGATTATTTTAATATTACGGAAACTTCCCTCAAGGATATTATAATTTTCTTGCCTGTACTTCTTGTTCTCGTTATTCTTAATGTGATAATCCTATCCATAGCCTTTTGCCGTGAGTGTCGGGTACGCGTGGCCATCGATGATAGCTGCTGGGAGCGGGAATTAGGGCGCTCTGCGGAATGTGCTTGGCTCGCGCCCTGCTTGTCCTCCTCGCTCGCCCTGATGCCCCCGCTCGTCACCTTCCCCGTGTCTGCAGGTGCGCGCGGAGAGCGCGGAGAGCATCAGGGACCCTGCCCGGGCTCCGGGTGCCCCGCGGCGCCCGCGCGCGGCGGGGACGCTGCAGACGGGAGCCAGTTGCTGTTGTGGGCGTGAAAAATAAGAGCAGTCCTTGGGCAGCTGTCCCCGCGCGGATGGCGCTGGGGACGTGAGTCAGGCCAGGCAGCCCGAGCGCCGCCGCGGCGCTGCACCTCGCTCGTGCGCAGAGAGCGCTCGGGAAAAGCAGGTGTCTCGGGGACTCTTGGGAACGTCTCCAGGGCACGGCCGGGCGCAAAAGGGACATCTTGCGTTTCCCTCGAGCCGCGGTGCCCTTCTCTCATTGTGCAGAAAAGGGGGACTCAGTAATTTAGGGAGCGCGCGGGCGCCGAGGAGGTTTGTGGCAGCCGCATTTCACCACCAGGAGCTCTGGTTCTCCGAGGAACCGAGCGCGGAGCCTCCCGCGCTCGGAGAGCCCCGTGCCAGCGCAAGGATGCCCCCAGCCTGCAAAGGACGTACCATGTGGTGCCCGAGCCGCTGCGGTTCGCAACCAAAACAATTCACACATGGACATATAAATAGAATGCAATACTCGGCGGTTATTTTTGCAGCCGGAACAGCCACAGAAATATGGGGCGATTTTTTACTATGTGCCGGCTACCTGACCTCGCGGCGCCAGCTGCTGCGGAGCGGAGCGGGCAGGAGCCGCGTGCGCTGCCCCCGCGCCGCGTCCTGCCTGTTCTCCGAGACCATTTTTAGCAGCAAGAAGGGGACCTGGGGCTCTGCAGAGCTTTTTCATCAGCGGAGGAGCCAGCTCGCATCCCTGGGATGGCGGGAGCTGATGGTGCGGACAGCTGCCCGTGGGGAGCGGGCTGGACCCAGAGACTCGCTGCACAGGGAACGTGTTGGAAAGGGCAGCCCGGAATGGTCCTTAGGGAAGGGAGTTTCAAGAAAACCGAGACACTGGGCTCCATCTTGAAATGTTGGTCTTTTAATAGCAATTTTGAGTGAAAAGCAAATGTCAATATTAAGTGTTTGTGCTTCACATACTGGTGTTGCATTGAGCCTGGGGTTGAAATGCCGAGGACAGCGTGGAGATTTGGAATAATCCTTGGGATCCTTCGAGTCCTGGCTTCTTGCGGCGCTTCAGCCTTTCCTTAGCAGCGCGGTAGCTTGACAACACAACTGCACCCAGCTTTGATCCCATGACAACAAAAGCGCACGTATTTACTCTTGGCCAGTCGATTGCCTTCCGTTTGCTGCTTTGGTCGGCGAGGTGCGGATGAACGCTCCAGTGTGTGCTAAAACAGTCAGCGCGGAGGGAAGGTTCCTTAAAATATCTCGTATCGCTGGAGACTCGCTGCGAGGCAGCAAGTAGGAGGAGGGAGTCGCTGCTGTAGCGCCGGGAGAGGGACGAGCTCCTGGGCTTGCGCGCTCCTTGCTCTCCCTTTGCACGGCTCCTCCAGGCTCCTGCAGTTTTCCAAGGATGAGTTTCCCTGCGCGGCTCTGTCGTGGCTGGATGCTGATTTGATCTCTTCTTCCCACAGGTGGAGAGGGACTTCGAGAGGGAGTATGGAAAGCTTCAGCAGTAAGTGCTGCCATCCCAGGGACACAAGACCATCGCATCCCTGGTCACATTCCTAGCTGCTGCCCATCTTCCCAGGAGTTTGGGCCCATTACACTCTTCCTAGCAAATATTGCTGCTGTTTCTAACTATTCAGCATTTCTTTCGTTGATGAGTGTTCAGAGGTGACCCGAAAAGCATCTGCAGTGGGTTTGAGGGTATGACAGCTGTTAGGAACACAAAATCCATGGAATACGGTGGATCACCAAATGGTTCAACACTTCTGAGGGCAAATATTGGTTTCACCGTGCTGACTGGCTCATACGTGCTCATAGTTACGAGCTGGAAGCATTTGGCTTTGGCATTTGTATTAAATGAAAGGATCTAAGTAAATATCTGTCTTCTAAGAATGACAGGTCCCCAACCTGAAAAGGTGGAAAGACGTCTGAAAGCAGCCGGGAAGGGTGAGGCAGCACTGAGCCTCGTGCACGCGTTTATTCACAGCAGCATATACACAAATTGTTACGCATCTGGCACATTTTGGGTTGTTTCTTTACGGTGTTCAGAGCTCGCCTTCTTCTTCCCTCTTTCAGATTGGAAGATCAGACCAAAAAGCTTCAGAAGGATATGAAGAAGAGCACAGATGCAGACTTGGGTATGTGGCTGAGGATACGTAGACTGGGAACTTGGCCGCAAAGAGATGCAGCGACTTTCTGAGATCACATGAGTGATCTGCGACAAGCCTGGAAAACAAACCCAGATCTGCGAGTGCCGCTCGGCGCGCCTGGATACGCGGCCATCTGCGCAAGGCGGCTGCGCCGCAGCACCGAGCGCGTCGCGGCCGCGGCGCCCGCAGCGAGGGCGATCGGGGCCGATCTCCACGCACGCGCGGCAGGAGTCACGGGCACGTTCCCGCGGCATCCGAAGGGAGACCTGGAATGAGGGGGTCTGCGCGCCAGCCCGGCCTGTTCCCAACGCGGCCTCGTGCCAGGCGCCGCGCGGTGCTCTCCCGCTTCCCAGCGCGCGGTGAGGACGGCGGGACGAGCACCGGGAGCCGGTGCCGCCCGCAAGAGTCCTTTCCAAGGGGAAAACTGCCCTTTCGCAGCGCTGGCCGCTGCTGGGATCCTTGCTAAGTTTTTCCTTGTTAAGGATTCCCCTCCCCTCCCTTGCAGTGGGCGTTGTTTATATGGAGCATTTCAAGTCCCGGAGGAGCTGTGGGAGGACTTTCTTTTTCCGTTCTGCTACATGGCAGAGTCACAAATGCGCCTTGGCCAGAGCCAGGGAGATCTCATTCCTCGTTTAAAGGCACGAAATCCTGCGTGCGAGGGGAGGTTTTGAAGGTGGTCCCGTGAAGGACAGGCGAAGGAAAGGGGAGCGAATCCAGCCAGGCAGCGAGGTGCCCGTCCTGTCCCGGTGGCACTTGCACGCGAGCGGGGCCGTCGCTGGCGCGGAGCCGCCACGTGCTGAGCGCGGCAGCGCGTCCGCTCGCGGCGGCTCCCGAGCGTCTTGTTTCTTCCCCGGCACCGCGGTGTCGAGGGGGCCGGTTGTTGGCGCTGCCTGCGAGCGCTCGCTGCGAAATCGGAGCAGCTCGAGCCAGACGGGCCGGGCTGGAGCAGGAGCGATCCCTGCGCCCGGGGAAAGGGCACGGACGTTAGCAGCAGCTCGGAGCGTGCAGGTCCCTGCCCCCTTCCCCACCCTCTTTCCCAACAAAAAATTATATTCAGGACAAGGGGGGTGTTTAACTGGAGAGCTCTCCCTGTGGAATGCAGCGCAAGGAGCAGCCTTTGGAGCATCCCAGGTTGATTTTTTCACGGGCGTTGCAGGGGGAAGTGCGGAGTCTCGGAGCGTTGGAGCCCGGGAGTCCTGGGTCGCGGCCTCCCATGGAGGCCCATCCCAACGGCAGCCTCTCCCCTCCCTCCTACAGCCTCCGTGAAGGGAAACTTGGAATTTCTCTTCCGGCCGAAGGAGTTGTGCCGCTCTGAGCCGTGTTAACTCTTAACTTGGGCGCAAAGCCTCCCTCAGATGTGGTCACACATATGGATTATAGCCCATCTGTTTAAGGGTTTAGAAGTCTAAGCCCTTCGTGTTTGGATAATAGATGGATCCGGTAGCTTTGTTATTCCGTAGGAGCGTCTCCTCCTGCATTGAGCTGCCCGGTCATTTAGCTTCTGAGCTCTCGGTATAATTGTGCGTAACCTTTAAATCAGAATGTTTAACCCCTTGATTTATGATCTTAAGCCCCATTATTCAGATGACTTCAACTTTGAATATCTCAGTACAGTAGGAGTCTTTCCAAAGCTCATCCCTAGCACGGCTCAGGCATCTGCCTTTCTGATCTTAAAGCTGCAATAACTTCCAGCACCAGTGCTGATGGAAAAGAACATTTTTTTTTAGTACTAATGGCTTTTTTTACCCCTTTTTGTTCCCTTATATATTGATGCTTGCTTTTTTCCATCATTTTTTTCCATCCTATACTATAGTTATTGTCTTGGAGTGGTGCATTTATAGGGACTATAATAGGGGCCACTGTAATCCATTTGGTTGGATTTTTTCTTAACTCCTTTTTGGAGATTTGATTGGAAATGGATTCTCAAATCCATTTTTTTTTCAAATCCATTTGGAGATTTGATTTTCCTCTCGGACCGTGAGGAAGACGTGTGCGCCATGGAGAGCAAGTGGAAACGTCCAGCAAGGGAGAAGCTTCAGGCTGCAAATGGGAGTTGTTATTTTGGGGAGCAATCCTTGTCCTTTTCTCCCGCTTCCAGAGGTGTTTTCCATGGGCGGGAAGCTCAGGGCAGTTCTCCCAGCGTTCGTGCGGAGCCTGTTCGGCCACCCGGCCTCTTCCACCACCGCTAACCCCTCCTCAAAGACGCGTTTTTGTCAGGCTGTTTGAAAGACTTAATGGGCTGATTTTTCTCCTCGCTGTGGAAGAGCTGTAGTGAGACTGAGTGACACTTAATAGTCTGTCGAGAAAAGATGTATTAAAAAAAATCTACATTTTTTTTTTACAGAAAACAGTGCTTTTGTTAGCCTGATATTATTTCTGGCAACATCACAAACCTTACATCTAAGTGATCCAGACTTAACTTATATAAAACGTTTCTCTGAGTGTTTACGTGAATGACTTGGTGCTTCTGCCGTTGTTTTCTCTCAATTCCCGGGAACATCTTCCTGGAAAGGGCTCTCCCGGGCGGGTCGCGTCCGCGAGGCCCCTCTGCGCGCGGTCTTGCGGTTGCCGGTGCCTGAGTGACTCTCTGCTTCCCTTGCACGTCGCCGGCCCCGTTGCCCGCAGCCATGTCCAAGTCGGCCGTCAAAATCTCCTCGGACCTGCTGTCCAACCCGCTCTGCGAGCAGGATCCCGCCTTCCTGGAGATGGTCACGGCCTTCGACACGGCCATGAAGAGGATGGACTCCTTCAACCAGGAGAAGGTGAGCGCGGGGGAGCCGGATCCGCCTTCCCTTTCTGGCGGCACCTCCGAGATCCGTGCGAACGCGGAGCCGCGTGCGGGCAGGCGTCCTCAGCGAGCACAATCCTCTCTTTTGCTTTCCACAGGTGAATCAGATCCAAAAGACGGTCATAGAGCCGCTCAAGAAGTAAGTGCCGGCAGCGCCGCGTGAGCCACAGCGCGCGTTTGTCACCGCCGCGATCCGCGGGGACGCGGAGCAGGGCAGGAGGTGCTGTCGGGCCTAGGAGCCAGTCCTTCCTTGGGCAGTGACTCCGTCCCGGCCCTGCAAGGACGGCTCTGGCCGCTGGTTTGGGGCCCAGCCGGGGGAGGAGGGACGGTCGTGTTGGCCAAGAGGCCTCCGGGCTCTGTCGTGCCCTGTTGGTGCCGTAGGGAATCGCTCTGGATGGGCAATACGGAGGGCGCTAAAACATCGACCCCTCCGTTTGTGCTTCCAGCGCTTGTGCTTCCTGCCTGCTGAGCAGAACCTCCTTTCCTTGCAAGTTTATTGACTAAAAAAGAGAAACACAGAATTATTTCTCTACTGCCGTCCTGCCCCGATGGGAATGCTGCATCCTGGGAATATTCCAGCTGAGCATCCTGCACCTTAGCGGGCTGTGGGCACCGGGGAGGTTGGCAGCATTTCTCTGAGCGCCCGTTTCTGTATTTTGCCCCGTTCCTCCGCGGCGCCGGGTGAACGGGCGCCTTGCGGCGCGTCACGGCTCGGGCAGGGCCCGTCCTGGTCGCCGCCGGCGCCGTCCGCCGCCGTCCGCACAATTTCCCCGGCACCGCAGCCCCTGCAGGTGCCCCGGGCGGTGCCGGGAGCGCTCGGCGCTGCACCCGGTGCCGGCTGGAACCCTCCGCTCTGCTGCTGCGCTACAGGAGCAGAACGAGGGAGCGAAAAGAAAACGAAATGACTTTAATATGACAGTAAGTGTTGCAAATTGCTGAATAACAATTTTAGCTTAGGTTTGACATAGGGTGTTTTTTTGTTTTCTTTTTTTTAAAGTTGTTGTTTCTGCCCAAATCTGAAAGTAAAATCTCCTATAACCACTTAGCACATGAGGTTACACCGTGTTTCTATCCGGGGAATGTTTGGTGACTCAAGTTTTACTTCGGTTGTCTATCGATGACAAGAAATTCTTGATTATTTAGAAAAAAAAAAAAAAGAAGAAGAAAGGGAAAAAAACCTCCCCAGCTTGTGCTCGGGAATTGTGTTGCTTATTATCTAGATTGTCCTCATGAAAGATACATTAACTTTTTCTTCCAGCATTCTGCTAAGACTGAAAGAAGCGCTTGTGTGTCTGAAATCGTGTTTTTCGTTTTTTCCCTCAATTTGCCTTGGTTGGCGTAATGGGAGAGAGCGTCTCCCCGCCAGCCCCGCGCGTGCGTCAGGCCGGGCAGCTCGTCACGTTTGTGGTTCGAGGGGGTTGCGGGGGTTGCGATGCCGCAAGAGGGACGCCCAGGTCCCCCCGGGCGCGGGGCAGGCGGCCGTGTCCCCCAGCTCGCTCAACCTGCCGGTTTTCAGCGGGATTTTTCAGGGAAGCTGCTCTATGCAGCCCCCTCGCCGCTTCCCAGCCTTGGCAGTTCTCTCCCCCTTCCTAATTTTCTCCAAAATGGTATTTTTTCCGCTGCCTGCCCTGTGGCACCTGCAGGCAGCTGCTGCTCCTAACCCGCTTACGCGTCACGCTCGGCAACACCGCGTCCCGATGCGGGAGAGGAGCGATTCCCTCCTTCCGCGCGGGAAGGCGGCGCGGCCGGGAGCGCCGCCGCGGAGCCCCCGGGGCGCAGGGAGCTCCCGGCACGCGGATCCAGCGCCGTTCCTCGGGAAGGAGCTGCAGATTAAGGGCCGCTGCCGCGGGGAGCCCGTCGTTCCCGCCGCGGTGCCGCTGCCCCGTGTCCGTCCGCCAGCCTCTCCCAAGCCTTGACCTAGAAACGGGCTCTGCTTCAACAGCTGCGCTTTGTTACGGCCTCCCTGGTGGTCTTTCTTGTGCTTTATTAGCCGAAAACACAGATAAGTTTAATCCAGGCAATCATCATTAGTGGCAATATTTTGTAACCAGAGGCACATGGGCAGTAAAATCTCCATTCAGCTGTCCAGGGCTGGGAGATTTCGGAGGAATATTGGGGAATTTGTTACCAGGAACCGTATGAAAGGCGGCAGTGGTGGATGTGAGCGGGGGGGCGCCTCGTGTTGTGTGAGCGTCGCTGCCCCGGGGCTGGGCGTCTCGGAGCCCTTCGCTCGCCGAGCCCCACGGGAACCGCTCGTTTAATCGGGGTGAATGCGGGGAGCTCCAGCGAGACCGGGGGACAGCGCAGGAGCGGGCGGAGAGGCCGGCCTGGATTCCCAGCGGAGACGGGGATTTGGGGGAAAAGGGCTGCTTTGCGCTTCGCTCCCAGCACTCGCTGGGGTCGGAGCGGGATGCGCCGGCTCCCGCGGGGCCGGTCATGGACTGGATCCCGCCGTATCCCTTGGCAC
>JAUBNY010000421.1:121676-138917 GCA_032275445.1 Crypturellus soui | reverse complement strand
GCGCGGGGCATCCCAGTCCAGCGGCGGCTCTGCGGAGCGGGGGGATGCGGGGTGAGCGGGGCGGGGGGCGCGGGGACGCGCGCACCGCCAGCCCGGCGCACCTGGCAGCCTGCGGTGGATCTGCCGGAACATGCTGCGGTACCAGTCGCGGGGCCGGTCCACGCTCTGCGGGGACGCGAGCGGGGGCGCTCAGCGGGGCGCTCAGCGGGGCGGCGCGGCGCCGGACCCCACAGCGCCCCCCGCTCACCGAGCGCGAGGCGATGGGCATCCCCGTCTCGTCCACGGGGCCGATGCCGTCGTACTTGACCCAGCGCCGCTCACGCCGGCCCCACGTGGCCGAGCAGCCGGGGGGCTGCGGGGCGGCGCCGCCGAGGCCCCCCCGGGCAGCCGCCTTGGTCTCCTTGCGCGGCCACGTCTGGTACCACTCGGGGCCTGCGGGGAGCGGGATCCGGGGGCTGCTGCCGGGTCCCCCCTCCGTCCCGTCCCTGCAGGGGCGCGGGTACCTGCGCCGCGGGCGGGCGCCGCGCTGCCGTCGTCGAAGTTGAGGGTGTTGGAGCCGCCGTGGCGGACGGCGGGCGGCGGGGAGCATCCCCAGAGCAGCATCCCGAGCGGCGCCTCTTCCCGCACCGGGAAGCCCCGGGCGTCCTCCGAGCCGCCCGCCACGGCCGCGGGTGAGCGGCTGCGGGAGCAGAGGCTGAACACGGAGCCTCTCCCGCTCCTCGCAGCGGAGCAGGCGCGTTCCTGCCTGCGGAGCAGGGCGGGAAGCGGCTGATCCCGGCTCCGGGGTGTCCCCCCTCTCCCGAGGGGCGTCGCGTGCCCGGAAAAGCGCTCGGCGCAGCACGTGCCCGCGGGGCCGGGAGAGCCGCCAGCGCACGGGGCCGCCGGCAGGACGGGGCCGCGGCAGCTCCCGCCCCGCCAAGCAAACAGGGCGGGCGCCCGGCGAGTCCCGCGGGAAGCGCGCCCGGCCCCGGCCCCGGCCCCGGCGCGTGAGTCACCGGGGCCCCGCGCGCCGTCACGAGCGCCTCGGGTCTCGGCCTCCCGCGCGGCCCTGAGAGCCGCCCTTGTTCCGCGGGCACAAAGCGCCCACGCGGCAGCGCCCTGGGGACCGGGAGCCGCTGGGGCACCGGGGGCCTCGCTCGGCTCCGTTCTCCCGAGCCCCCTGTCCCGGCAGGGCCCCGGAGCTGCTCTTACCTCCCGGTGCCGCCAGCAGGAGCGACCGGGACCCCCGAGCCTGGTGCGGGTGGCAGCGAGCGCCGGTGGCTCCGGTAGCTCCGGTGGCTCCGGGATGGGAAGCGGGAGGCGGGGAGGGGAGCGCTGCGAGGAGGGAAGCGGGAAGCGAGCGGGAAGCGAGCGGGAAGCTCCGGGGGTTCGGTGGGCGGGAGGACCCCGCA
Source organism: Crypturellus soui (assembly GCA_032275445.1). Classification (NCBI taxonomy): domain Eukaryota; kingdom Metazoa; phylum Chordata; class Aves; order Tinamiformes; family Tinamidae; genus Crypturellus; species Crypturellus soui. The sequence goes on along the minus strand of JAUBNY010000421.1, from coordinate 137,526 downwards.
GCAGCCCTGGCCCTGGACGGGGCGGGCGGCACGGGGGTCCCCACGGAGCCGGGCTGTCCCCGCGCCCCCCGGCCGCTCTCGCCTCCCGCGTCCCGCCCCGCGCTGGAGCCGGGCCGGCCCGTTCAGAGTTTCCAGCGGCGCTTCCAGGGCCGGGATCCAGGGAGCGGAGCCAGGAGGCTGCGCTCATCCCAGCCGCTCCCCCCGGCTGCGCTCAGCCCGAGCGGGGGACACGGAGGGGCAGGACCGGGGACACGAAGGGGGACGGTGCTGACACGGGGGGAGCCCCAACACGAAGGGGCCCGGCCCCGCGCTGGCCCCTGCGCCGAAGGCTCCGTCCGTCCCCGCCTGGTCCCGGGGTGGCAGGGCTGGACGCGCAGGGCGGCACCTTCCCCGCTGCGTGTGGCTCCCGCGGACCCCACGGCCTCCCGGCCGGATCCCCGCGGTGCCCTGGACTCACTGCGGCGCCCGGCTGCGTCCCCTCCGGCTCCGTCCCCTCCGGCTCCGTCCCGTGTCCCCGTCCCCGTCCCCTCGCGCCTGGCCCTGCCTCCGCGCAGATAAGAGCTGCCGGCGCTGGGAGGGCGCAAGGGGCCAGCGCTCCGGCACGGCGCCCTCGGAGCCCCACGGAACGGGAGGCCCCTCCGGAGGCCACGGAGTCCCCGCTCCCCATCCCTCCTCCTTCCCTAGAGAGCAGGATCCCGGCCCGCTCCCCTCGGCGCTGAACAAACGACGCTGGAGCCGAGGGACGGGGTCAATTTTGAACTTTTTTTCTTTTTTTTTTTCTCCTTAAGGATGACTTCCAATTTACATTAAGACAGTTCTAACAAATTCATTCCTTGTTCACAAAAAAAAAAATTATATTAAATAATTTCTGCCAATAAATAACATTTTCACCATTTTTTTTTCTTTAAACATAACTAAAAAAAAAAAAAAAGCGAGAATAAAAATCAAGGTAAAAAGGAGGCAGTCTGCAGGCAACGGGCCCCGATCCCCGGGCAAGGAGGCCCCGGGCGCCCCGGCTGCCGCCCCGGGACCCGGCCCATTGCCGTCCCCTCCTTGTCACATGCACCTTGCTACAACATGCAGAAAGCCGCGGCCGCGGGGCCACGCTCCTTCCGTCCCTGCGCTCCTTCCTCTCTTTCTTTTCCTTTTTTCTTCCTTTTTTTTTTCCCTTTTTTTCCCCGCTAAACCCTGCGTGTCAAGGGTCTGCATGGGGAGGGCAGGGGACGGGCGGGAGGGCTGCGGACGCGCATCGCTCCGGCAGCGGAGGGAAGAGGGGAGGGAAGGGCTGGGTATTCCCAGCATTCGGCTGCCTCGGCGGGAATATCCCAAGCCCAGGGCTGCGCTTCCCAGCACCTCTTCCCGCTCCGGAGCCGGCCTGGGCCACAGCAACAGGCCCTGGCACGCAAGGGCCGCGCTCGGCTCACGGGGATGCGGAAGGGAAGCGGGCGGAAAAGGAAGAAAAACGGGAGAAATCCTCACAGGGAAAGGCAAGCGGCCCCTCGGCGCGGCCGGGGCTCGCGGAGCTTCCTCGGAACATCTCGCGCTCTCAGGGTTCTGCAAAGCGGTGGGTGCGCAGAGGAACGGGGAGAGGGGGAGGCAGGGACGGTTCCCGCCCGCAGGGAGCCGCGGCTCCGCGGGGACGGCCAGAGGGATTCGCTTCCGAAGGCTTCGCGCCGCGGGCAGCCGAGATGGAGCCCGACCGCAGGGAGAGGGGACGGGACCAAGGGGGAATCCTGCAGGGCCCTTCCCACCGCTCGCTCCGGGCGGCCGTTAAGCGGAAGAGCAAGGCTCCGCGCGCAGCTCCGAGCTCCTGGATCCTTCGCGCTCTCCAATCCCTCCCTCCTGGGCATGGCCCAAACCACCTTCCCGGCTCCAGCTCCGCGGCGCTGCCGCCCGCTCCCCTCCCTCCCTGCAGCCTTCCCGGAGCGGAGGCTCCCGGCGAAGCCGCCTCTGGAATCAACGGCCTCCGGAGCCGAGCGGATAAAGCGGCCATCGGTCACCCCAGGGTGACGCAAGGGGGAACATCCCAGGAAAAGGGCTCGTGCTGGGGGCCCGGAGCCGATCCCGGCTGCAGGGAGACTCCGCTGCGCACGGGGGGCCTTCCCGCCCACGACATAAACCCGGCCCCTTCCTCCGGCTCAACCGGGGCCACGCCGATTTCCCAAAGATCGGAGCTCATTCCTCCGCTCTGAATCAGCAGGATTCCCAGGGGATGCCTGCGGAGCGGCCGGCTCCGCCTGCACGGAGCGCGGAGGCCTGACGCTTTCAGGGGAAAGGCTTCTCCCACTGGCATCCTCCCACTTGTAGGGGATTTCCACCAGCCCAGAGCTATCTCAGGGTGGGAAGAGCTGCTCCAGGCGGGATAACGCCCCGGAGAGTTTTAGCACTAACACAGAGCAGCACGTTCGGCCGTCACCCCGGAGCGGAGCTGCACCTCGCACGGAGCCTTCCCCAGAAGCGCTCGCTCGAGCGGCCGGCGCGGGAGGGCAAGAGGGTGGAGAAAACAACAGCAAACTCTGGGAAGGAGACAGTCGCGGGAGGGCGAGAACAACAAACCAACCCTATTTTCAATGAAAAACCTGCTCGCGAGAGCACAGGCTAACGCAGAATCGCACCAAAGCCACGGACCCGGGGTGCCTGGGACTGCTCGAGTTTCGTTTAATCCCCCCACGGAGGTTTCTGCCTCTCGTGGAGGAGAGGTCAGCTGTACAGCACAAGACTTCATATATGCACTAGCAGTTAGATTGGGTGCTAAATTAAAAAAAGATGGACTTTTTATATATTGAACATAAATAAAAAAATTACAAAATGGTCACCTTTCTTACAGAACGGATGCAAACTGGATTATGAACGTGCCTCCAGGTGAAGTTGGTTTCTCCCCTGCCCCCACCCCTCCCCGATAATAAATAAATAAAATTCATTAAGTTTTGGATCCTTTAGTGGTGCAGATGGGGCGTGCGGGTTACTGGGCTTTCTTCCCCGTGCCGTTCTTGTCTGCAGAGTTTGTTGAGGTTACCAAGTTCACGGGCCCGTCCGAGTGCATGGAATCCTTGCGCGGCGGCATGCGCTCGTTAATGCGGTCCAGCCCCCGGGCCTCCTCGAAGCTGCGGATCTTGTGCTGCGGCGAGAACCCCCGGATGGCTGCGGAAAGACAAGGGGCGGGAGAGCAGGCTCAGGCCGAGCCACGGAGCCCCTCGGCACGCGCCACACACGGACAGAACAAAGTCGGGGCAGCGAAAAGCACGTGTCTGGTTACGGGAGACGAGAGCGGGGCGACTGGCACCATCCTCAGCCTACAGGGACCTCAGAGCAGCCGGCAGCAACGCCTGGGATCCACGCGGGCTCTCCAGGACCCCCAGGGAGCCGGCAATTATTTGCTCTGCTCCCTATTTTTTCCTCCCTCTTTTAATACCATTTAGAAGGCCAGACAAGTGCTCCGTGTCCCCAAACACTGCAATCTCAGGAAACTTTTCGAGCTGAAAAACACGATACTTTTAAAAAAAAAGAAAACAAACAAAAAACAAAGCAAAGACACCAGCACAAGGCATTAAGTTCAACACAAACCACACACTGCAACACCACGAGAAACAGCTAGTCCTGGGATCACAAGTGCAAACTTCATCTTGCATGACCAGGAGATGCACAGGAAGCCTCACGAGCCAGGAAATCCCACCAAGGAGTGTGGATCCTTTTCCTTACTATCAGGCTGAGTACAAAGTTGTCGCAGAAATAACACGGATCAAATGTTAACTCTTACGTTAGAGACATAAGGGGTTGCTCCAAGTCTTTTTACAAGCATTTGGTCATTTTACAAACAACTAATGAACGTGTGGTGCTGTTCATCAGCAGCTGAGCGGTGCCCAGGAGAAAATAAAGGGACTTTATGAATCTGGCATTTCTGCGGGAACTACATGGAGACTCCAGCTTCTTTCTATGGGGACCATCTCAGCCCACCTGTGGGGAAGGCAAAAATTACTCCAGAGACACAAAGTCAGCTACTTTCTGCAGGGCTTGGAGCCAGCGTGCCGGCAGCCTTCACAGGATGGACGCAGTGAGCCCCAAGACAGCCAAATCAGACCACAGGGCACTCAGAGCACTCCAGCACAGTCTGCTCCGGAGCAGCCCCCAAACAAAGTCACTGCAAGGCAGCAACGTCGGCACTAAGGCTAAAATCGCTTGGAACCAGCCCCTGGGGTAGTTTTATTATTTTTTGGTTTTCCATCCGTCCTCCTGCACTTCTGGTGATGCAAGAGGACAAAGGAGGCTACTGAAGCTCTCGGAATCAGCGCACACGCACGCACACACGGAGCGCCGCGGGCTCTCGCCGCGCTCTAGCCATACCTTCCCGTGCCTCTACCGCTTCTACTGTGGCTGTAAGACAGAAGAGCAGTGGCATGCAAAAATGAAGACAGAAAAAAAAAGTGACAGTGAGTGATCCAACGTCATCGCTGCTACCGCGGAGCCCGCGGCCTCCCCACCCTGGCGAAGGCTGAAAACCGTCTGGGAGAGGTGGCAGGAGCCGGAGGCACGGGTGGGAAGGGGACGCGCTCCGTTCGGGGTCCTTCCTTGGCCCTGCTGTGTGCGTCGCATGGGTAATCCGGCGCAGGGAAGCACAGGGAATGCAGACAGCAGCTCGGGCTGCTCAGATCCCGGGCACTTAAATCACACCATAAATAAGCTAATGCTTCAGATGGGCTTCGGTTCCAGCCCTTAAAGTGTTACCAAGCAACGAGGCAGCACAGGGCTCCGCGAGCGCCAACACCTGGGAGCCGGCACCTCTCCGAGGGAGGCCGAGCTCGAGGACAGACCCAGCCGCCTTCAGCCCAAAATGCTGCAGTTTCGGCTCTGGGCACAACACAGAGGCCACGAGGTCCTGGAGAGGGTGAGGAGAGTGCTGAAACGGGAAGGGTGAGGAGCACGAGGAGGGCACGAGAAGCAGGGTGCTGCACGGGGTGCCGGCAGATCCGCAGCCGCCAAGAAGGGAGGGCAGGACGCAGGGCCTGGGAAAGCAGCAGCAAAAGCTCCAGCTTGTTTGTCCTATCTGCGGGAGACAAATCTCAGCTTCCTTTGCCTCGGGAAGCTGCCTACTCCCTGTTCAGGGAAGGGCCGAGGAATCCCTGGAGAGGGGAGGGTGCCGGAGCGCAGGAAGGCACGACCCGGCTCCCTGCGCTCCGAGCAAAGCCGCGCACGGAGCGCGAGGCCTCGAGAGGAGCGGCAGCAGCAGCTTCCCACTCACACTCTTCTCTCCCTGCAGCAGAACTGGGGCAACAGAAACCATCGTGGTTGCTATAAATGAAAAAAAAAAAAAAAAGAACAACAAAAAAACCCTCCTCCTCCGTGGGCAGAGAAACCCACGAGTTCGGGAGCGATACCAGAGCCTCCCGCCCGCAGGAATGCGCAGCAATATTGACGCGTTTCTCACTCCTGAACTATTTAATCAAGGCAATCCCAGCACAAGCCCTCTCCGGCGCCCTCAGGAAATTACCCAGCGCTGATAGGAAGGGGAAGGAGGCTGGTTGGGTGCCAGCATCCAAAGGCTGGCGGCAGGAAAGGATTAAAGCACTAGATTACAGGATTCCCTCTGGGGACACATGTTGCTGTGCTAACTCATTCCCTGAGCAGCAGCCAATCTCCCTGCCCTGCGAGTCTGACGCGCGCACATCACTGGCCCTGTCCTGCTCGCGCTGCGTAATAGGACAGCCCCGTTGCTGGCGTGGGAGGGAGCCAAATATCTGCCAAAAAGCACAGGGAAGAAACCTCCCAAAACAGATCAAAAACATGGGGCCTACAGAGGCCGTAATGTGGAACATAGAGGCCCGGAAGAGGAATCTTGTGACTTCAGCTAGCTCTAAGTTTCCTCTGTCCGGGATCCACTGCTTTATAGGGTCACAATCAGAGGGATTTAGTTTAATTAAGGGCAAATGAAAGCCGTTTTTTACTACTACGTTCGTATACACGTTATCACACAGAGCGGAGCCTCTTCTGATGCAGGCTTAGGAGGGAGATAAGCCATAAAAATCATTACAGAAACAGAAGAAAGCAACACCCATGCTTATGTTGCTCATTCCCTGTTCTTTCTTCTCTTCCCCTCCCGGAAGGCACAGGGAGGCATTTCAGGATGCTCCCCACGTCCTCACCCAGGTTTTCTACTCTTTCCTGCTTCTCAATCCTTCTCCCCCAGGGCCAGCGCTGCCTCTCTCGCCCGTCCTGGCACTCTGGGCCAGGCCCGGGAGCATCGACCCGCCGGGTCACGGCGCAGCCGCAGACACCGGAGCGCGAAGCGGGTGCTGCAGACAGCAGCCTCGTCCACACTCACCGGTCTGCAGCGTCTGCCTCCCTCCTGAGAGCACTCCCAGGGGCAGGGTACCTGTGGGCGTCAGGCCTTTGAGGGTCAGCACGCTCTCGCTCTCCTCCCTGCAAACGAGAGGCCACCGGTTACTGGGACAGCAGCACGATGCTCAGACGGGTCCCCAACAAGGCCACCAGGCAGGAAAACTGCCCTCGGGCTGCAGAGGGTCTGTGCCGATCTGCTGGACACCAAGCAGATCCAGGATGCCTCGTCCGGGAGCTCTGCTAATAAGTAATGTTTAACTTAACGCACCTCAGCGCTAGGGCAAATGCATCCCAATCTGGAAAGGGATCCACCCTGATGTAAGTTTTATAGGAATTTCTGCAGTAGGACACTGCCTGCCCAGTGCCGTCATGGATCCATGAGAGCGGATCGCGAATGTCTCGTTAACCGGACGCAAATGAACCCCGGACACCGAATCTTGAGCTGCTTCCTTACCGAAGGACCGAGAAGACTCGTGCCATCTTCCCAATGGCTCTAATCTTATTCCTGATGATCTCCTTACGGACGGTTGTCCCACCTTGAGAGGGGAAAAAAAGAAGACAGCAGCATGTGAGAGGTCCTCTGTCCCGCTCTCGAGGCACAGGCAATGTCAGTATGAAGCACCTGTGTGACTCCGGGAAAGAAGTCATGGTTTACAGTCACAGCTACGCTCTCGAGAGAACAGTGCTGAGAGAATGACGGTCAGGATGGCAGTGAGAAGGGCAACACCGAGATGACACACGACTTAAAAGTCTACGGAGAGTAGAACCACCAAAGGAAACAGACCAGAGAGTTCTCGTTGGAAGCTCACCAGCTTTGATCACACTACACAGGATGTAACACAAATGACTCAGCCATGTAGACACAGTTTTGCAAGGCAGAACACTGACGAATCTGACTGCTGATGAACACCAGGCTGTGCTCGCCGCGGGGAAGTGTCGCACAAGCATCAGCTTTGACATCCAACGCGCGCAGTGACCGGCTGGCCGGAGCCTTGCAACTCTGCTTCGACCCCACACAAACACACACAGTGAGTTACGTGAACTCCCCCTTCCGCTATACAGACCAAACATGAAAGAAAAGCATGGAGGGTAACTGAAAACAAACAAAATAAAGTAAAAGAAGTAACAAATACATCTCCTCTCAGCTGAGATTCTTCAGATGGCCCAACTACACATTAGAACAGTACAAGCCGAACCGGAGGTCTAACATGCACCGATGGCTCAGCCATGCACTAGGTGGCTGCATTCAGAAGTCAGATAGAAACGTGACCCCGTTTCTCGAGTTCCTGGAGGAACGCAGAAGGGTTAAAAAACACACGGCGCTTATGTTAAAACTGAAAGGGGATGAAGAGACTGCCCAACTAGTCAGCTATTCCAATCCACTCCAAGGAATCTGGTGGCACAGGCAGTGAAAATTAAGCTTGTAGCAAAGTCTAGCTGGGTACCTTTCTGATAGCTTGAAATGTAGTGATCTTCAGGGAGAGGAGACACCAAGAAACAAGTAGATGAAGACAGAGATAGAAGAAACAAATTTAATTTTCATGGGAGGGAGAAAGGAAAAAAAAAAAAAACGAAATGCAATGGGAAAAGCGGGTTAAAGTCTCAACCTGTTGATCGCAGTGGCACCTTGTTATACCACAATGGGGTTCTGCTTCTGTGCTGGATATATTTTACTCCATTCTATAAGAATTTGCATCAGCAGCTCCCCTGCCATCCCCGTGATGCCCCCCGTGCCTGTGCACTTTGCTCACGTGCCCATTTTTAGCTGCAAGCCCCACTTCTGCACCTCAGTTTCCATTAGGTGCCCACCTCACTGTGAGAACATGCTGATTTGAAGAGTGAGGTGGTGACCAAGGGAAATTCAGGCACAGAGTCAATCAATCACGAGCAATTTCCCTCTGGTATCAGAGCTGCAGACCAGTGTAACAGTTTTACCTCCTTATACATAGCTTAAAATCAAGACCAAAAAAAAAAAATGTATTTTTCAGGATAATATGAGAAGCCACCTAACCCAGGAGTTCAATGGGCACATGTTGTAGCTTAGGCTAAACACTGCAGAGCAACAGAAAAAAAACAGGTAAATATTTTGGTGCAAATAATTTTGAGTAGGGAAGGGGGAAAACAACAACTTGGGAGCAGCTTCTGTGAGTAGCAGGAAATTGTTCTCCAGAGCAACTGGCAAGAAGTGCCTGTTGCTATGAATATAACTACATTTCACTGTGACTGAATAGCAAAGGGGCGAAAAAAATAATAAAAAAACCCACATATCCTACCCAGAACTATATGAGAGTTAGCCAAACTGGAGATGCTGGCTGGGCATCCAGCTCCAAACCAGATGCCGCTCACTCGAACTAGCGTCATCCTCCTTTCCCCAGCTTCACCCCCACTGTTACCAGCTCAGCTGTAATAGCAGTCGTTACCTTCCAACGTCTCATCACCATCTGAAATCAACTCATCATCGGAGCATATGTTGAGGATGTTAACGAGCATTTCTGTGACTGCAAGAAGTACAGACAGGAAGATTAGAGAGGCCTGGTGCGCGCGCTTGGCAAACAGAGGGATTTGGAGGACGAGCTGGCCGGGCAAATGATTTCAAGGTCATTCCTGCTCTGGAAGTGGAAACCCAAGGCTCCTTCAGAGCTGCTGGAACCCCGCGGCAGCGCCCGGAGCAGACTACATACTTCACACCTCCTGCCAAGGAGGTGGATGCCGTCCAAGCACATCGCACATGAAGCAGACGGCGAGGAGGATGCCAATATTCCTGCAGAACAGCCTGGCCTCGTTGAAGGTGCCCCCCTCCCCAATCCAAAGCTGCACAACGTGCCACCCTGCTCCCAGAAGGGCAAAGCTGTGGGGAATTCAACCTCGGGTTCTGCATTAAGCCCTTTGGACTTTCAAACCGTCTTCAAAACATCCAGCGTGGGGTGGAAGTTAAAATGCACCACCATGAGATGGAAAACACATTTGTTGGAAAGGGATCTCCTTGAACCTGAGCTGCTTCCCAGCGCTATTAGATATTAATAAATTATAACACTGCCTCTCAGCACCAGATTTTAGGTTTGCAAACATTTAATAGCCTGTGGGACAGGTTTTTAGAATTGCAATGTACTCTTACCAGTCACTGGGCAAGTTGAATAAAACTCCAAGCATCTCTTACCCTTTTCCCCTACAAAAGGCAAAGACCATGTGAAGACATCCATGAAGTTTGGAAGCCAGTAGGGATGAGGGGAACAGTTGAACTGCCTGATGTTCATGACGTTGTTTTCATATTTCAGTACAGCAGCTAGGAGAGAACAAGCAAAGACAACACATGCCCGTAGGCAACGTCAACTTTAGGGAGTTGTACCTGCAATTTCATTAATCAATAGCGACAAGTTTGTACTCATGCGGGATCAAGCTACCAGTTCTCCAAAATTAGAAGGCTTAAGCAACTTTTTTTTTTGTTTATCCATTACATTGTTTCACAAAAACTCATCATAATGAAGGGAAATTTAATAAAGCTGTTAACATTTGTGCAAATCAGAAGTGGGAAACATAGAGCCAAGATCCAAAGTTAAGGGAAGAAAACACCAGAGGAAAGTTTCCTGTGGTACCACTTGGCATTAAGGGCAGAGGAAGAGGACAGGGTGAAGTAAGAAAAGCTAGCCTAAAAAAAAAAAAAAAAAAGAAAGAAAGAAAGAAAGAAGAAAAAAAGAGCAGCTTCTCTTTTATGGCAGCATTCATCAATAGTGCTCAGTTGTCATGTGGTTGGAAATGAAAGCATTATTCTAGCTTTATAACTTGACAGCTAATTGCAGCAGTAATACATTAAGTCTTTGAGTCAGAGAACCCAGTCACTTCCAGCTCCCCAGCTGCCATTAGTTTAGCATATAAAGCTCTTTTTCATTTCATGCATAAGAATGCAGCTTGAGCAGAGGCAGAGTGGGCAGAGCAGGAGAGAAAAGGGTTTCCTAAGAGTGCGAAGGAGCCAGTGCTGACACTCAAACAACAGCAGAGCCCTGGCCCTGCCAGCCTTACCCTTGTTGTTATAGACATCTAGATAATTTGGTGCAGAGAAGATTGTGATTAGTGATGGAAAGCCTGTTGTCTGGCTCTTCCTGTACATTCGGTACCTGAAACACAGGTCAAGTGTTAGCACGCGTGTCTGGCTGAGGACAGCCCCGGTGCAGAAGGAGCCTGCCCGGCTCTCAGCACCTACCCGGCGTCCTGGGCTTCGTGAGCTCGGATCACAGATAACAAACTATTGTTCTGCAAAAATTCACAAACTGCAGGATAACTGGAAAACAAAAATTCACCATACATTAGCATGCGGAAAGCAGAACATCTAGCACTGATGGTCTCGGTTTCAGGAACAAGCTACTTGCTGCATCCATTCGTTTGCTTTGTGCCTAGCATCCCCAAACAAGGGCAGAATACATTACATCATTCAAAAATTAATTGCAAAGCATTCTGTTAACCAGCCCCCTGGTGCCAAATCCTCTCTATCTGTCAGGCTACAAGCGGTCTGTCAGCAAAAATGCTTCTCTTTTGGACCAGAAAGGATTATTTCCTAGAGCTCCTGGGAGAGTCCAATGCCTGGAAACCTCTCAAAGGACACGCCGTCAGTGACCAGTAGTCTTGCTGCTGCCTGGTATCAGCAACGTGGCCAAAGAGAGCCCAGTATTGAAGATTTTGTGCATTTGAGTCAACTGAAGACTACTGCACAGCCAGGTACACTTCGAAGTCCCACAAAGTGATCTCAACACCACCTCAGCTCCCCGAACCCCTTAGCATAAGGCAAGACCAAGAGCTCTGGCTCCCAAGGACACCGCTCACCTGTAGAAATAGGAGCAGCCGCGAACAGTGTTGTGGGTGAAATGCTCCAGGGTCTTCTCGTTACCATAATCCTCTGACGGATCAGACCACAGCAGGTCACACATTGGACCAAAGGCCGGAGGCTCCTTAAACCTGTCTAACTGAAAAATGAACACAGAAATCAGGACAAGGCTCATGAAAGCTGCCATGACTTGGTAACGCACTAGCTTATAACCCCGTATTTTGAAGATGGGCTATTTTAAATGGGAAATTAGAGCTGTGGCTATTTTACCCCCCTGAGAAGGATTAATCCTCCTTGTCTCATGACAGTGGAGACTTCCCTCCTTCCCATTTTGCTTCACTCTCCAAATCTACAGGAGAGACCCACAGTGTGGGCATGCAGAACACAAGCCGCAGCCTGAAACTCCAAGCATTAACCAGGAAAAGCACCTCTCCTCCAAGCATTTATTCAACTTGGCACACTTGGAAGAGGGGAATGCCATTAGGCAGTTGCCGTTAACAAGTTTACACTGTTAATTGTAAACTATGCTCCCTCTCTTCATTAGTGCAGGAAAAGCCAGTGCTTTATTGCATCTGCAGACCAGGGCTGACAAAACAGAAACACAAAGGGGCTGAATTCCAGTCCCAACTGCCCACGTAGCCTGAGGCATGAAAGGACCCCAGAGAATACTTACTTTCCTAATGTCATCTAGACATGTGATTTCTGGGGACAGTCCTCCATGAACACACAGGAATTGCTGGTTTAGGAGGGCAGCGAGAGGAAGACAGTCAAACGTATCCATACAGGCATCATACACTCGCTCCGAATACTTGATTCGACCTGAGATCAAACAGAAATAACATGGCTTTCCCCAAAGCAGTTTAACTCTTACAAGCCTCCAAGCAGATTCTGAATATCCCTCCGCATTCCCTGTTGAAATGAACAGCAGGATCCAAGATCCCGCTGAGCTCCTGCAGGATGCTCAGGTGCATCCTTAGGTGGTCTTGCAGCGCAGCAATATGTTATCAGAGCCAAAGCCAGAGGAAACCCCTGCAACTACTACAAAACATATCTTGGTTACAAGAAAAAGCACGGGAATGTGAAGCTCTTCTCCACCACGTTGATTTCAGAGATACTTTTTAGTTTTGCCTCTATGCTACTACACAGGAAACGGAAGGCAGTATCTTCTCTTTTTCAAAGAGGAAAATCTATTACCTCTGACTCCCTGGTTCAAATCGTGCCCAGCTCAACGGGAGCTCATCTACTACCATCTGATGACTACAGTATCCAGCAGAGAGCTGGCCAGTGTTTTTCGAGCCATTTCCGAGCAAACAGATGTCATTATCTCAACACTTATCACCTTTACCCTGTCCTGCAGCATCCAGAACTGAAGGGCTAAAGACTGGACTTGTGCCTTGCCAGGAACTATTCCTTGAGGTCAGGTCCTTGAGCAATTGTTGCCTAGTAGAGAACAGCACATAGCTGGTTTATTCCCTTTTTTTATTGCTTTGGAGGAATATCTGTCATTCTCAGGGGAGAGAGGTCATTCCCCAACCTTACATCAGCACTACTTTAAAAAATATGTAAATGCCATGTGAAACTATCTTTAACTAATCTAAAATGATCTTAAAGGTAATGATTCTCCCTAGTGCAAACACTGAGGAACAAATCCTTTATTTGCTTCCAACTGTAATCACTGATCCCAGCTGCACAATCTGGAGCTGGAAGTCATCTGGCAGTAATTATATGTTGCTGGGCCTGAAAGCCGGAGGGGGAGATCGCGGGGGGATGCCTGCAACCGGCTCGTCAGCAAGACGAGGAGACGCGTGCGTGTTTCTGCCGTCCACGTTCGCTCCTCGGGAGCAGAGGGCCACATCCACACGCGCTTGGTACTCCACAGGACTTGTATTGCTGGTTTTATTTTAGCGGGAGCTGCAACAACCTACGAGGAGCAACGCGGTGCGTGCAGGGGGGAAGACAACAGGCTGGCGCCGTTTTTGAGAGCCAGCCCGTGCCACCCATGGCGGGCACAAAAATGAGGAGCCTCAGCTGGCTGCAACAAGGTTGACATAGTTAAATCCTTACGGTCTGGATATACTTACACTCCTGCTTGAAGGTGAAGTATTCTGTGAGGTGCCTGCACTCATGGTTCCCTCGAAGGAGGAACAATGTTTTGGGATGGTTTATCTTTAAACTCCATAAATACAGCACGCACTGCAAGAGAGGGAAGGAGAAGACAGCATGTAATAAAAACCTTTTATAGGATCCTAATCATCCATAGGCTTCACTAAGTGTTTCTGGGAAGACACCCAAGGAGCTGATTTCAAAGTGGAACCCTGATAGAAACCCAGCTCCATAACGGGCAGTAGATGTTATCCTGCCGGCCCCATCGGCGAGGGAAGCCACGCTCTGTGTTTCTCTATATTAGGCCTGGGCTGGAGAAGTGACAAATGACACCGCGTTCGGCAGCAGAGGGACTCGGGGCTGGGTGGGGGCAGCTTCTCCTTCCAGCAGAAACCGAAGCAAAAAGGGCCCATTTGCAGAGCAGCAAAAGCAAAACCAGATGCGCAGGAAGATGCACGAGCCAGATGTCCTGCCGCAACGTGAACCAGAGAGCATCGAGCACAACAGACTTAACCACCTCGCTAACCTTATCAAGTGCATTAAACACCAGAAAAATTAAACATGATCGTCTTGACCGATGTTTCCCCCACAACTTCTGTTTTTATGCTTACACTTGAGCCATGTGAAGTTCAAGTTCAAAACAGGAAACCCCTCGGCAGAAAAAAAAAAAAAAACCTTAGTAAAGCCTTTTGGCTTTGAAAAGAGCTTTCCACATCCCCTATCTGAGCAGCAGCACCTGTAAAAAGATCCTGTTTGCTGAGGCGCAGGGCAAAGGCAAATGGAAAGCAGTATTTCAGCAGGGCCCCAAGGTATTTTCTGTGGTTTCCCAAGGGGCTGGAGGAGAGGGATCGCTGGAACACGAGAGCACTCGCCTCTCGGCACCCTGGGCTGCCGAGTCAACAGCCAAATCAGCCGGTATCTGCTAGGGGGAAAGCGCTACCACTTTTCCCTCGGTTTTGAGTGCTGGAAGGGCAGCCCATAATGACAACGAGCTTTAAGACTGGGATTAAAGTTTCTAATAAGGGCTTGCCCTTTCGGCTGACATGCCACAGAAATGGCACTCTTCAGAATGGGGCCGGGGAGGCTGGCAGCAGTTTTACACTTAAAAACACCAGCGCTCGGGTGCCTCCAGCTCCAGGAATCCACTGCTGGGCCACGGAAACAGCCTCCAGGACCAAAATGAGCCAATCTCAAGCTACATTCGAGCACAGATACCTCAGATATCACGATACTTGAACACTGAACCTCTAAGGTTAACTTTACATTAATCGCTCTAGCAAAATACAGGGATCTGATGAATCCCAAGGACTTTTAAAGCACCTATTTCCAGCTCAAAACCTACCTGCTCCCTCCAAAAAATAAAAAGGATTACAAAGAATTTTAAAATTGAACAGAAACAGCATCAAGGTGCATTGTAGAGTAATTTAAGCTCTGGTTAGGGCTAGCAGAAGTAATGCTTTGTTATACCTATGAGCAGGAGGAATGCTCCCAACAAAAACATTTATAATTATGCTGTGATTTAAAGCTAAGGACGTGCTGAGGACTAGGGAAAGCCTCCAACCTGCTTCCACTGGCTCAAAGCAAAAGCAGGAATGCAGAGACACACCATCGACACAGAGGAGGATATTAGGATTTAAAAGCTGTTTTAGCATTAGTGACGCGTAGAAGGCTCACAGTGTGCAAAAGGGTTATTTTAAAAACGTATTAACAGCATTTTAAAATGGAATAGAAGTGAACAGAGGTACTCAGCAGCACAATTCTTCCTGGAAAGACTGGAAATCCACCTGGTTCAGGGCTATTTCACAGGCAACTACAAAATTTGGGAGCTGCCCAACAGAAAGGGACAGGGGGTCAATGACGAGTACAGAACATTCAAGAGTCCTCGCTAGCTCTGGAACCAGAAACAACGCAGATTTCTACATTCACATGCATCAAATGTTTCCTGGTGTTTTGCACAGATCCTCTTCCCAGCTTTTCAAGGCACTGTGCCCAGGGATTGATTACTGGATGTTTACAACAGCCTAATAGCAACTTGAGACAATTATGGATTACTAGATTTGAATATTCCGCTTCTCCCTGCACTCTGCCAGCCTGGTGCCCAGGGCCAGCAGCCCAGCTCGAGGCCGCTCTCAGGAGAGGGATTCTCGGATGTTTCCTGCAGTCGGACGTTCTGGAGAGCTGCAAAGGGACACAGCAGTCGAACGCTGCTGCAGGAGAGCAGGACGGTGCCCTCTTCCCACACATTCTGCTTGCGATGCTAATAATTGTCCCACTTTTCTAATTAATAAAACAATGCCCTTCACTGTGTGGCAGTCCCCAGGGCCAGGAGGTGCAGCCACGAGCTCAATAAACACACGAGCACTTTGGGGGAGCGTCTTTTCCACGGGAAGGCTGAGTGGATCCAGCACAGCGGGAAGGCAGCCCCGCGCCCTCCCATTAGGCAGCAGCAGTCTCAGCTTTCACAGTTATTTCCCTTCCTTCCCCCACCTTCTTCCTTCTTTTTCCCCCCTCCCACCCCAATGCTCTTCGTGGCCTCATTATACGCACTGGGACTGAATGTTTTTAAATGAGAATTTCCCTAAGCCAGAGGCCCAGAAA
>JAUBNY010000420.1:133341-145683 GCA_032275445.1 Crypturellus soui | reverse complement strand
CCCGGAGCGGCGGCGGCGGCGGCGGCGGCGGGGCCGGAGCAGCGCCCCCCGCCCCGCCATGGAGCGCAAGGAACCGGGCGGCGCTTACGGTACCGGGAGCGGAACGGCGCGGGGCGGGGGGGGGGCGGCTTTGTCTGGGGGATCCACCGGGATCCGCACCCGGAGCCGCATCCCTGCCCGGATGCCGTGGTCCCCATGGACCCGCATCCCTGCCAGGGCCCCCAGCCCCAAATCCCTCCTGCGGGTCCCATTCCCAGACTCTGCTGCCAGGCAGATCCCTGCGGGATTCCGGCCTTCCCTGGGGATCCACTGGGATCCCTCCTGCTGGGAGCGGCTGCTCCGGCCTCCGCTGGGCACCGTGTCCTAACCAGGCACGCCAGGATGCAGGGATCCATCCCGGTGGTGCTGAGGCCCATTCGGCTCCTGCTTCATTCCCGGAGTCTCTCCCTCCTCCGGCCTCTCCAGCTCCGGATACGGGTGGGAACCGACCCCAGCACTTCCCTTGTCTGGGAACAGGCTGGACCTCGGGATGCTCCGGGCGCTGCGGCGGCACCCGGGACCCTCGGGATCCCCAGGATGGCTGCAGGGCTTCCCAGCAGCTGGCACTGCGGGAATGGGGCCCATTCCCAAGCCCCTTCCTTGCGGCGATGCCTTTTCCTCTCCTTGTGAAGCAGCTCCCAGAGAGGGGCCGCTCCAGGCCTGGTGCCGCTGCTGGGAATCGCGGCCGGGAATCGCGGCCGGCCCCGGCGGCGCCTGCCTGTTCCCGCCCCGGCGCGGTGTTTATTTACAGCCTAAAAATAGGGATGCGGCCGGCAAGGAGCCGCTCCGTGTGTCCCATGGGACTGGGAACAAGCGGCTCTGTGTTAACCAAGTGGCTCCGTGTGTCCCATGGGACTGGGAACAAGCGGCTCTGTGTGTCCCAAACAGCTCTGTATGTTCCACATGGGACCGGGAACAAGCGGCTCCGTGTGTCCCAAACAGATCCATGTGTCTTGAATGCCTCTGTGTGTCCCATGGGACCGGGAATGAGCGGCTCCGTGTGTCCCAAACGGATCCATGTGTCCTGAACGGCTCTGTGCGTCCCATGGGACTGGAACGAGCAGCTCCGTGTGTCCCAAACGGCTCCGTGTGTCCCAAATGGATCCATGTGTCCTGAACGGCTCTGTGTGTCCCATGGGACCGGGAACGAGCGGCTCCATGTATCCCAAACGGATCCATGCGTCTTGAACGGCTCTGTGTGTCCCATGGGACCGGGAATGTGCGGCTCCATGCATCCCGATTGACTCCATGCATGCCATGGGAGTGGGAACGAGCAGCTCCGTGTGTCCCGAGCGGCTCCGTGTGTCCCACAGGGCCAGGCACATCCCGGTGCTGCTCACAGCGCCGCCAGCTCCGGCGCTTCCTGCCCAAATCCGCCTCCGGCCCGGATCTCATCACAGACAGTTTCCCTTCCCAGGCTCCGGGCTAGGAGGAAGTGCCGGACGGTGGGGAAAATCCCCCGGAGCGGAGCGGGAGGAGGAGGAAGCAGCACCTGCTGCCGGGGCCTCTGTTTTTCCGGGCACTTGGCGGCGCCTCTGGGGCGGCGTCCGGGGCGGCGCGCTCGGCACGCCGGAATGTGCGTGAGCCGGCTCCGGCCGCGCACTCCCGCTCCCGCGTCGCTCCGGTGACGGCGGCCCCGCTCCCGCCGGCATGGCCGGAGACTCGGAGCGTTACTACGGCAAGCACGGTAAGGCCGGCGGAGGTGCCCGCTCCGGTGGCTCCGGCTGCACGGAGCGCGTCCTCGGCGAGCTGCCTGGAGAGCCGGAACGACGGCTCGTTCCGGGGTGGCATGGAGGGAATTTTGCTGGAAAAAAGATCAGGAATGCAGGGGGAAAAATAAGAAAAAAAGGCAGAAAAAAGGAGAGAAGCGGCGCTGATCCCGGTGCCCCTTTCCGGCCGGGCATGGAGGGCGGCTCCGGGTGTGCCGGCAGTTAATGCGTAACCAGGGCGGCCGCAGCCCTGGAAACACGGAGATAAGGAGCAGGAGAGGCCCTGGACAGGCGGAAAGTCTCTGGCTTGGGAGGCTGCAGCCTCCACCGCCTCTGGAAGCGGGATGGTCCGTGGGAAAACGCCGCGGGGTCCGTGAGAAAATGCTGGGGCTCCATGGGAAAATGTCACCCGCTCGACGGGAAAAAGCGGGGTTCTGCGGGAAAATGCCGGGGTGCTGCGGGAAAACGTCGGGGTTCCGTGGGAAGGCTCCACCGGCTCCGCAAACCTGGAGCCACCCAGCTCGGACTGGCCGTGCTCATTCCGGGAACGCAGGCGCGGAGCTGGCCCCAATCCCACCCTAAAAATAAAGCGGGAGCACGGGCGGCTCTGGAGCCGGGATAGCCGGCAGTGCTGCTCCAGGAGGGAGGGATCCACCAAAACGGGTGATTTGGGGACTTCGGGAAATTCCCGGGAGCAGAATGGAAGTGTTTTTGGAGAGGGTTGCTTGGAGAACTCCATGGAAACTTTTTTTCCAATCGGACAAACGTCTCCATGCCTGGAAGCCAGAGGCATCGCGAGAAGGGATGGGGAGGGGACCAATCCCCATATCCAGTCCTCCCGCGACGTCTCCGGGTCGCTCGGTTGCCTCCGGCAGCGCGCTGCCGCCGGGATGAGCCGCGAGGATGGGAGGGAAAGGAGCCGGGAGGTGCTGGGAATGTCGAGAGGCGCCCGGCTGGGCCAGCCCTCTCCGACTGCTCCTTTTTCCAAGTATCTTCTCCTGTCTCCGCAGGGACGCCGCACAAATATGACCCAACTTTCAAAGGTCCCATTTACGATCGGTAAGTGCCGGCTCCGGTTCTTGGGAGTGTCCGCGGAGTGGCGGCTCTGGCTCTGAGCACTGGGTCCCGGGAACGCCCTTGGAGCGGCGGCTCCGGCTCCGGCTCACGGTTCCGCTCCGCAGGGGCTGCACGGACATCGTCTGCTGCGTCCTGCTGGTGGTCGCCATCGTGGGCTACGTGGTCGTGGGCGTCGTGGGTAGGTCCTCATCCCGCGTAAATGCATGGATTGAGAGCGGATATCGGGAGCCGCGATCCAAGCCGGTGTTTTCCGCTCCCAGCCTGGACTCATGGAGATCCTCGGAAGGTGATTTACCCCACGGACAGCCGGGGCCAGTTCTGTGGCCAGCAGGGAACTCCCAATGCGTACGTGTCTCCGGCAATGGGAGCGCTGGGAACACCGCCGGAGAAGCCATGCATCCGCCTCCGGGGTTGCTCCGGGCCACCCCGGCTCGGCGAGATCCCGCTGACGCATCCACGTGTCCGTCCATCCGTAGGAACAAGCCCTTCCTCTTCTACTTCGACATCGTCAAGTGCGCCAGCCCGCTGGTGCTGCTGGAATTCCAGTGTCCGACCACACAGGTATCCGGCTCTGCCGGGATCCCGGATGTGCTCTTGGTGTTGCCAGCGCTGTTCTCGGTGCAAGTCCAAGCAGCTCCCTGTGCCACTGGCTTCCCCATGCACTTGGGATGGGAAAAACAGAAGGAAGCGGGAAGAGGAGGGAAGCAGGACAAGGGGGACTGCAGGAAGAGGAGGGAAGCAGGAGAGGAGGGAAACGGGGCAAGAAGGAAAGCGGGAAGAGGGGGGAAGTGGGAGAGGAGGGAAGCGGGATGAGGAGGGAAGCACGGTGTTCCCACGTGGAGGCGGCTCCTGGAAGCGGGATGGGGCGGGGGGCTGGCGGCCTCGCTCCTGCTCTGCTCCTGAGGCCACTTCCAGATCTGTGTGAGCAACTGCCCGGATCGCTTCCTCACCCTGCTGAGCGCCTACAGCAGCTCCAGCGACATGGAATATTACCGGCAGTTCTGCGTGCCGGGACTCAGCGACCCGCTCCAGGTGAGCGCCGGGGGCCCGACGCCGGAATCGCCCCTGGCTGAGGACCCATCCTCATGCCGGCCGCCCCTCTCGCTCTTCCAGAATCCCGTTGAGGTTCTGAAGAACAAGGAGTGTCCGGCCATGCTCATTCCCAGCACAGCACGTAGGTCGCGGCGTTCCGTCGGAGTGGGGAAGCTGGGGCGGGAAGCGGGATCCCAGCTGGGGGCAGCTCCTTCCCGGGGCAGCCCATGGGGCCAGATATCCCTTTTCTCCCTGTCCGATGGGCTCCCAACCCGGGGCTCCTCCATGCTGGCTCTGTGCCGGAGCGAGCGCTGCGGGTTCCGCATCCGCGCGGCCGACATTCCTTATCCATGCGGTGCAGTGGCTCGCCGGTGCCTCCCCGCCGTGCAGGCCAAGCAGGGCGTCATCATGGTGGGCAACGAGACGACCTACGACGACGGCAGCGGGCGCCGCCGGAACGTCACGGAGCTGTTGGAAGGGGCCAAGTGAGTGGCTCCCTCCACCGGGAAAACCGTGGTGCCGGGTGCTGCTTCCTTGCTCGGACAGCTCCTGGTTTGGCCTTTCTGCTCCGCTTTATCCTGGTATTGCTTCCCGTTCCCGCACCAGGAAAGCCAATGTGGTCCTGGAAGCGAGGCAGCTGGCCATGAAGATCTTTGAGGACTACACAGTCTCCTGGTACTGGATAATCATGTGAGCAGGAGCCACCGGAGCGTGCCGGAGCGTGCCGGACCATGCCAACAAGCCGTGATGGTTTGGGGTGGGAAGGGGTCCAGATTCCCCTTTTCTTCCTTCTCCTCATTTTGGGAGGGAGGAGCCGTGAGGGGGAAGCCGGCTCTGGTCCCCGCGGGAAGGGGAGCCGCGCTCCGCAGGGATTCCCCACGCATTCCGCCCCGTTCCGCTCCGCTCCGCAGAGGCCTCGTGATCGCCATGCTGGCCAGCCTGCTCTTCATCGTGCTGCTGCGCTACCTGGCCGGCATCATGGTCTGGGTCATGATGGTCCTGGTGATCCTGGTGCTGGCCTACGGTGAGCGGCGGTCCGGAGCGCGCGGGCAGCCCCTCCAGCGCGCGCCGCCCGGCGCCAACGTGGCCGCTCTCCGCAGGGATCTTCCACTGCTACCTGGAATACGCCAAGCTGAAGGGGGAGGCCGGCTCCGACGTGTCCATCAAGGACCTGGGCTTCCAGACGGATCTCCGCGTCTACCTGCATCTGCGGCAGACCTGGCTGGCCTTCAGTAAGTCCCCGGTGGCCCTGTCCCCAGCGAGGAGGATCCACGCGGTGGCTTTTCCGGTGGCGCCACTGGGATGTTCCCTGCTCTCCCGCAGTGATCATCCTGTGCGTCGTGGAGCTGGTGATCGTGCTGCTGCTCATCTTCCTCCGCAAGCGCATCCTCATCGCCATCGCGCTCATCAAGGAGGCCAGCAGGTGCCGGGGCGCTCGGAGCGGCCGTGCGCTTCCCGGGGCGCTTCCCGGAGCGCTCACGCTCTCCTGCTTCCCCGCAGGGCCATCGGTCACATCATGACATCCCTGCTCTTCCCTCTCTGCACCTTCTTCCTGCTGTGCCTCTGCATCGCGTACTGGGCCAGCACCGCCGTGTATCCTCCCTACGCACCCTTATCCAGGGCCATTCCCGCTCCAGGACATTCCAGCAGCTGCTTAAACACAGGGAAACAAAAAGGGAAAAAGCCATCCCAGAAAGGCGGTGTCAGTGGCTCCTGCTCCACCTTTTTTCCCAAACAGCATTTTCTTAACTGCCATTCCCTAGTTTCTTGTCGACCTCCAACGAGGCCGTCTACAAGGTGTTCAACGAGACGGCGTGCCCGTATTCCGGGCACACCTGCATGCCTGAGGTGAGGAAGGGCTCCCGGGAAGCGGCGCTCCCTCTGCCGAGGCCGCCTGTTCCGTGGTTTCCCTTGGGGCTGCCGCGCGCTCCGCGTTTCGCCCCACCCGGCGCCTGCTCAGCCAAGCGTCGCGTCGCGGAGCGAAGCGGGAGCCGACCTGACAGTCCGGAAATGCGAGGCTCCGGGCTCGGGAAATCCTGCCCGCGGCCCTGAGCACCTCTCCCCGCAGACGTTCAACACAAGCAACGTGACCAAGGCGTGCCCGGACGCCCAGTGCCTCTTCGCGTTCTACGGCGGCGAGAGCGCCTACCACAAGTACCTCATCGCCCTCCAGTTCTTCAACATCTTCATGTTCTTCTGGCTGGCCAACTTTGTCATCGCGCTGGGCCAGGTGACGCTCGCCGGCGCCTTCGCCTCCTACTACTGGGCCTTCAAGAAGCCCGACGACATCCCGGCGTTCCCGCTCTTCTCCGCCTTCGGACGGGCGCTCAGGTGGGTGGCTCCGGAGAGCCGGCGTTGCGGACAGGGAGTGTTTTCCGGTGCTGACGCAGGCGGTCTCTGCGGGGCAGGTACCACACCGGCTCGCTGGCCTTCGGATCCCTCATCCTCGCCATCGTCCAAGTCATCCGGGTCATGCTGGAATATCTGGACCACCGGCTGAAAGGTGCCTAAAGCAGAGCGGGTTGCGGAGACGCTCTTCCGTATTCCAGAGGCATCGAGGCCAGCGGCTAATCCAGGGGTGTCAGTTCAGTGTTCAGGGAGGGATATTCCCCCTTGCCTGGTCATTTCCTCATCCAAGAGAAGTTTTCCAGGGAAAAAGCCAAAGGTTCTGGCTTGGTGGCTAGCGGATTCCACGGAGGTGCCACCAAGCCTTGCTGCAGCTACGTGGTGCGGCAGAAGAACATGGGGCTTTTCCCGGGAGCTTGGGAACGGGGCCGGCTCGGGAATGCATGTGGGGATGTGGCCGGGGATTCCCGCGCTGTGTCCCCTCACCGGTGCCCGCGGTGTTTGTGCCCCAGCCGCAGACAACAAGGTCGCCAAGTTCCTCCTGGGCTGCCTCAAGTGCTGCTTCTGGTGCCTGGAGAAATTCATCAAGTTCCTCAACAGAAACGCGTACATCATGGTACGATCCCGCGGGCCCGGAGCAGCCGGAATGTTACCCATGGCGGCGGGGGGTCTCATTTTTGCCTGGGGATGAAGCATTCCCTGGAAAATCTTGTCCTTGGCCCTGCGGCTTCGGCTCGGACCTTCTCAGAGCCGCCAGGTGGGATCTGCTCGAGGTGTCCGGGCTTTGGCCGCGATTTATCCCGACGGATTCAGACTCGACCCTCACTTGCCCATGCTCCTCGCGCGGGGACGGTGCATGCTCCGCAGCTCCGCCTCTCCTCCCCGCTCCTTCTTCTCCATCCCTGCAGATTGCCGTCTACGGCACCAACTTCTGCGCGTCCGCCCGGAACGCCTTCTTCCTGCTCATGCGGAACATCATCAGGTGAGGCCCGGCTGCTTCCTCCTCCTCTTCCTCCCACGCTGCTCACTGATCCCAGATTGTCCGCTCATCTCCCTTTGCCTTCCAGGGTGGCCGTTCTGGATAAAGTCACGGATTTCCTCTTCTTCCTGGGCAAACTGCTCATCGTGGGCAGCGTTGGTGAGTGGTCCGGGCACAACCTCCCCAGATCCTCCCACTGCATCACCCCGGCTTCATTGGACACCTCCGTCCCTGCATCCGTATCCCCACCATCTCCTTCCGCCTCCTTTCCCCAATGGCTCTATTATTTTCCTTGTTTTCCTCCCTAGGGATCTTGGCCTTCTTCTTCTTCACCCAGCGAATCAAGCTGGTCCAGGACACGGCCCCATCCCTCAACTACTACTGGGTGCCAATTCTGGTAAGCCACGTCCTTGGCTTCGCCGGAGTTTGCCAGGGACGGGGGAATAGAGGCTCCTCCATGGGGAGGCTCCGGCTGCCGATTCCCGCTCCAGAAGGTGGCCCGGGCACCTTCTCTTGCAGACGGTGATCATAGGCTCCTATCTCATCGCGCACGGCTTCTTCAGCGTCTACGGCATGTGTGTGGACACGCTCTTCCTCTGCTTCTGTAAGTGTCACCGTCCCCTGCGCGCGCCGGCTCTGCGCCGGCCTTCCCGCTTCCCTGTTGCCGTAGCCTTGCGCTTCCCGCCGCGGTCCAGACGTTTTCCTGTGGCTCCCGGAGCTTCCGCTTTGGGCTCCGCCACCGTTTATTGCCGGACCGCTCGGTGCGCTGCAGGGGGATCCGCCAGCTCCAGGGCTTATTCCCAGTCCCTTTGGAGGAGCCATGCACCTCCACACCTGCATGCAAAACCGGCACCAAGGATCATTTTTGGGCCTAATGCGGTTTTGAGGGATGCAAGAACTAACCCTCCAGCTCCGTCTGCAGCTGCAACGTTTTATTTCCACTTCTGCCTCTCCGGCTCCTCCTCTCCCTTCCGCCTGCGAGCGGAAACCTGCGGCCTCACATCAGGCCTCCGCAATCGCTCCTCTCCGCTCCGGTGCTTTGGGCTTGGTGGTGGGATCTAACTGCGACTAACGGATTTTCCGTTTTCTCTCTCTTCCTTCTCCTTTTCTTTCCTCCTCGTGCCTCTGTCCCATCCTCACTGCGCATTTTTCCGGCTCTCCTGCTGCTTTTTACCCTTCCCGCCGCGGCCTCCGGGGCTTGTGGAAAGGCGAAGACCTGGAGAGGAACGACGGATCCCCGGAGAGGCCCTACTACATGTCCCCTGAGCTGAGCGAGATCCTGCTGAAGGGCAGCCCCGATCCCAAGGGCAGCCAGGGATAGCGGTCTGGGATGGACAACGTGCCCAGCCCGGCTTCCTGCCCCTTTTTGAGGATTTTTGTACCCAAAACGGCGCTCCGGGTGCTGCCGCCGCGAGCCAAGGCTCCCTGCCCACACGCAGCTTTGTGTTGCTTTTAAGTAGAGATCTTTGTTCCTAATCCGCAGCCGTAAACAAAAAGGAAAGGCTGGGGGAGCCGGCGCCGCGCCGGGAGCCGCTCCCGACGGATTTGCTGACGGGATGCGTGGGAGCGACAGCCAGGAAAGCTGCCTGTCCCAGTGTGGCTCCCTCTCCCTTGCCCTTCTGCCTACGGAAGGCCAGGAGCAGATGGCGCTGAGCAGAGCGGCACAGGGAGCCAGGCTGCTCTGCCAATTTCCAGGCCATTCCTTACGGGAAGGTGCTGTCCAAGGGAAAGCAGGAGCCTCCCGGGCACCAGGCCCAAGCGCAGGCACCTTGAACAGGCGGCCATCACATCGGGGCCAATTACGGCATCTCCGGGGCGAGGGAAATCATGCAAAAAATGCCAATTACCACCTCTGCGCCGCGTGCTGAACGGTGCCAAATTCCGAGCAAGCTGCTTACAGCACAGTGCTGGGGGAGATTTTCTCCGCGCAGCGATGAATCCGCACCGAATCCTCCGGAGCGCGGGCTGGGATTCTCTCGCCCTTCTCTCTTTGCAGTGGAAGACCTGGAGCGCCACGACGGCTCCACGGAAAAGCCTTACTTCATGTCGCCAGGCCTGCAAAAGCTGCTGAAGAAAAGCAACAAAGGTCACCCGGATGCATAGCCCCTTCCCGGCCTCCCCTTCCCGCTCCCGGAGCGGAGCTGCCTGGATCGCGTGCAGCACTAAGCGCCCTTCGTCTGGGACAGAAACGTTGGAACAGACTCCAAATCGTGGCCCTCGTCACCCATTTTCACCCGTAGCAGCCCCGCAAGGCAGCGGAGAGAGGGGTTATTTGGAAGAGGTTTCGCTCCGTTCTCGCATAGGATGAACGGCTTATTGCCAAGGATTCGGTAAATCCTTAAAAAAAGGCAGGAAGAAAGGGAAAATTACCAAATTCAGTTATCCTATGTTTTTTTAAAGCAGATGCCAAGCCCAACATGAAGTTGCCTCTTAGTGCTCAACTAAATCAAGGTGCTGCAGCGACCAGCAGGCAGATCCGACCCCTGGCAGCGGGGCCCAACCTTTAGCATTTGCACCTTTTTGCCCCAAAATAGATTTTAGTGAAGTTGTTGATTCGCACACAGGGAGTTCCCGGCAGTGACAGGGCTTGCTTTCCACACTGCTTCGGGAGCCACTCGAGATTTTACTGATCACGGGGTAGGGAAATTAGCTCTTTTGGGGGTCATTAATTAACAGTCTCACCCTGCAGAGGAGCAGGGAGAGGAAACGACTGGGGAAGGGCCAAGATTTGCGCCCAATGTTTGGCAAAGGCTGAATGTCCGGGTGCAATCGGGAATGGACAGACAGACGGATGCTCCGGGTATCCCTTTCTAAAACAACCGGCAGCCAAGAAGCTTTCACCAATTCCCCCAGGAAAAAAAGTAATCCTGTATTATATGATTTTTTGTAATTGCAGTTTTGCGGTAAACAGCCCTGAACTGGCACGACACTATTAGCTAATTGTGTCTAACAATGTGAAGGGTTTATGCCCCGCTCCTCCATGCTTGCTAACGGGGTAATTTAGCCTCGTTAATTAACTTAAGGCAATTTTAAGCGCGCCAAATGACTGAGCACCGTCGCCTTATGCTCCTAGATGCCACAGCACTCTAAACTTGCAGCTCAGTGCCCTTTTTCCAGTGGGAAAGTCCAGATCTTTGGCAGCTTCTAGGAAAAAACAAGGAGATTTTTGAGGGGATGGAAGGAGGGTAGAGCGGCACCGTGCCAAGCGCTCGGAAAAAACAGCGCTGGGGCCAGGAGGCAGCGTGGGGCTCTGCGCAGGTCTTCATTTTAATCCAGAACGTGCAAAAACTCCTATGTTTGCATGTGGTTAGCCACGCTGAAGGATATATTTAGCTTTTTATACCTATTTCCAGTAATCTTTAGGCCCCTGTAGTGTTTTTGTAAGACACGGGGAACGTTTTCTATTTGAACTTTTAAATGTTTTGAGAGGTTTGTACATTTTTTTCCTAGTTGATTCCCTGTAGTGTCAGTACCACGCAGGCCTGGTGCTCCCCCCGTTCATCACCACAGCCATTAGGGTGGTTGGTGTCTCAGACCGGCGTTTGTGACCGATTTTTAAATATATTTAGTTTTGTTTGTCCACCAACACCCTTGGTTTAATGTCTAACTTACTGTTGTCTGGGTTTTAAGCCTTTTTTTTTTTAAGAATAATTACTCTTTTCTGCCTTGTTCTTTACTTTTGCCCTTGCAAACCGTGCGCACCCCGCTCTGCTCCCTGAAATCAGGCAGGGATGATCCCGCACTGGCCAAGTGCCACTGCCGAGACCTGCGGGCTGGTGTCTGGAAACACTCCTTCCTTTTCTGTAACGTATCCCTCCGAGGCATTAACTGCTCATCCTGTGCCCCGGGGCGCCTATGCAAGCGCATTCCTCTCGCTGGGACGTACGTGTGTTTTCCCGATGTCGCGCGCGGTCCTTGTATCCATGTCGCCATTCCAACCACCAATAAAGTGCCTATTTAGATCTCATTTTCCACGCAGCGATTCCTTTGGGTTTCCGACCTCGCAGCAAGTGCCTCATTGCCGATCCACGTGGAGACGTCTGCTCCCTTGGTTTTAATTACCTGATCTAATAAGAAAAAAGAGCATTTTCAGATGAGCAACCGTGCGGTAAAACGTGCTGCTGCTTCCTGCACAGCAAGAAAACCCCAAGGTAGCTCAGTTCCTGTTCAGCACCGCTCACCGAAAATGCAGTTTTTGTTCAAAACGCGTTAGCTGCATTTCTCATGTCTCCTGTCCAACAGTGCGTGACAACGTGCACGTCACCGATACCACCAGCCCTTGCCCCAAAACAGACCACTAAATTCACCCCAGCCCCACATCACAACACATCCCTTCATATTCTCAGAATTTGGGGCTTAGGAGCTTTATTTTTTCTCAAATAGGCGCGAGATGCAGCCTTAGGACCGAGGCGTGCAGCGTGCCTGACCATGAACCTAACAAGTTTAATCGATTTTTCTCCTCGGGAGCTAATGGTCATTAAGAAGATTGTGATTATTTGGGTTTCATGGCTGAGTTGCACCCTGTTTTTGAGCTCGTTCCCTACTGCATCTTAAGCTGGGGAGGCAGAAGGAAACCACGGGCTGATTCTGCTTCTGACAGTCTTGAGAGTCAGGGCAACTTCGAGGGGTTTAAACCAGGGGTTGTTGGTCCCTTCCACGTCCCTCCTTCCTTGGCATCCTGCCGCGCGCAGGACGGCTCTCCCGGCCGGCTGGCACCCTCTGCCGCCGCACGCGCTCATCGCAGCCCGCGGCCTCGCGCAGCCGCCAAAACCTCCGCCCGCAACTCCCCCGACGAGGCCTGGGGAGGTGGTCGGTGGGGAAGGAGGGGAGATCTTGATGCCACGATCCCCCCTCGGGGTTCCCGGATCCACTCAGGGTGCTACAATCCCCGTCAGGGCTCTGCGATCCCCCTCAGGGTGCCACAATCCCCTCAGGATCCCCCCATCGGGGTTCCCGGATCCACTCAGGGCCCTACAATCCCCTCAGGACACTGAGACCCTCCTCAGGGCTTCATGATTCCCCTCAGGACTTCACATTTTCCTCAGGATTTCACAATTCCCTTTGGGATCTCACAATCTCCCTAAGGATTTCACGATCTCCCTCAGGATTTCATGATCCCCTTCAGGATTTCGCGATCTCCCTCAGGATCTCATGATCCCC
>JAUBNY010000419.1:214040-243446 GCA_032275445.1 Crypturellus soui | reverse complement strand
AAGATCTCCAGAGAAGGAGACTCCACAGCCTCTCTGGGCAGCTTGTGCCAGGGCTCTGTCACCCTCACAGGAAAGAAAGTCCTCCTCATATGCAGATAAAACTTCCTGTGTTTCAGTTTGTTCAATTTGTATGCATTCCCCCTTATCCCGAGGTGGTCACCACTGAGATGAGTTTGGCCCCATCCTCTTTACATTCTCCTCTCATGTATTTATACATATTGATAAGAACCCCTCTCAATCCTCTCTTCTCCAGGCTGAACAGGCCCAGCTCGCCTAGTCTTTCCCCATCAGATGGATGCTCCAGTCCCCTGATCATCTTCGTGGCCCTGCGCTGGACCCTCTCTAGAAGCTCCTCATCCCTCTCGTACTGGGGAGCCCAGAACTGCTCCCAGTACTCCAGGTGCGGCCTCAGCAGAGCTGAGCAGAGGGGCAGGATCCCCTCCCTTGACCTCCTGGCAATGCGTCTCCTGATGCAGCCAGGATCCCATTGCACCCTACTGTGTGCTAGCTCGTCAGTGGTAGATCGCCTCTCTTCAGCCTCATTCTTCCCCCATGACCTCCACGCTCCGGTTTGCAAAGGAAGTAAGCTTAGGAAACCTCCAAAAAAGGGAGATTTGATGCTTTCTGGCAAAGTCTCTGATCTGGGCAATGCTAAGACCAGGAGGGTAGAACATACAGCTCTGGGGATTCCTGATGTAGCCAACACAGGTTCCTTCACAGAAACTAATATTCACACACAAGCACACAGCCTGCAAGCAAAATATCACTGCTACTGCATGTGCACTTTTTCAAGTGCTGTTCTCCAGCTGAAAACCACTGAAACCCTGGAAAATCTAAATTATTAACCAATTAGAGCTCAGTGTTGGCTTCACATCTGCAGTGATTAATATTTTTCCTTTACAAATAACACATTCCAGTTCCTGATGGAAAATCTTTTCTCACTGATGATTTAGAAGTAAGTACCTCTTCTATGGAGAAAATACCATAATACATTCATAATCCCTGATCCTGCAGGCCCTACCTGTGAGTAATACATATTCCTCAAAGCCACAGTGAAGCTACTCACAACATTTTCCGTAGAACCCACAACTACTGCAAGCAGAGCTTTTTTAAAATGCTGCTACAAGTTATCAGCTCATTCATAAGATATGATTTACCTCTCTAAAATTGTAATTCCTAATATTTAATGATTTGGCCATGCAAAGTAAAAAGGTTTTTGAAAACCTCAGCTTCGAAAGTTTTGAGTCAAAGTGAGTTTCTGACTTTTCTTTTTTGGTTTTCTCTCTGAATCCTCCCCTTCTCAGAAGATCCTGACCCATCTTCTACTCATTTCATCTATGTGTTCTTTCACTGATTTGCAATTCCTCGCAGCTGAGCATATGAAGAATGGGCTCAGATTCAAATAATGTATTAAATGCCCAGATACTAGTTAACTCTTTCTGGGTCACCAAAAGATTTACATACTCTTTCCCTGTGCTCCTAGGTTAGAAAATAATCTGTTTATACCAAGTTCCAGTATATTCTAGTTATAATAAACTTTAGTATTTCTTTACTAGCTTCAAAGTGTTTTTGAAATAGAAGTATGATCATCTCCACTGATGAGCTAAATGAACTCACTCAGGAAATATTTAAATCAAGACAAGTTGCAAGAGCTTTAGCCACTGCAAGCCCCTTTTCTTCTGCATTATAATGCAATGCATGTAAAGATAGTAGTTGAAATCCCAAAAGAGAATCATAATATTCCATAAGCAAAAGCTAATTAGTTTGGAGCAGTACACCGGCTATTTGCTTTCCAGTTTGGAGCTAGCATGACCCCCTTCAGCAGTCCAGCGAGGGACACTGTATAACATGGACACATCTTCAAGGGTTTAATCATTTAATCAAGTTTCAAAGTAAGGACAGAACTTACCTCTCTTCTCTCCAAGTCTCTGCCCTTATCAGAACAAAAGTACCTGACAGGTTTTAATAATGCATATATTCTCTTTTTGAGTCATATTTCCTGTTTCAATTGTAATTCATATTAATATACACTATGTCTTCCAGTGAAAAGATGGTGGGAAGAAATGTGTAGAACTAAGCTTCTTTCTAGGTCTCTAAGCTTTCTTCCATATTCTCTCCCACACAGAAAAATTAAGATTATATATTTTGCATAGAGAGACGCATGGTCCTCAGATTTTAAGAACATTAGGCAATTGGCAAGAGACCGTCTCATTTTTGGGAAGGCACTGCGCTTCTGATCATAAGCCAACATCCACTCCTCCACCCTTCTACCATTAATGTAGGGGTGGGGAATATTTTCTTCACTTAGATCAGCTAAGTAATTACAGTTACTAACTTTTGAGGACCACACATTAAAACACACTGTAACATTATCATTGAATAATGCAAAAGATAAATGAGGGCTCATCTTTACAGTACTCACACTGTGCCTGTGCTTTATTTCATTCTCTTGGTACATGGCATCAGCTCACAGTATGTAGATGCATAAAATACAGAGCCGCACTAATACTCACCTGCAAGTAATTTTGAAATGACAGGCCCCATGTGACCATAAACCATATAAATGAAGTTCCAGGCCACATCTGGCCCACAGTAGTAGCTTCCTCAACTCTGCTACAGGATTTTCTACTGCTTGGGGCAGCAGGCAAAGGAATGCAGTAATCCCTAGGTGGTTCATAGAGGATTAATCCACCCTGTACTACTCCTTTTTAAAAGTTAGTATTGCATTCCATATGTTTAGGTAAATCTTCCATCAGGGCATAATATACAAAACAGAGAGAAAAATATTGCTGTTAGAATCTTTATTACCTGAGCAAAGAGGTGGTATTTAAAGACAGCCCAAAATCTATGGGAGTTCCTTTCATTACAAGAGCCTCCAGAGACACAGTATCACCAAGATGCAAAACAGTATCCTACGGAAGCTGTGTTTGCATTATAAGTGACCAAGTATTGAATAAACCTAGGAAAGAGATTTTAGGCAGAAGACTCTCTGACAGTAGTTTATTTCTATTTCTCTTTTAATTTTGCTATTTAAAAATAAAGGTTATTTAAAATAAATATGCTGTCAAAATAGATTGAGTATCATGTTATTATTCCCCACTAGAGCAGCAATATTCTACTTACTGAGGCAGCAATGAATCTCTAATGAGAGACAGAAGCTTGCTGTTTGAGTTGGGGCTCTCCTCTTTCTCCTCACCCATGACCTCGTGGCTTACAAGCAGTGATGTGGTTTCTGAGAGCAACCGCAGGCTGAAGAGTCTCCATTCCACTTGGAAATAAAGGTGCCAAGAATGTGACCACATTGAAGTCTAATTAAAACCAAATGTGGAATTCATGGAAACTGTAGTTGATGTGGATATACTTACCATTCTGACTGCAGACCAAGGAAACTAATGGTGGGAGGATATAATCCTCAACCTAAAACACAGAATTAGAAAGATCTGGTCTGGATTATTCACAGAAAAAAAAAAAAGAACTGTGATATATTATCATCTATATTTATTCCACTGATAGCGTCCTTAATCAAAAGGATGAGTAATCATGGAAATTCATCCATACTCACACTTACAAAGCCACCAAGTTCAATTTTCTGCGGTAAATTGTCATAAAGTTACACATACTAATGTGCTTAAATAGAAATAACATTTGGCAATTTTAGTATAATTCATTAAGTGTGAATTTTAATTTAATATATAGAATTCACTGCAGAGGTAAGATATTAAGAAGAAAAGCAACACTAGATAATGTATTAATCTTCACATTTTAATTGATAAACTAATAATCAAATAAGGTTAGGAAGAAACATCATTCTAACTACACCACAGAAGACTTGCTTGCTAGACTTGCTTGCTGACTCCAGTGCTCAAATGCTTTGGCTTAGTAAAGAGTCTTGATGCAACATTAGTTTTTGACATTCTGGTAGTCCATATACTTCCATTAAAATTTTATAGAATGAAAATTGAAACTATAAAAACAGAATATCAAGTCTCCTCTGTTATCCATGAGCATCATGAATTACAGATTAATCATCTGCCACAGCAATAATCAGTTTAGCTCCATCTGAAGTCAACTTAAGGCAAATCAGGATCTAACTCAGTTTTATGCATTTAATATTACTAAAAAAATCATATTTAGAAGAATTCTCTCTACTAAGAGAATAAATTGCTGAAGTTACAAGCCATTGATAACATATAATTAAATTAGACAGGAGATACTCTAGGGATCTGAGTACACAAGAGAAACAAAAAAACATAATTACATAAAAAATTGAAATGACAGTTTTGGTTTTGACTATAATATCAAAACATTTATTATCATAACTTGGACCTGGTCTTTTGTCTAGGACAGGCTTTAAACGAAAAAATAAATAGAACTTCCTAAAGATTTCAGGACAGACAATTTTTCCTACTTTACAGATTTTTTTTCTTCAAAATGATAGTTCTTCCACCTGCAGATTCTCCACCCTTTTTTTCATTATTCTGTTCCTTCAGGAGGAATAGAATACTTAGACCTGTAGGAATACCTATACCTATAGGAAAGGATACCTATATACACCTGCCAAACAATACTAACACTGTGTTATTCTATATCAGATTTTCTGACAGAATCTCTCTCTCATTGCTGACTGATTTAGAAATACATCGCACACTTAGAAATCTTCAAGAGAGTGGAGAAGGCAGTATCAAGGTGCAGACGCAGCATGAAGAAGTGTGAGTATGGATGAATGAGTAGGTCTTACTGCTGAAGGCAATCTTGCCTTGCTATGCTTCAGTTAGGGCAATACAAAAAAATCTTGAAAAAAAGAAGGTAGTAAAACATTCATGATGATAATAGAATTAGCTTATTATATTCTGTTTCTCCTGCTTCATTACTTTTAGCTGAATCTGGCAAGTGACATGAAAGTATTTACTGTCCGCATTTCTAAGGAGCAAGTTCTTAATCTATAGATTATGCTGTTTGATGAGTGTGAGAGCCTTATCTGTCTTGTTTGGCGTGAGTAGGTTTGCCGCAGTCCTGTAAAGAGTGATTGGATCAGGCAAACAAGGAGACGCTCTAGATCAAGAACAGACTGACTGTCTATGCTAGGGGCTAAGCTTCCACTAGCAAAAGTGAACCCTTTTTCATTTTTATTTTGCCATTATCTAATCATTTTTTTCTATCACTACTTTCAGTTTTGGCAAACCGGCTATTTAATTATGGAATTCTCCATCAGAGATGTTTCCCTCATGGCAGTTTTGCAGTAGAGCAGAGCTCAAATAAATGAAGCATTAATCCTATAGAAAAATATTTAGTGATGCAGGAGCATAGCAGAACACACATATACATGGAAACTATTGAAAAATGCCTATCTCCTAACTCTGCAAGATTGTTTTTGTCTTCATGATATTTTTCGCTGGTGTTTTTGTTTGTTTTTTTTAAAGTGAACACAAATTTGAAAACAGGATATAAACTAACCAAATGATTACTGATGTGAAATAAACTGGATAGTACACATGGAAAATTTGACAGAATCACCTTTAGTACCCAAAAATATTTTTAGTAAATTCACCAATGTAGTATATAAGTTTCTGTAAGTTTTGTATACAGAGGCACAGCTAGTATTTTTGAGAAATCCTGAAATAAATAGAAGAATACAAAAAAGTGTTCATTTTTTCTTCATTTAAATGACTCCTGACATCTACCTGGAATCAAATCTCCATATAGGTATGAAGGTGTTTAAATATTTTATTTCCTTCTTCATTGTTCCTTCTTATTTCTTTCTTATTGATCATTAGTAAAAAAGTGGGAAATTTTCTCTAAGCCTGAACCAACCAACCAAGTTAGAGCTAGCAAGGAAATACTAGAAACTTCTATACATAGTACAATCACATCTCAGCTACAATATATATGTACTGGAAAAAAACAAAAGGATAGATCAGACCTGGTATCAGATCTGGTTTCTGGCAATAGGAAAAGGGTGGAAAGAAAAGAATGGAAAGAAATAAAACAAGCATAAAACAACGTTCTAGTTTCTTCTAACTTCCTAAACTGAAGATGTATGTACCAGCTATTCTTAATAAGCTAGTTGTCATTTTTTTATCACTGCTGAGTATAAAGCTAACATTTTCATAGAAAATGTATGCTAAAAGATCTCCAGAGCACTAGCAAGTGGTTTGGAGTCTGACAAAATGTATGCATAGTTAGAACGATTCTCCTCATGCACATCACTTGACATTTATCAGTATTGAACTGCATGTCATTTTATTGTCCTTTCACTCAGCGTTTTGAAAAACTTCTGCAACTCTTCTGCCACTTTTAATTTTCACTACTGCATATAACTTAGTGTCATCAGTCAGTTCTGTCACCTCATCTGGCTTTCCAGATTATTTAAAAATAGCATATGTTGTAACACAGATCCTTGTAAAGCGCTAATCTTAACATATCTAAATTCTTAAAAAACTATTCTCTACTTAGTATACTTTAATTAGTTAAAAGAATTTGACCTGTCAATAGATTTTAACAGACTTTGGTGCACAACTTTGTCAAAATCTTTTTAGAAAACCAAGTATACTGTATAAAACTGGAACATCTCTGTCTGTAACATTCACTGATTCCTGCAAGGAAAACTCTAAAAACTATTTCAATGTTTCTCTGCCCTTCTCCACTGTTCATGGGATGTTAGATGCTAAACCTGCAACCTAAATATACACCTATTTTGTTAGAAATTAAGAAACACTGTCTCAGCTTTACTGAACTTCACGAAGTCTAGTCCAATATTCCCAAATATCCACTAAAAAGACTCACAGTGGAATAAGCCTGTAGACTAACTCCTTGCTTAGAGGGCATGGTGATTGAGAACTACATTCTTAGTAAGAAGAGCTTTAAACTAGGAAAGACAAGGAAGGAGAGAATAATAGAGACCATGCACTCAGCAAAACAGGTCAATACAGCAAAAAAGCAGAGATACAAGACCAGGGGGAAACCTCTTCATCCCTTCTGAGAATTCACCATGCTTCGATATCTCTCTGAAGTTTCTGAAGTGCCTGTACAGCAATGTGCACAGTATGGGGAATAAACAGGAGCAATTAGCAATCCGTGTGCAGCCACGGGGCTATGATCTCCTCGTGATTACGGAGACCTGGGGGGATAGCTCACATCACTGAAATGCCTCCCTGGATGTTCACAGGCTCTTTTTGAAGGACAGGCTAGGAATAAGAGAAGGTGGAGTCACTCTTATAGTGTGAGGACAACCGGAATGTATGGAGCTCTGCCTAGGGGTGAGTGTCGAGCAGGTGGAGGGTTTACAGGATTCAGGGACAGACTAACATGGGTGCTTGTGGGTGCTTGCTAAAAACTACCTGATCAGGAAGGGGAAATATGAGGCCTACTACAGGCAGTTGGAACTAGCCTTATGAACAGGGCCTGGTTCTCATGGGGGACCTCAACGACGCTCGTATCTGCTAGAGAAACAGCACAAGCAAAGTGTCTTGCTATAGATGAAGAGAGAGCAAGGCACAAGCAATGCAGGAGGATACTGGAAAGCATCGATGATAACTTTCTGACACAGGTAACGGAAAGGCCAACAAGGAGGGATGCACTTCTGGACCTTGTACTAACAAAGAACATCTGGTTGGAGATGTGGAGGCTGAAGGCAGCGTTGGCTGCAGTGAACATGAGATGGTGGAGTTCAGAATCCTGAGAGGAGAAAGCAGTGATAAAAGCAGGATAGCAACCCCAAACTTCAGAAGAGCAAACTTTGGTCTCTTCAGGGACCTGCGTGGAAGAATATTGTGGGATAGAGCCCTAGACAGGAGGGTGGACCAATAGAGCTGGTCACTTCTGTGATAAAGAAGTATAGTAAAAAGGGGCATGGATGAACAAGGAACTCCTGGCAAAACTCAAACAGAAGAAGGAAGTGTACAGAAGGAGGAAGATACGGACAGGCCACTTGAGGAACACTGGCAGTGATGTGCCAGTGAAGGGATAGGACTAGGGAAGCAAGGCCAATTTGTAGTTTTAACTGGCAAGAGATGTTATAAACTAAAACCTAGAACAAGCAGTTCTTTTCTCCTGAAAGCGGAAAAGAATGTGAAGCATTATTCTGAAATCCCTATTAACCTATGTAATTTCCATTGTAGCTAACTAAAACCAGAATAGAATCAAAAAACATGCTGGTTCTGCTTGCTTAATATAATCTCATTTTTATTAAGTTGGTTGAATTTTATAAAAATAAATTTCATTCCCATTTGAAACTTTAAAGCAATGTCACTGTTGTAATTGAAAAAAGTGAATCCTCTCAAGAAGGCTTTGACCTCCTCTATGAAATGCTTTTCAAATCAGCTTTGTCTAAATGAGCAATCCAAGTTTCAAATAAGAGTCTAAGATGCACATTTCCCTTCAGTAAAAGAAGGGAAGGTATCTATTCCATCAATATACTTAAGTATCAATCTGCAACCTTTCAAAATGTCTTGCTTCAACTCTTTAAATAAGTACCATGTTCTGCTGGGTGGTGGCATGTATATTCATAGATTCCAGTCATGCTCACTGAGCAGCAATTAGAAAACATCCCCTGAGTAACACAGTTTCTAAAAATATTCTGTATGCATCATGAAAGATGAAGTAAAATAAAGCAATGTGAGTCCTCTAAAGTAACATGAACTGTGCATTCAGAAATAATTAGCACACTAGACTTCATAAATAGTATTAAACTAATTACTGTTTGCACCAGTAGTGACAGATGCGGTTGGAGCTTATTAATTACAGTGGACAATTTCTTGAATATAGCATACTAAATTCAAGGCATTTTCTCCACTGCATTGTAGATTCAAATCACTGTTTGATGAGTCTTTTATATTATAAATGTTATTTATGAAAATGGACAAAGCAACAGATTTTATTTCATCAGAAAAAGCTGTTGATTGCCAAGGATATAATTATTTTAATAATATATCTTAAATTCCAACTATTCAAAATCAAAGAAGCTATTTACCAATGTGGCATGTTTCAAAAATATACATGCATTGTATAGGCAGGAAGTTTTACCTTTGGCTAAATAAATGTAACTGAAGGATTTTAAACAAATACCTAAAAGTTTTATGTGACAAAGTAAGCCCTTTCCCACCGATTCAGATACTTAAATAAAGCTTATCCACTCCTCGCTAATAATTACTTAAGAAAATGGTATAGTAGTTCTCTATCTTCCATATAATGTGGTACTGACAGTGGAGAAAGGAGGGACATAAAGCGTGGCAAAGCGGACACCTTCTCTTTCTTGGTTGGGGAAACAGGAGGATGCAATGTCAACAAACCATTATAGTTTAAATGGCAGCAAGGGAAATTTAATATGATGTGTTGACAGAAGGTATTGAAATTTCAGTAAATACTGATGGACTGCCATAAAAATGGTACATGTTTATGGCAATATAAGACACACTGAAAAACCAAAGAAGTTAAACAACTATTTAAAAAAATTGAAGTTCTTTTTAAAATGATATCTTAGCACCATTACTAACATACTGACAGTCATGTAAGGCAATAGGAATAGATATTCATTGCTCACCTATTTTTAAGCTTCTTTTAGAGAACACCATTTGCAATACCACTTAAAAAAATTTGAACTGTGTTACTATATAAATGTTGTACTATTTCCTCTCTGACTATTGCTTTGTTAAATTTTTGTAGACAAGGACACTTTCTTGGTTAGCACACACGTAATAGGTTGTGAGCATTAATGTAAATAAACATTAAACAGTTATTCCAACTTGTATTTTGATTAATTTTACTATTTTTATTTCTTAAGATATTGCAACTGAAGCACAGACCAAATAAGATTCAACTTCTAAAAAAAATATAATCTCTAAACTCACCCATTTTTATCTAGTCCAATTTGTTAATGCCTGTCTATGAAATTAACAAATGCCTTTTAACTACTATGTTGTAAGTGCTATGCCATTAACCAAATTCCCACACAAACATACAAATTTAAATTTGAAATTGGTAATTGAGCTGAAGCAATACAGTAGGACAAGTTACAATGATTTGTCAAACACTATTTCGACCTTTCTAAGCTACTGGTTGCTGACAACTATTTCATAATGTAATTGTTCTAGCTTCAAATAGCTTATTGCAAAGTTAGTAATTTGACCAAATACTGAACAGAAAACAAATCTTTAGTGATTTGAGAAGATTTCAATATGTGGCTTTGGCAATTGTCATATGTGGGTTTGGCAACTGTCACATAATATTTAGTGAGCAAACAGTTAAATTGAAGCAAAAAGGCATTCCATAACTGATATAAAACTGCTACTCATGTTGATAATCTCATTGGGAAGGGTATTGATGGAATGGGGGTCTTCAGCCCTCAGAAATAGTCCTTTCATGCCATACTAAAAGCATAACAAACAATGTGGTGAAATTTTCACTAATATACAGTGACATACGTGCTTTGAGGTATGAATAACATATTTGTTTTCATACTTTACAAGAAATTCATTTTTAAAATTGCTATTTCTATAGCTTAGGCAAATATCCTTCTCACTCGCTTTGTAACTCCTCAACTAGCTGTAGTAAACTGAGCATGAATGTTTCTCTTTGAAAATTAAATCTCTCTATAAACAATAAAGATTTTTCCTCCCAAACAGAACCACAATACATTTTAAGACATAATTCAAACAGCTTCAAAATCTTCAAAAAGTTCAATTTATCAATGGAATTCAGTCAACTATCCTGCAACTGTTTAATTGTCTGCCAGACTTACTGTTGAGCGATGGATTGTCAACAGGGCAGGATGCTGTGTTATTGCTTCAAATGTTAATAAAGTAGTCTTAATCAATTCTTCAGATGCAGCTTGCCCTATCGGTAGAAATCATGTATTATTGTATAAAATGCTGCATTTCTTAATGCCTACATATAAAAATACAGCAGTTTCATAAATTACCTTACCTATTGCTCCATCCAAATTTGTTTCTCCTGAATCTATCGATCTGATAAAATTCTACAGGAAAAAAAGAAGTATTTATGCACAAACACTCCAAAAACAAAAAGTTAGAAGTATTATGCATTTTTACCAGTTCTATGTAACCACTGGGTAATTGTAACATGGAATTCTTTAAGAGACTGTATAAATACAGAAAGTAAATGTACCTAAACACAGGAAACATTCTCATAAGTATTAAGACACTAAAAAATGAGAGCTTTCACAGCCTAGTTGTTATAACTGTTTTGTAGGTGTGCAGGGCTGCTGGACAGTTAAAAGTAAGGAACAGTACGGGCCATTACTCTGACTAACATCAGGAATGATAACACTTCCAGCTACATAGGCAGTAATTAAATGTCTGACTTTATTGTTGACAGAAAGCTATGTTTTCTGAAAAGACTTTGAACTGCCTTGGATATGGTTATGTTAAAATAACTCATTAAAAAGACCAAAGACCCTCGAGAAAATGCAATTTTCTGTTATTTGCACCATCTTTTTGATCTTCATGCACACTACATATTCTATGCATATACTTAAATGCAGTAAGTACATGCACAAAGGCATACCCTTCTGCTAAAAATCACCTAAATAAATAATCATTTTGAGGAACAGGGACAATGAAATATTAATAATCTGGCATAAGAAAATATATTATTTTGCCTTTTGTTTTCACTTGTCTTATGTCAGTCCTGTGCATAGCTGTTTATTGCATAGGGAATATTGTCACATACAGAAAATATCTTAGTGACATTTGCTACAAAAGAATAATTCTCAACAGAATTTTAAAAAACGCTCTTATTTACTATCACAATATTTAATAGAGAAGCTCTCTTTCTGATTTTCAATTGCATACATATTTTTATTTATTTATATGTTTTTGCTTTACTGTCAATTGTAATTTCATTATTATATTTTAAATTGGCAGAAGAGTTATCTTTTCTCAATATATAAGAAACATTTAAAGAGTTCTTCTATAATCAAAAAAGTTAGAAAATGTTTATATATTAAATACTGTAAAAATATTTCAGAGGATGTCATAAAATTAAATTGCTTCTATTAAATAAAAACAGTTATTTTGTCTTCATTTTCATTAAAAAAATCTATTAGTTTCAACTTAATTAATTTGTGTTTGGAGGACAGTAAATTATTTTATTTGCTTGTTTAAGACAGTTTTACATTCCTTGAGCAACGGAGGGGAAAGGTGTGCATACACCATGTTCAGTAAGTTGTCTGCTATGCACTCAACTAGTAACTACTCTTAACTCTGCTTCTAGGGCAGAATATGTGTCCTCGTTGTCTTTCCATTCAAAGCTGAAAACATAAAAGTGAAAAAGTGTCCCAACTCCATCTCAATCTCTTTGCACTAGAGTACTGAGGATTATAAGGATGATGGAAACAACTTTAAGGCAGCAAGAAAAAAAAAAGTTATTTCTCAAACAACAGTTACAGGAAAATAATTACCTTTTTCCTTCTACATATCAAGCACACATCTTTTCATTTCTAATGATTTCTCATTCTTAAGAATAAATCTTGAGAATAAATCTGAAAGACTGACTGAGACTCTTAGAGGCCTCAATTTTATCACAGTGCTTCAAAAAAGTATGAGTTGATGATCAAATGTACTTCTGTGGACGTCAGTGGGAATGCTGCTAAACAAACAATCCCAGAGTAGACTGTTACTTGGCAGAATAGAGAGCTGCTCTTCCAGAGGGAATTACAATAGTCACATC
Source organism: Crypturellus soui (assembly GCA_032275445.1). Taxonomy (NCBI): domain Eukaryota; kingdom Metazoa; phylum Chordata; class Aves; order Tinamiformes; family Tinamidae; genus Crypturellus; species Crypturellus soui. Next base: position 230,762 of record JAUBNY010000419.1, on the reverse strand, counting down.
ACAACACACAGTTATATAAAATGAACTCAAATTGGATACGCACTAAGATATCATTTCCCCTTTTGAGGTATAAATTCAAGTGGACTATGCAAGACTGAGTTGTCTTATTCCATGGATATTAAAAGGACAAGCTGCAGGAAATATTCAGCAGGAGTTTTCTAAAGGGCTTCACTACTCTCTATTAGCTATAACATGAGACAAACCAAACTCTTTTTTTCAAATCTATTCCCAGTAATAAATATATATATTGTTATTATACAGTACTTCTGTAGTCTTAAAGTCACAACTGTTTTGCAGGGAGATAGGATTCAAATGGGACTGCTTGCCTGTTTCTGAAAAAGTCCAAAACCACAGTATTACAGTATCTAAAATACTGATAAGTCTGCTACAAATGGCGCTGGAACCAAAGGGACTGGAATATGAACTAACAGGAAGATGACTCCTTTAGTCAGTAATTCAAGCAAGTTGGAGGAATTCAAAGGAAAACGAATAGTCTACCTGGTACCTACAATACAATACAGCAATCTGCTGTACCTACATTGTTGACAGAAGACTTGCACCTTTAAGAAGGTTGATCCAAAGCCATTGACACATCTACTGCCTATTAACAAATGTTTTGTAATGAAAAAAAGTTTTTAATAAATCCACTATATTTTTTATTATTGTTTGTGCTTTTTTTTTAATCTAATGCTATTTTTTTCTAGTAACAGTTTGTGGACACCAATCACAGGCCAATAGAGCTATATTAAACCCACATTTTCTTGGAAGCAAAAGAGGAGGAGGAAGGAATCTGAACAGTAAATTGTAGTAGTGGAGAAACACTTCTGCATGAAGTATGAAAGTAAATACACAAGTACTTAAAAGTGTTTGCTTAACACTGACATGTGACTTTTAGAATATGTCTCATTTGTGAAGAAGAACTGTTTCTGTAGAAGGAAATTACATTAAAACAGTACTACTTCATTTTAACTCTACTGTTTCATGGCACACTTATAATCCCCATTCTGTTTCTACAGCTAATGTCATAAACAGGTTGTGGATGTTACACAAGTATATTAATTCTGTAGCTTATAATATTCAGTTTTTCATCAACTAAATAGAGCATAAAAGTATTGGCAAGAAGAAAAGAAAACAAAAGGAAAGAGTATCTTAAACATACATTAAATTACAATTTATCTTTCATTTCTACTCCTGCCCTAAGATTGGAAATCTAGAAAGACTATTATGTATTCCTACATAAAAATAAAGTATAAAAGAAATTCTTAACTTAATTTTCTATACTTGAACACAGGATTGCCTTTAGACTCAACTTATTACTATAGAAAACATTTTATGATAATATACACAATTTTTAATAGAAGTTAAAAGGTTATACTGAGAATAAAATTCAATTTCTCTGATTTATATTAAAATTACTGTCCAAACTGTACATATATGATGTTTTTTTCTAAATAAAATTTAATTTAACAAAAGGTTTTACTCACAAGTAAGGTCCCATAGTTGAAAAGGAACTCCTCTGTTACTATCTGGAGACAAAATACCTATTTGAATTTAACAGATTTTAATACAGTAAGTGCATATCCCACAAAAGAGTAACGCATGCATTTCATATTTATGTTAAAAAAAAGGACAAAATATACACTTGTTTCTCTCAGAGTTGCACTAATGCAAAAATAATGTTTACTTCTTTAATGCTGTTACTTAGCTTGGACACTCACTGACATTGCTACATTAAGAGAAGATATACTTAGTTCGTTCTGACTGTAATCAGCACAAATTGCATTTTGGAAAATTGCAAAGTTGCAACAGTTTCTTGTTGTTGTTGGTTTTGGAGCTTTTTTGTTGTTGTTGTTGTTGTTGTTGTTTGTTTTCCTTGTGGAAAGAAAAATCTACCTGGGAGGTCACCAGATGAAGCACTACAGGCATCATGGGAAGACACATCTTTAGCTGTCTGGCCTGAACTGTTGATGGGTGCTTACGTCCAGAGACATTAGTTAAGGCACTGAGAATGTCACCTGAAGAAAATAACATTTCAGACCAACCTAACACAATTTGTTTACTAAACAAAAGCAAATCATAAAACACCTCCGTTCCACATTCAACCCCACCTTCCCAATCCTGCTGAAATAAGTGTTCATGTGACCGCATATATTTCAGGGTACTGATCCAATACTTTTCTAGTTTAATTTTTGGCAAGGTCCATTCCCTGCTCCAGCTAAAGAGACAGATGCACAAATGCTACCTCTAGTAAAAGGATGAAGACAGAAACATGAGGCAAAGGTAGAAGGGAAAATGAAATTATCCCTTACAGCAGAATAGACCTATACTAGCTTTAAGTGGCTACGTGAGCATGGAATCATAGTCTTGAAAAAAAAATAAAAAAGAAAAAAAAATCTCCCCCACTTAAAAAATCCCCTCAGCAGACACACACATGCAGAGTTTTAAAAGTCACAAAAGCCATTTAAAGCAACAGGAATTTTTATAGAGCAAATAAAGAGGCAGCAACAGGTCTGCGAGAGAACCTAAATTACCTCCTAAGTTATCAACATTGAGGGAACAGAATTCTCATCACAATAGTGAAAACTTGTGAAACTACAAAAAACTTAAAAAAATATCAAGGAACACTATGTTGAGTTTGTGGTACATTCATTACTGGCTCAGAAAACAAGAGAGCTTCTGCATGAGATTAAAATAGAAGAAGCAGGACAGAATGGTAGCTCACATGCAGAGAAAGAAATTACAGAAAAAAATTATAGATTATAGCCCCAAAATATTAAAATTTTGTCTTTGAAGGAGCAGTTGCTAAATATCTTCCTTAAAGAAAGAGCTCCACAGAATTTTAAAAAATTAATCAAATAGGCATTAAACAAATAAAGGACTTGATTCAGTATTTCATACAAATTTCATGCCAGCATAGGCCCTTCCTTACAAAGTCAATCATCAAGCTAATTCAAGATGAATAACACCAGCGCTCTTCTTCTGCTCCCATGCAGTTCAGTTTTCACATAAGCAGGATGGGCCAAGCCTGGCACTAAATTAGACTGTAAAAAAATAGGCTTAAAGATTTGATTTGTTCTACAACAAACTGCTCAAGAAAATGGAAGTGCTACTTAAAACTTTCCAAATACATGAGACAAAATACTGTCCTTTCATCAACACATTTCTGTGTTGAATTAGCAACAAGGCTGTAATTTACCAACACATATTAGTGGTTAATAGTAGATACTCAAATCAACTCAACTCCTACTATCCTCCTATATTTTAAGCTGATATAATGAGCATTTTTGCTATTTTTGATAAATAGACCAAGCTGCTTCAGTTTTTAGTGTGATTTTATATTATATATAAGTATATATATATAATAAATACAGAGGGAAAAAAAACACTTGCTTATCCAAGAAAACTGGAAAACCTTTAAAGTTTCTCCCAGATTATCAATATACTTTCATTCATTGAAATATATCTTCAAGGCAAATTTCCATTTTCTATTTGTTAATCTATTTAGTTTATAGCTACATCTGGTGGAAGAAAATAGAATTAGAAAGATATTTAAACAAATTTATATTAAAAATTAGCTATAATTTCTAAAACAACAGTTAAAATGCTTTTTTTAAGAGTTCCCTTTTGTAAATCATTCTTCTTATATGTACCCTAACTTGTACCCCCTTAAGAAGATCATACTCTCTGTAAAAAAAAAAAAAAAAAAAAAAAAAAACTTTCTGACAAATATGGACAGATCAGGTTAACAGAAGCAATCAAAATACAAATCTGGTTTGGAAAGGAAAACAACATGTAAAATTTATACTTAAAACTTGTTCAAATAATGACATTAAAACTGTATATCAGTTTTTAGGAAGGAAGAAAGGAAGAAAGGAAGCAAGGAAGAAAAGCATGAAGTAGTCAAGTTTCTGCTTTCCATGAAAACTGAAATATCTAGCTTGATTTTTTTCAGAAAAATTGCCTGAAGCAGATACTCAACATTTGAGCTTCATTCCAAGTGATAAAATCTGCTAACAGATTTGTCCTAGTGCATCCCTCCTTGCCTTGCACTTTATAAGGAAAGTTTGCTCTTAGGTTCTTTCTATCTTTACAACATCTGGCACAACTGGATCTCAATCCTGATCTTAGTGTTTACCATCCAGCAAGTACTAAGCATCAATATATGAAATCATATGAAATCATGCATTAATTCCAATGCAAAATATCTTGATGTAATCAGAAAATACCATCTTTCCACCTTTACATGTAGGAAGATATTTAAGTATTTCTGAAGGAAGTATGAAAAGGTAAGATTTGTTCAGTAACCAACTCAATTTACCTAGAATCCCTGGCAGTTCCTGAACAATGTGATAGATGAGAAGATCCAGGCATTTTGACAGGTATTCATTGCTGCTTTGCTGCTCCTTTCCTGGTATGGCCTTTCTGCTGTCTCTTTCAATATACATCACGAGTCTACATTTAAGCAAGTGCAAACATTATCTTTCATATAAAAAATGATACCATATCTCAAAAATACTACTTAAGCATATATTTCTAGTATCTGTGGTTACAACCAAGCTGTAATTTTGTTGAAAGTTCAGATTTTCCCTTTTGAAGAAATCATTTTTAAAAGTAACACAAATTACCATGACATGGATTGACAGACAAAAAAGAATAGTCCAAAAAAAAAAAAGAAAAAAAAAAGATATGCTCTCATATGGAGGGAAGCCCTCCTCAGACTTCAGACTTGATAGGGATAGACTTATTTTAAAATCTACTTTATTTTGAAGCTTATGCATACATAATACAATCAAAGCAAGTATAGTTTAAGTCACAAGGAATCAACTTTCAAACCAGAAAAAGTCTTACAACAGCCTATTTGTCAGCATAAGTTAAGAATGGCAATACTGAAAGAGATCTGAAGTCCAATTAGCTTACATCCTTTCGTTGATAACTGGATGTTCAAGATTTCTCCACACAAACTCTCTGTTTACATTCCAATGGATACATGCTGTGTAGCTATGCTACTCTGCATAATGGCACTACAGTCACTGATTTATTAGTCATTGGCAAGCTTGCAAGAGATTCCTTTAAAAATATACCTACTACAGAATGCTTCAGGCAATGTTTAAAATGCTCTTTTGAATAGACAGGAAGGCCTTTAGGTGCTTAATACCGACATCTTTGTTTCAGATTCAAACTTCCTGGATGTGTGATGCAGAAAACCACCAGTCACTTCTGAGTGAAATCTGTGCTCTGGATTTTAAGAAGATTCTTCAGTACTATCCCTTTTGTTACATATCCTTAAAATCAACACTCTTTTCTACAAGTACGAAAATGATCGATAAATTTTCAAGAGCGTGCAAAAGAACTACAGGACTCTCAAACAGAAACTTTTACTCTAGCAAGTGTATATCCACTATAAAGTGGATATACTCATTGAAATAAGAATTACATGGGAATATATTTTCCAGGATTAGGCCTCCCAACAACACATGAATAACTACAATTCAGGAGCTCCTTCCTGAAGCTTGCTACAGAGACAAGAATAGAGATAAACCAAATGGCCTGTTCAGTAACTACCTTCTGCATCTGCAATAGTCCAGAGGGAATCCATTCAATTCCAATTCCCATGGAGTAAATGGATGTCTTCTGTTTTTCCTCTCTCTGGAAATTGTATTCAATTACCATGAGTTTTGATATGTGTAGTAGATGTTTACTACTGAAAATTTGACTCTACTCTTCATTCTTACTCCTAGAAGATTTAACTTCATTTTTAATATATGAAATGGAACAATTTAAATCAAAATCCTATAAAATTCTCTATTCTTTAAATAAATAACAGCAGAATGCTAGTGTATAATGCATATACATTATGTAGAAATGGATATGATTGCATAGTATGTTACAAAGAAACTGACACTATACTCTTACCTTTCAATAGCAGCTTGGAATTTGCATTTCAACTACATTTCTACGAGGATGCACATATCAGATTTTTGCTTTCATTTAAAGGGTAAAATTTAAAGCTGACATATGCTCCCAGGAATTAAAAATATGTGATGGGAATTTCCAAAAACACCATTACTACTTATCTTTTATTACCAATAAAAGCTTTGTATAAGTATAAAGATTTTGTATAATGTGTTGCAGGACTAACATTTTGTTCTGCTTGATACAGAGGCTTTTAGATAAAAAGGATAATAGATAAATACCACACCTGAAATACAACTTTATGATTGTGCTCCTCAGTTTTACCAACATGAATTTCATCAGTCAATCTTAAAAGTAAAATATCTGTTCAACATACAAAATTATCTATCCTTATTGGCATACAGATGGTTCTATACTTTGAGACTTTTTGTGGTCTATAGACACTTTGAACATCTAGAACCTGGAAGATAGTTCTGAAACAAAATAAAACAGGAATAGTAGAAAAATAGGGATGCTAGAGACATGTAGAGAAAAGATGAGCATAAGAAGAAGTAAAAAGGAATTGTTCCAGTGAAAATGAGTATAAAAAAAAAAAAAAAGATTCACCGGGAACTACCTGGGAAGGAGATCTGGGGTATATGGGGTAGCGTGAGCATTATATTCATCACCTATGCACAAAGTGTTATCTTAGTAACAGGATAGCAATTGTATAACATAAGAATAACAGAACTGTAAGGATAACACACAGCAGTGAAAACTAAGACTTGTTGATCTAGCTTTGGAAAATAAAAACATTATTGTATTCAAATTCTCTCTTAGGACATTTGATGGAACCTCTCGCTCATTCTACTCACTGAAGATGCAAGTTTCTCCAGCTCCTAGTAGCTCCAACAGCAAAGGCATGGGTTACTGCTAAGACGCAATACTGTGAACAGAGTTGCAAGGACAACAACCAAAGTTCATCTCTGGCGTTGATTTCTGCCACGATGTGCGCTCATTTGCCAAAAAGGCAGCTCCTGGCTCCCTGTCCACCTGTGCCAACCCCAACTGCGTCTCACAGCGAGCACAGTTAACGACGACATCACAGCACAAAAAAGAGAAATTGGGAAATATATGCAGAAATGCCATCTGTAATACATGTAAATGAATTCTTTCACTCCACTCACCACCAATAAAACTTTATTTGCATTATTATATCCAGCTTTTGGTATACCATTTCAATAACAACGTGGATCATTGGCAACAACAAGAATGACAAAAGGTCTTAAACTTTACTTCCCAGCAAGTGACTTGCACCTCATCACGGTGCACAATAACATCAAAGGGGAGGTACATCAAGGCAAGCTAAATGGCCACCTAGCTAGTAAGCCTTTCTATGACAAAGATAAGACCAGAAGATACGAGGGAAAAGCACTGAGAAAAGGTAGAAGAGTGGAGAGAAAGGGGAGAATTTTGAAGAGTTAACAGTGCTGAGTAATGAGAATGATGTCCAGTACTTAAAAAACAAAACACTAAGAACTGCTCACTTATAAAGTTCCATCAGTAGGAAGAAAGAAGAGGTCTAATCACAGTGCAGACGACAAAACAGATACATGACAAGAGTCTTTAAATTCACAGAAGTCACTACAAAAGAAAAACGTCTTAATTGTTTTCTGTGTTGCCTGTTCCTAACCTGGAGAACTGAAATTTCAGTGAGATATCAGCATGAATTTTTAAATGTTAAAAATAGCTAAAAAATAGAATACCTAACAAATGAGGCTAAGGAATCTCCAACAATTCCCACTAAAACATTTTTAAGGATATATAACAGACCCTGATCTAGATAAGAGGGCTAGACTCTGTAACCTCTCAAGGTCTCTTTAATTATTGTTTTTTAAAATTCCTTTGTTTCCTTGTTTCATTAATTCTTAATTTACATACAGAATCAGTTCTAGGTATCAACAAGGTTCAACTACAACTTCACCAGCATCAGAACAGGGAAAGAAATGCATGTCCCTAAGCTGACCTGCTGCCAGATGACTGAACTTAAAGCAGGAGATCTCTCACCAGCGGCCTTCTCTGCTACCAGAGCTTCTTCAGTTCACTAAGTGCAGAGACTCTCAGAGCTCTGACCATATCTTGTCCTGCACGTCACGCCTGGCGTGCTCTGAGCGACTGTACAGACATCCTGCCCAACAATTCAAGAACATGTTTTTACTCAGCCTCTGTCAGCAAAAATGATGAAGTTATTTAAAGGATGTTAAATACACTACATTTTTTATTTTTCTAGCACTTTATTTATTTATGTTTGATACAATTTTACAATTTGCTCGGTGAATTTTTCATTTTTCTCTCAAATTATTGGCTTTTGTGACCTATTTCTCTCTCTCTTTCTGAGCTTCTTTTTCCTTTAGTTATTGCTTTATGGTCATTTATTTAGTTCTTTTATTCCAGAACTCTTATTTATAGAACATTGATATTGCATATGACCCACAAAAAAATAATACCATGCAATATGGCTCCTGGAAAAAAAACCCACCAAGTCAGTTCCTAAACTGGAGGCAATACAGTCACATCACAGCAGCAAAGTTATCACATGCCACAAGAGCATCACGGTGCAGGAAACTGAGTTTGCACGGAATGCTGCAATACAGCAGTTACAGGCCTTGACCTATGTCCCTATAGGACAAGTAGCTTCCTCTTATGAATAATCATAACCTGGTGACCAAGTACAAAACAGACAACTCTTTGCTTGTTATTCTCATAAAGGGATTCACATATACAGAAAATAGTTCACTTCTAAAACACTGATTCAAAAATATCACGTTTAAAATCATTCCAGGTATGACTTTGGAAATAAACATCATATGCCTAAACTATATATTCAATTTTCACCTTACCTTGCTTGACAACTGAGTAGCAACATCTCCCTGTTATTAATTAAAACTTGTAACAGGACCAGAAAGGCTTTTGCTCGAATGAAAGTTGAAGGACTTTCAAATAAACGAATAACTGTAGTCACAAAATCCTTGGTGGGAATAAACAAAAGTGCATTAATATTATTTTAAGAAAATCAATTTTAGTCTTTTGCTATATTTTTGTAATTTAGTTCACAAACAGTATTCTTAATCTCATGGCTGATTAGCACAGACAATTGAAAGTTCACTGCTTTAAACAGGTCAACAGAGCAGGAGCTTCATCTCTCCTACTGAGAACCTGCCAGGGGAAATTTCTGAAATATAACCAACTAAAAGCAAACACCAAAATATAACAAAGTGTTTATTTTTTTTTATGAAATAATTCAGAAGAGCCTTTCCCTTCCCCAAATCTGATAAGTAACTGTGTAAAGCAATTAACAGGCATCAGTCTGCCTGCTAACACTCCCAGACCAAGCACAGTGACAAGAGGCAACACTGAGCCAAAACACAGCTGACTACATTTATTTGTAGTCCTCATGCTTTGGAAAACAAGAACTTTTAAATATTATTTTGGGTTGGTTACCAAGGGGTAAGACAACATAGTGAATTAAAATGATCTATATCAGACTTATCCAAGAGCCTTTTAATGATCTGGCTTAAGAAATAAATGTGACATTTTCTGTCTGTTTGGGGACTGCCAAACAGCAACAGTTTATCCAAAGGCCTGTAGCACATCTTTGCTGACCTGCAGAGCTCGACATATCAAAAGAGCCAAAATTGCTGAAATAATCTCTATTACATTAATTATTAACTCTTTCACTATTATATTGTTCTTCTCTGCCCTGCAACTGTTTGATGTATCCATGGAGATTCTGCAGGCTAAGGACACTCTTTTCATTGCAAGTGAACAGACTGTCTCCAATAATAAGATTATGGTTTTATACTCAAGATTGTCAGTAATATTGCAAAGCAAATTTAAAATATATGACAAAATGCAATGCAATGAAATGAAAAGCAGTGAGTTGTTTTTACAGCAGAGAAAATAGGCAGTCCATTATTTCAATATACAAGAAACTAAGCTGCCATAGCAATATTTTTGTTGTTCTGTATTTTCATGTCAAGAATTGCAAATACCTCCATAACAAAACCTTAAAAGTTAAGAGTTATAATGATTTTACTAAAAGATTTTTTTTTTCCTCCCAATGCCATAACTGAGCATGACAGATAAAAAGAGAATATGACTAACAGGCCAGGGAAGTAAAGAAACAATGCAATTGTATCAACCTGTTGCTATAACTTTGGCATGGTTTTCATATGGAAATGATGACATGATAATAATAATTAAAAAATCATAAAAATTAGAAGATCTTTTGCAATGCTTATAGTTTTCATTATTTCGACAAGCAAGCATGTGATTTTCTAGAAGGAGAAGTCAATCAAGAGTGCACTCAGTGAAGAATTATGAAAATGTTATATTAGAACAAAAAAAAATTGTCTAACCTCTGGAAGAACCTAACCACTTTCAAAAAATTATAGTAGTTGTTTTTGCTTATTCACAGATGAAACGTTCCACACAGATTAAATAATTAGTGGTGTTATTATCTACTGCTAGGGGTTGTCAAATGTACTTGATTCTGTTTGCCCCTCTTTATTTTAAGAAAATCACTTCAGCACTTCTTCTTTCCAAGGCAAGAAACAGAACAGCACTGCATTGAAGAGGTGGAAACAGTCCTTCTTAGCAACTGTAATTCTCTGTAGTTCTCTGTAGACTTAAGTAAGTGTCAATGACCACAAAATTGTATTTCTCCTTTTTCTTCTTCAGCATTTTACTTTGTATCTGGTTTTATCTATCTTCTTGAGAGGAGTAGAAAACAAGGCCAAGTTTAAGTCTTTTGAGCTAAGAAACACATGCAGAACTAAATGCCTTCTAAATGCCTGCATTAAAAGGCACAACCTGGCTCATCATTACCTCCTGAATAACAGTGAGGTCCTTCTAACTCTTAAGCAGCAGAACAAAAAATGGAAGACTAGTTCACAACACGCTTATGACATTTCATTAAGGATTAAGCAGGAATTTAAACCTATGAAGTTTCAGTCATTACTGTACTGCATACCAAGATAATATTTTATATTATGGATAAGTAGATTTAAGAGTTTCAGAGTGGATTATTTTTAACATAACTCAAAACTTGGATAGAAAATAGTTCATGAGAACTGCAGTATGAGAAAGGCAGTCCTTTTAGCAATGTCTTATATAAGCAAACTCTTCACAGCAAACATCATGATGTAGCCATTCTTGCTACATATTTACATATGGTATTCTTTTTCTGAATGTTCAAGTGAATACTCTTTAAATATACTTCTCTGAGTATATCACCAACTCACACTATGGCACACTATTAGAAAATGGGACATTATAGAACCATTTGCCACTTGTTAGTGCAGTTGTAATGGAAAGCTAACACATACTTAGAATGAGTTGGCAGTTCTGACAAGGCATGGGATGATCCTATGCTGCAAAAAAGTGATTATTTGAAGAGAGCAGATTATTTTTTCCTTTAAATGTTGTTTTGAAAGTGACATGCATAGAAACTAAACTAATTGCTCTATAGTAAAGCCTAATGTATTCTTTATAGTCAAGGCGAGTATCAATTTACAGCATAAATTAGGATAGCAGATCTGATAAAAACATGAGCTAGAGTTCCAATTTTCTTAGTGATTTTTACTCTGTACGAGTAGAGATCAATTGCTTTTGTTTGTTAATTGTACAAACTTACAACCAAAGAATAAACACTATTTTTTAAAAAATAGAACATGAAAGATTTTGATTTGATGATCAAAACAGCCAGCTTTCAATCATCTCTTCCAAAAATTGATTTGGACATACATAGAACTTGTAGTTTTATTCAATGACATTAAAAAGAATATCTGTCTAGGTTAATAAAATTGTGATCTCTGCAGGACATTTCACTTAAAAATTGGCCTAAGTCTTTTAAGGCAAGCATAATCCAAGTACAGCTTTAGATTCAATCAGGACTCTCATTATTTTCCCTTTCAAATGTTTAGGAGCACTACGTCAAAGTAGGTGCCTCATGAATTTCTCATTGTTTTTCCTTGGGGCCATTATCAGCTATTGCTGGGCTAGAATTTTCCTAATTGATTGAATTCTAGCTGCAGTAGCAATTTATGCACCCATTAGTACTTGCTCCTGAGGATCTGTGAGGGATAAAGAAAAACTGTACACCTCATTAATTCATATTTTTGTTTGTTTTATATATAAACAAACAGATAAATCAGCTATGTTACATAAAAAGTGATAATTTTCCCTAAGTAGTAATTTCTTGGGAATATTACTGGGCCCTTAGAATGTTTTTATCTATTATGATAAAAACATTATATGATTACGGTGAGGGTGACAGAGCACTGGAACAGGCTGCCCAGAGAGGTTGTGGAGTCTCCTTCTCTGCAGATCTTCAAGACCCACTTGGATGCAGCCCTGTGCCAGGTGCTCTAGGTGGCCCTGCGTGTGCAGGGGGGTTGGACTAGATGACCTCTAGAGGTCCCTTCCAACCTTAGGCATTCTATGATTCTATGATGCTAAACCTGCATTTCCCAGATTTCGGAAAATAGAAATATCTGTTCCTCATTTTCTGCTATTCACAGAATTGAATGCTGCTGAGTTAAACATGCTGAGAAACAAAAGCACTAGTGGAGGCACCTTTAACTTTCCATTAATGAAATTTTGTGCAAGTGAATAATATTAACAGCAAACCTTTTCTTGAATCAGTCTCTGTAGATGAATCCCACATGACAACATAGCAGAAAACATGGTGAGCATGTACTGCTGAACTCTGCAGATTCCAGTTGCCAGGGAACTTAGCACAGCTGTTAGTCCCACTTTTTCAATGACACTCTGGAAAGCACTTGGTGAGTACCGAGTAATCCTGCACAAAGCCTACAAAAGTAAATAAAAGTCCTAATAAATAACAGCATTTTTTTATTTTTACTTACTAAAAATAGCAGAGAACAAAAACATATGATGACAACTTTTCTAATAAGCTAGGAATAAAGAGAATTCACGACATTTCAGCCATAAGACAAATATTAGGAGAAAATGCTATTTCTCATTACAGAACTGGAATTCGAGATGTGTTACTATGTACCCCATGCAACTGAAATTGAAATCTTTGGTCCATCACCATCAAGCAGTGCAACATCACTCTGGTACCTTTTCCTCTAGAGGATAACAACAATGGAGAGGCACAGTCTCTGCTTAGGTCTTTTATCAGTACAGAATGTAGGTGGTATCAGATAACATAGTAGCAGGAATGGAGCACAGACAGCAGGAAATGACACACATCTTAGAAATGAAGGTCTTATAAAGGTGAGCATCTGCCTTCTGTCTCTTAGCTCCTTGTATCTTTCCTACCATAATGTGACACAGAGTCAATCCAAATACAGGTTCCACTTGCCTTAGAACAACTACTTTTAACCTAGATACTTGTTAACGAACAGTTTACTACAACAAACACAAATATTCTCAAAATGGCTGGCTTACAAACCCCAGTAATTTCTAAATCTAGCATGTTCAGAAACTAAAAGCTGAGCTTCAGAGACAAGAATGATTTTGCTTCTACATCTCTAAAACCTTAGCCAAGAAAACAATCAAGATTCAAGGACAACTCAGTCTTTTAATAATAAAAGTAAACATAAAAAACCCCACTCTAACACCTCAGAGGTAACTACAGCACTAGGTCTTCCTAAGCACAAGAACAGGAGCACATATAGGAGCAAAGCAAAGAAACAATTTCACCTCCCTCAATTATTATTTAAAAAAAAAGAAAAAAAAAAGGAAAAAATGGAAGACAAAAAAGACATACCTCTTTTAGACAATACAACTAGCCATTTTATTGATGCAATTCATCTGCTTGGCACCTCTTTCATGTCTGTTCTAATCCAGGAGCTGTATCTACTGCTGCCTTTACCCCCAGCTTTGTTTCCCAAAACACAAACACACATTCCCAGTCTCTACATACAGCACATTCCTTTTCCCCAAGGATACAATCCAGCCTTTCACCTGAGGAGATACATGAGCTCACTAAACTAAAAGGGTCATGTTATCAAGGAACTGCCGGAACCTCGCGATGGACTGTGTGAAAGCAGCACTTGCTAGCCAAGTGTGCCAATGTGGTGTTTGTTACCCATGCCTCTTGACCGCAGACCTGGTCAAATGTGGGCCACTTTAGGCTCAGGCCTTCAGAGGACCTCCGGGCAAATCCTGCAGGGGACATACAGCTGCTCCTGGGATTGCACTGCAGCTTCAGGGACAGCAAGAAAGCTCCAGCCCACCACAGTGATGGAGATAAGCTTTAAACTCCCATTAGCTCAGGTATTATGTTGTGTGAGTGAAGTCAACAGCAGAGGATAGGGCCTAATGCAGATAGAAAGCAAGGAGACGTAAATCCCTTTAGCACAACCTGCATGCACAACCTGCATGTAAATCAAAAGTCGGTGGAACAGGAATTGTGAAACAAGGATAAAAGGTAAGAGCAGAGAAAACATCATGCCACTGCCTCTCCACAGTGGTCTCAGGCCAAGAAATGATCACTATGAGAGAAAGGCATTGGCGGAGACTCTTCTAAAAGAAACTTCCAGGATCCTTGCTTTCTGCACAGCTTTTACTGGCATCTTTTCTCCCTGTAACTCCAGGGCCAACACTATATATATCCCCTAGCCATCACTCCCTGATCAGATGGGGGCTGGATGCACTCCATTTCTCTCAAGTTTGATAACAAATGCTTTAAAGCATCTGAGACACCCAAGCCTCTTGATACAAACTATTCGGCATCAATTAGGTGGGGATAGGGTAACAAAAGAAAACAGAATTGTGTTGAGTTTTCCCAATATACTTCCTGCTTAAGTGATTTAATTAATTGCTCTGTCTCCAGCAGAATAAGCAATCTCTTAATATTTTAAAATGAACATGTAACCCTCAGTATACTGGAAAGAAAATGTTCTTCCTCACACAGAAGGAAGCTTGTCAAAATGTCAGTTTGCTTCTGACATCTTATATAATTATTTCTTCTCTGAGTCTAGCAAAAAGATAAAAGATAGAGCTTTTCTACAGGCAAAATCTATGATATTTACCTCAGGCAGCCTGGACTCCAAAGTGAGCAAAAATATTTAGGCACAGTCCCTGCTTGCCACTTTTGACAGGCAGAACAACATGAAGTGTCATTTCTTAATTCCAGAGACAGAAGACAGAGGAACTTCTTGATATATTTTATGACCGATTAACATAATAATGAATGCAATTCCATAATGTCCTACTCTGCAATTCCATAATGCCCATGCTCTGCTCAGGAACCTGGATTTGACAAACAACTATTAGAAGAATGATGAAAAATAAAAATGAAAAAAAAGCACCGTTCACATTTGGATTAAAAATTCCCCCACTTAAAGGTCATCCCAGCAATCAGCTGAGTTTCCTTTGGCAATCCTGATAATTACAGCTATCACGACCTCTAAAAAAAAGACACAGCTTCATCCTAATATACATCATAAGTAAGAGGACTTGTAAGATGATCCTTGAGAACTGATAAACTTTGTCAACAATGCCTTCAAATTCGCATTAAAAAGAAAACTATGGGGAAGAGATTGACAAAAATGGCAGTACCATTGCAAGGATTATGAGTCTACTAATCCATGAGTGCCAGAAAATTCAATTTCGAAACACATGCCATAAACACACTTTCTGACTATACATATCATACACATACAATGCATTTAGCATTGAGTTAACCCATCTAAATCAGTTCCCTCTATCACAGCTGCAATTACAATACAGGAAGAACTGACTAACCGCAAATCTATAGCTATTTCAGCTTCCTCACCTGGAAGTGACCAACTATACTGTCAATAGATTAAAAAAAAAAAAAGTGGTTGATTAGGCCACATGTTTAGACTTTGCTCTCCTCTTAGACATTATTTCTGCCTTCTAGATAAGATGCATAAAGACTTTCTTCTTATCAAAATTAGAAAAATAAGGCAACTTTGTTGAAAAGAGATTCTCTCAATGAATACTCTGACAAAGAAACACTTCCTGGTGGTTCACCTCAACTTTACAGCCTTGGGAGGGTGGAATGATCTTGGACCTGAGAAGACACCGAGGGTTAGAGGGACAGAGGAGAACCTTTTCTTCTCATACAGTCACCACAAGCCTCATCTGATGGCAAAGTCTGAAATGTTACGGCACTCATGTCTGAGCCTAGCACTCATATTAACCATCATGACTTAAAAATACAATCCATAGCTCAGCTGGGTAAGGTCTCAAAGGAAGAGCCTGGCTGAAAAAGCAGCCTACCAGACAGACAGAAAAGCAGGTTTAAGTTATAACTGCTCTAAAGGTTACACATACATTCTACATATTTAAGAGACTGAGAATCCTCTTCATATAGAAACACTAAGATGAAGTTTTTGCAAAGAATTTCAAATGCCAAATCTGTTTCTATAATAGTCGATATTTTTTACTAACTAAATTTACTGTTCTAAAAGGTCAACAAATGTCCTCAGTATATGAACAGTTTGTTTCCTAGGCAACAGTTTGCCACAAATATACATTGAGATACACCTTTAATAAATATATATATATAAAGAAATAAATAGTAGAATATATACATATACTGCCTGGAGAAGAGAAGGCTGATCTGTGTCTATAAGTGCCTCAAGGGAGGTAATGAGGAGGACGGGGCTGGCCTCTTTTCACTGGTGGTCACTGACAGAATCAGAGGAAATGGCCACAAACTGAAGCATTAAAAAGTTCCACGGGAACTTAAGGAAAAACTTTTTGACGGTGAGGGTGACAGAGCACTGGAACAGGCTGCCCAGAGAGGTTGTGGAGTCTCCTTCTCTG
>JAUBNY010000419.1:200140-213940 GCA_032275445.1 Crypturellus soui | reverse complement strand
CGTGTGCAGGGGGGTTGGACTAGATGACCTCTAGAGGTCCCTTCCAACCTTAGGCATTCTATGATTCTATGATATATTTCTTCTGTTACATATACATGCATATATATTTCCTCTACTTTTTATTTCTTCAGCCACTCCTTCAGATATGTTTAAATCTCTCATGTGCCTTCTATTACTTCTATATGGATACTGCTGCAGTATGATCATTTTATCATTTTCCATCTGTAAAGTCAATAGAAAATCACTCGTGAGCCTGAGTTCCATTCAGTAAGTTCATATCCAGTTATCATACTTCATTTATTGTCAAGTTATTGTCAGTTCTAAATGATTTCCTCTATTAGTGGATTAAATTGACAGCCCTGTCAAAGACAGTCTACCTCACAAGCAGTAATTTCTTTGTTCCAAAGCTTATTCTTGCATGTCAAAGCTCCTTGTTTGTGTTATCATCATCCTATTTTAACTTATAAACTCTTCGGGGAAGGGACTAGACCTGACAATGGCATAGAAAGAAACACAGTGATTTCAGATGAATCTTCTAAGGCTTCCTGTAATAAAAACAGTAATCACTCCTCGAGTAAGATGTGATTTTTCAAAACAGAAATTTCAATTTTGCAAGAATTTCATTGATTCCTTGAAAGAATTAAACTTTGCAAACACCAGTCATGGTCAGCAGCCTAAGAAAGTATATGTTTGAAGCAGTGATGAACTTGCAAAAACTTTGTACCATGTTTGTTTTCAAAGCAGGAAATATATCAGGTTTCAGACATAGGTTTTCTCAGTGAGGTCAGATGAATATGATTAAGGGCAAAGTACCTATTTACAAGATATTGCCATAGAGAAGTGTAACTATTGGACAACAAAAGCTGCAAGTAACTAACTTTGACACATCCTCCCAGAACCTCTTATGAGCCATTGAGAGTAGGCACTATTGTTTTATTCTTAGAGAATTAACATCAAGAAAAACATCTCAAATTACATAAATTCTGGAATGCTAGATGTTGAATTTCCAGTTCAAAAACAGATAAATATGTTTTAATGTAATACAAAATAAAAACATGCATACAAAAATGCTCAAAACTCTTTGATTTCAATATAAAATATTTAAAAAAAAATGAAACAATATCCAAAATACATCAATATCATAAAAGGAAATTTCTTACCGAAACAGAAGTTATCTTCAGGGAATCTACTGTAGAATGTGTAAAAAGGTACCATAACACAGGTCCAATTTCTGCTGTAATAAATCCTTGTGCATGGCAAGATTGAGTAGTGCAAACATTTTCAATGATTTTTGCTGCCAAATGGTTCACTACACGTTCTTCCTAGAAGGGCAAGGAAAGCTTATAAGCAAATATTTTTAATATTTCTGACTTGTTATTCAGCTAATTACTATGCCTGTGTTTTACTGACTGTATACTCTCTTAGCGTGACTTCCTGATATTAACTGAAGCTTGAAAAAGTAATTTCAAAAGAAACCTCAATTATGTTTATTAATCCTATTCCTCTGCCATGTTCTCTTCAACTGCAAAGACAATTAATAGAAATACAAATTTTAAATACAAAATCTTTTAAGTCCAAATGATCAGCCTGTATAAAATGCAGTTACTAAAAACAAAAAGGTGTTTTTAGGTGTTCTATGATCAGTGTTTTCTACCATACCTGTTTTCTACCGTAGATACATATTTTCTATACTATAATAGGTTTTGAATAGAATGATTATAAATAAGAGATACAGTTAGATTAGGAAAAACAAAATGAAAGAGATTAAATCCTTCTTACACAAAACAACTAAAAACCCCTAGGGATGAAGAAAACACATTCTTCTAAGTCAGGATATTTTTCTTCCTCTGTGAAAATACAGTCTTGACCCATGACAGACCTACGAGAGCCATTTACAAAATGCAGTTCCTAAATTCTCAACTCTTAGTCATTATTTTTAATGCTAATCAAATCTTTCTAGTTGCAAAAAGATTTCTGGGAAGCCAGATTATTCTATTAAAAAAAAAAAAAAAGTTATTCATTTACGCTAACTGTAATCGACAGAAGTATCTTTAATTTCTACTTCTTTTCTACATATTACTATGCACACTATAATGTCTCCATGGAATAAAAAGTATCATGTCAGAATACTGATAAGTCATCAGCATATTTTGGATTTTAACTGGCCACAGTTCTTTCTCATGGAAACTGCTACTGTTTTACTACTCCAACAGAAGTTAATTTAAAATCAGAGTGTGTGATATCTTTACCTTAACGGAAATGAAAGATTCATTGCAATTCACTATATTTTTGGCTGGATAGGCATTGCCTCATCTTATTCCGATCTATAACTATGAATAAGTGAGGCCTTTCAACAATGACTTAAATGGTATCCATGAGTTCAGCAAGGGTGAATTTTTAACATAAGAAAGACAAACATTTTAATTTGTCAAGTCTTACCTCACAGTCTGGCTTCACAAATAATTCATCACAATATTTAATTGATTTCTTTCTTATACTAATCTTCACATTATCCCAGTACTCTGAATTTCTGAAATTTATCTACACAATCAGAACCACCAACAGCTGTGAGCAGTTATAATGGAACTTTTCAGAAATTAGTACAAAAAAGCAGTGAAGAACATTCATTTCATTAAAAACAAATTTTCTACCAACTCTTCTTTCTTCTGACCTAACTGTTCTAAAACACACACACTGATGTAGAAGTTTTTGGAAACTCTAGTATAAGGCTGTCATAAAAGCTTTATTCATACTAATTTTCATCCTTCCCTTCCTATTCTCCCAAAGAACTACAGCTCTTTTCAAAACATAAAGCTAAAAGAAATAGCAAAGACAATTACTGTTTTTAAAAGTTACCCTCTGTTAGAAAACTGATTTTCCTTAGATTTACAGCTAAGATTTAAAGCTAAGAAAATAAAGGTCTGTTCTTGGATTTTTACAGTTTTTATTACTGCTGTATATTGCATCATTTCAATCTATTAAAGACTTAGATACACAGATACGTTTGCCAAAATCAAGTGTCACAAAGCCTTTTCCAAACCAAAATAATTGTCTAACTTTTTCAGTGAAATACGCTTCTGAAATTCAGTTTTTTTCACACAGGTAAGGTTAAAAAATACAGAATTTATCAACCATCAGGATTTAAAATTTACTCCATAACTGAAACATTCATATTCAAGTTAATATTCTTTACATGCTAAATAATAAACACTAAGTGGAACCCCTTTGCTGCTTTGAACAGTCAACAGCACTTACTAAATACCCTAAAATCCCATAAACCAACCGTAATAAAAGTTTTATGCAGCAGATAATGGTTATTACCAACGCTAAGAGAGCGCCATGTGCACCTGTAACTTTTCTTAACGAAATTTGTCCTGAATGTGCGTTTTATCGTCTTCTTTCCAGTCTCTGCTGAGATGAGTTATAACCAGTGCCAGATAACCAGTCATTCTGCTATTTTGGCTAGAAAAAGGTCATGTATCATCACAGTCTTCAATAAACTCAAGGAGGCTGTCACAGTAATTCCATTTATTGCCACCTGAGATTTCTACCTTAGCCCCTCTGGGATCTATCCCTGAGTGCTGTCTAAGCAACAAGACTTGTCCTATTTTCTGCTTAATTAAGTCTCTGGAAGGAAAGCCTGAGCTAAACTAATATTTGGCCTCTTAATTAAAAGTCATCCCTGTCATGCTACCAGCACACAAGCTGGGTTAGTTGGAAGAACTGTATACTCCAGCTACAAGAGCTTCCATGTTACAGTTAACCTCTCTCCATATCACCAACTAACTGTGTTAAAACCTAAACCTGTTAATAGAACTGCAGAACTGTATCAAGAAGCAGCATGCACTCTACTTCCTCTAATTTTAGATGTCAACTAGTTTTACAAAATGCACTTAGAGCTCCTCCCTTTCAGTCATATTATAGATAACACTGATACAAATACAGTCACTTACTGATAAAACTGTTTCTGAGTCACAAATGTTTAGCTGTAGGAGAGAAAGAAATACCAAAAGGGTAAAATAGATGTAAAATGCTAAAGAAAAGCTTCCTTTAATGAAGTCTTTTTATTCAAATTTTAAAAGAGATTAAGCAAATAAAAATTAGCACTCTTTTATTTTGTACTTGAGCCCTTCTACAAAAAAAAAAAAAAACCTCTAAGTCACTATAACTACCAAAGAATAAAGAAAAAGAAAGCTAGGCTCAAATGTAAAAGAGAAAGAACTCTGGTAGTCTACAAGCTCTAGAGAGATATTTTTCACTACTTACTTTACATGAGGATTTCTACCCTCTGATTATACAGCCTTAAAATAAACATTAACCATTTCTGACTACCTTCTACTGTTAACCTTCTGATTTATATCTTGTTCCCTCATTAGAGAAGAAGTCTTATTAAAGATGGAAGCATGTACTGTAACTTACTGGCAAGCTGTAATTTATTAACAAGCTTGCTCATGGTACCTTGAAAATCATGTGTTGAAGAGTGTATGCTTTGTAACTTCATTCACCATTTCTGATTAAAATACACTCTCCAGAGGCCATGCTTATAAATGAGAGGATTGTGCACATTTTAAAAGTCTGATATAGTTAATTAGCTATAGAGCTTTACATATTAATTTATCCATGCTAGCATACTGTGGAAGTAGTACACGCTGAGAGTTTAAGCAAAGAGGGGAAGTAGAAAGGTGAGATGATCCAAGCATGAAGAAGGGAAAATGAAAGGGAGAAAATAAAGTTGAGATTTCACTGAGTTAAGATTAAGTTGAACCTGAAATACGATAATGAAATGCCAAAAAAAATATATGCAGAGCCAACAAGGTAAGTCAAACAAGAGAAGGAACAATACATTTAGAGAGAAGCAGACAAGAGAAACTTCAGCAATTGTGTTTTGGATGAAAAGGCAGAATGGATGAAAGGAAAAGGGCAGCCATTTCAGCAATTATGTGGTTAATATTAAATAAGAATACCCTTTCTGAAAAAACTGTTCTTACATATTGTAAGAACACGGATAGACCATGACAACCCGGAAATAAACTTTAGCAAGAGAAAGCCCTGAAAAATCTCCAGAAACCTCTCTTTTGACAATGTATACCTCAAATAATCTTATTTCTAATGCTGTAGGAACCAAGCATCTTACCTGTAGAAATTAGTACCCTGGTATTTTACTGACTATACACATTTAGAAGTTGAAACTGGGCACAAATGACTACATCGACAATATGTGTTGCCTTGTTTGAAAAAGTTCTTGTAAATGGTTAGTAGAACAAAGGTTCCGATATTTACCACATGGATTCTGACAGACTAGAAATTATACCAAAGCTAAACATGTCAAATTAGACATGTTTAATTGTTTTGTGGTTTAATGGACACTTGTCATTGACTTATTTATGGGTATACCAATTTCCTTATTTTGACACATCAAACATGCCTGTTCTTTGCATGATTCATCTCAATTTATCAGTGTTAAATTGTAGCAGATCTGAACTTGTGCTCCCCTACTGATAAAAAGTATTTTCCACCTACTAGTTTACTGTCCTAAAAGCCCTTTAATCTATGCACCTTTTGTTGCTGCCAGATTTTCAGATACTGAAGGCATGCAAAACTGACACTAAGTGCATTTTCTGACCTTTTTATTTCTTAGT
The DNA here is from genome assembly GCA_032275445.1 of Crypturellus soui. Taxonomy (NCBI): domain Eukaryota; kingdom Metazoa; phylum Chordata; class Aves; order Tinamiformes; family Tinamidae; genus Crypturellus; species Crypturellus soui. The sequence continues at coordinate 208,301 of JAUBNY010000419.1, read as the reverse complement.
TTACTGGCAAATGAAAGGGACACAAGCACATTTTAAACTCTATGCTCTTGCCTCTATTATTCTGGTTCCGTGTGTTAAGTCTGGTCCAGTAATGACAACTGCTACTAGAACTCCAGTGACTCAGGTACAATTCTGAGCGATTCTTAATGGAATTGAAAAACAGCGAACCTTTCTTAAGAAACTCAAGGCATGGCATTGAATTATGCAAATTAGTTTTACTTTCTTAAACTGTTACTGAAGATATCAAATGAAGCTCCCTGATTGACAATAAAAGATTGCATGAAAGTTATTCATGTATTTAACCTGGGGGCCATAATGCAGTGTTTATTAACAAAAAATTAGCTTGCTATTCTCATAAACATACAGACTACATGCATACATAAGCTACAGAAAGCATACTGAGAGACAAAGTTTTATTAAATAAGCTTGAAATAATGCATTTTTTAATTTGACTGAACTCTAGTGTATTAGTTGTTAATGTGAAGGAGTTTTCAAACTAGGGGGCTGGAACCACACGCTCCAGTGTGTAGGCAGGCTGGGATAGCCCCCCACAGTGGCCTGGAAGACTCCAAGCATAGCCGGCCAGCATAACCTGGCGGCCACCAGGTCTACCTGCCACAGGGCTACCTAAGCAAGAGATCACGGTAGAGAAGATGCAGTGAGGCTCGTCCTCGTGGTGACACTGAAGGGTCAGGAGGAAAAGGACACAGTAAGGAAAAATTCGGTTAGATATAAGGAAACACATTCTTCACAGTCAGAACGGTCAGATACTGAAGCAGACGCCCAGAGAGGTTGTAGAATAATCATCCCTGTTGTTATTTAAAGCTTGACTGGATAAAGCTTTGAGCAACCTCACCAAAATTTGAAGTTGGATCCAACTAATAAAGATGACTGCACTTTGAGAAGGGGCAGTGGAGGAGACAGAGGAGGTGGAACCAGATCTTATAACAAATGCATGGCCATAAGACAGTAGGCAGTGGCCACAAGTTAGGACATGGAAAATTAAGTTTACCTATTACAAAAAACTTTTATTATGAGGATGGTCCCCTCCTAAATCGAGGTGTTCAGAGAAGTTGTGAGATCACCATCCTTGGAGGTGTTCAAGATTCAAGTGGACACATCTTTGAGCAATCTGGTCTGATTAGACTGCCTTTGAGTAGGGGTTTGGATTAGATGATCTCTCAAGGTCCTTTCCAACTTACAATACTCTGCAATTTTACAGTTTTAAAATTCCTCATTCCTGCACCCAAAACATCTGGCACAAAAACCTGTCTGTTTTATAGCTCATCTATTACATTATTTCCTTAAAAATTAAAGTCTCTTGCCTTACATTAATGTAATTGTAGCTATCCAATTGTATATAGCATCCTTTCCCAAGCAAGACAGATTCTTGTAAAGAACTTCGAGAGGATAAAGAGAGGGTTGCAACAAGAGTGTTGTAAAAAGCAGCAAACAAATTATAAAAGTTAATAATACTGTGTGGTAAAATTCTCTGCTTCCAGATGTTGTGAGGTACATTATGCATTTATGAGTACTTTTGATTCTTCAGATTCTGCTGTTCCAGGAACTTTGTCCAGCTACAGCCAAGACAGAGCAATTTGTATTACTACAAATGTACAGTACTAATACAAACATTACTACTTAAAACAACTCTATTACAAATGTCTAGCATTTTAACAAACAGAAATTATAGAAATCCACAACTATGTCTTCTCGCTAACTTTAAATTTGTCGTGGTATTAATTCAAAGAGTTGCAAGTAAAATGCATTGTGTTATTTTATTCCAATAAAAATAAGTGAAAATAACTTAGTAAGAAATTCTGAGTGGTTTCAGGACTAAGAATTAACTTCATTGTAGTGAAGTAATTTAATTAGTGTCTTTATAAATAATTAGGTTCTTCTAAATAAATCTGTTCCTTATGGCTGTTTCCATTTACTTCCTATATACTGAGTATTCACTGATGGCAATAAGTAGCTTCTTACAAGCATGCCCTGGAATGGCATCCATGAGCTGGAACACACAGTTGTGTGTTCTTGATCACATGAAATTTTGAAGATGTTGAAATGTATCTAGAGACCTCTACCATTAATCACAATCTGTAGGCAATAAAGATCCCATAAAAAGGGGGGGGAAAAAAGGATGTATTTAGCTTGCTTCCCCCACCTCCACCTCCATCATGTTATCATGTTTTCTGCCTTTAGCTTTGCCTTGGGCAAAAATAAAGTCATCTGGTCTCAAATAAACCATAAATGCCAATACTCTACTCCTATTCATTTTACAAATTGGAATTATATGCGTGTTTTTCTTACTTTCTTTTAATATAGCTAAATCGTCACCAAGAAAAATGAAGATGACAGCATAACATGTAGCAAAAAAAAAGAGTGACTACTTTTAGGCCTCAAAATAGCACTAAAAATTAATAATAAACTAAATTTAAAGACTAAGTGCAATCTTTAAAAATGGTGTATCACCCAGTTTTTAGATGCAAAGTAAATCCTGTTAAAAGATCTATAAATTTCAGGAAAAGAGTACAGATTGTCAGAGCACGTCTCAAAAGAAAGTCACAGAATGAATAATCTTGGCACTTACTAGCAGTAGTTTTTATTTACTATACAACTACCACAACCCAAGCAGCAACACATAAACACTGAATGTACAGAGAACGTCATATTTTTGCATTCTTATCCTGCTTAAGCCATGGTCTTATCCTGATTATTTAAACTCTGGAGCAATACTTGCTTGACAAGGCACTGAAGTGCTGCAGGCTACGATCTCACACAGTGCCTAAAGGGCTAATACAGTGGAGAAATTCTACTGAGGACAATGACAGAGCCTTACCCCTTCCCGAAGACACCTCATTAGCACAGTGTAAGCAGCCAAGGGAACAACCCAGCATTCTCTCGGGTGCTCTTTTTTTCCCTCCTGCAATGAGGTCAACAGCACAAGTGATTAAATAAAAAAAAAAATCACAATAATCTCACACACATAAAAGAAAACAGGTAACAGATTCTTGGTAAGATGCACATTATACACATTTCAAATTAATATATATTCAAAAATGTATTAAATTCCAGGGCACTATTAGTATTTAATGTTATTTCATGTGCAGAACAAAAATTGATAAGTTTATTACCCTATTTTAATATTCTCCAAGACACTTATCTGTCCCAGGATAGGACAGATCTATCCCAGTATTTCTGTTTTTCAATGATTCCATCTAATTCACACACATAAATTGATCTCACATTCTTCTTAATCATTTTGATTAATTTAGACAGAAACAACCATTTAATGGAAGTTTGTAATACTTCTATTTAAATAAGATTTAATTATACCAAAATAGAAAATTACTTTTATCTGTGTCAGTAAAAAAAAACAAAAACAAAAACATAAATTTGCTTTGGAAAAAATATTCCAGTTAATCAGGGAAAGTCTTTAAATAAAATGTAGCCTTCAGTAAAAATCAACACTAGAATATTTTTATGTATTTCATTGAAAGCTCCATGGTCTAATTCACTGGTACTTTTATCAGGATTTTGATTCTGCTGTTGAAGTTAAGGAACTCCACTTGTCTCTCACACACACAAATCTTCAAATTTAAAAGAAGACATTTGGATTATCTAAACAAATTAATATTTGACTAGAACATCATATTTTGGTTAATACACAGACATTAGCAACAGCGAAAGAATAGCTTCATTTGGGAAAGAAAGTGAGAAATGCAGTACATAAGATGAAATGCCATAAAATCAATGTGTAGTTTGTTTCAGTCTATTGACAAAATATGATAAGCAACCATTCCTTCAGAAATTGTACATTTATTGAACTGATCATACTAGCAAATTATTTTTAGCATTCTAATTAAATGTTTATAATAAAAAGAATAGGATGTATCAGGCATCCAGTTAACAATGCATAAAAAACATATTTTCTGATTTTTTTCATTTCTGAGTGGCCTATGCCAATTTAACATGTAAGATGCAATAATGTCAGGTATTTAACTAAAGCATGACACAGTAGTGGAGAAAGACTATTACTAAATTGCTTTCTAAAATTAATTTTCCTTTTTGCCTGAGAGTAAATGAAAGCTTTCTTTCCAATTTATACCAACAGTGAAAATAAGTTTCTGTTAAAACTCCCATATTTTAAACTCTATTTCTGCTAATTTTCTATTGGGTGGTATGATTGTCCTTGGAATTAACTTGCATACAATAACAATTAAACTGGTTCGACACAAGGCAGAGATATTAGATCCTCAGTTCCATATTCCACATCTGTCATCTTATCTGGATGATGAGATGTTGACACCTAACCACGACATGTCTTCCAAGGCCTCGTCATTTATAAGGGTCACTTGATAGTCTTACCTGACTGGCTATGAGGTAAAGAAGCTCCCCAAGTGTTGGTAAAAGGCACTGTTTCAATTTGCTATTCCTGAAGTTCTCCCTGATCAGTTCAGTTAAAACTGTGATTGCCTGACAAAAAATAATCATATAATAACACATGTAAACAGACTTTGCAAAACAGAAAACAGAAAACGACAACAGAAACTAACATATTATGAGCACTACTGCATTTTCTTTTCTGGTTAGTGATGATGCTTAGTACTTCAAAATTGTACCTGAAAAAAAGAAGATGGGAGTTCTTTGAACCTCTGGAACATGCTACCTAGACTCCTTTCATTAGTATGTGAATAGGAAATACATTCAAAGGGGATAACTACTTAAGTGGGAATGAGATACACATGCACTAGACTTCCACTAAAGTTCAGCGCAAAAGATGGCTAAAAGATGGCAGCTGAACTCATTATGAGTTCAACTGAAGACAGGAACGACACAATAAGACCAGATATTTCTGACAAATTCACTTGTGAGGTACAAACACAAGACAGAAATGAATCGAAGTGTTTATATTTTGGGTTTGCATTTGATATAATAAATTATGTCTTGGAATGAGGGGGACAGAAGGGAAGTCTGATTCAGATGCTGAACATGGTATTAATACTGTCCAGGATATGAAAATAAGATAGGCAAATGTACAACTTGTTGCATGATTTATGCAGAAGCATAGTTCCTCTAGAGAGCAATAGAGGATGGATATATGTGACATTCTTCCAGGCAAAATACAATCCAAAATTGATTCATCATGAAAAATCCTCTCTCTTCAACTTTTATGCAGCTGCCAGAAGAGGTCTTAGCAGACAAGTGGAGTAGTGAATGAGATGTCATCAATTGATAGAATGGCTCTATTAATTTATTTTAAAACCAACTCAAGATCTCAAAGGGACAGAATTTGACATAAGTAGCAGGAACTAGTTTATGAAAAATGATCTAGGAAAGTATGTTTGCTGGCTTTTTTGTTTTTAAAAGAAAATAAGTTACTTCTTCCAAGCCATCAGGACATAAATATTATTATGGAACGTCACTTTCAGAGGTTCATGTCTTCTCCCTTCCCACTTTTGACTTTTAATAGAAGGAAAGACCAGGTAAAAATATTTGCCTCAAACAATTGTCTCAATCTATTTTTGTTGTTAACAAGGGAAGAACAGAAAAGGAGGACTGGGAGTCTAACATACAAAAGGTCCATGAATTAAAAAGATTTTTGCTTTTAAAATGGAGATCATTGGCAATTGACTGTATCGAAAAATGTAGTTGGAGTCTTTGGAAACCAGTCTTCATGGAAAAGGATTCAGTAGTAGCATCTAAAGCTACCTGTAAAGTTCTCTTTTTCTCTCTTTCCTTTTCTCTCTTGACTCTGGGCTCTGTAGTTCGTGGGAAACAGCCTTGGCAGTGAAGACTGAAGCAAAGAAGGCATTTAGTAACTCTGCCTTCTCTGTATGCTCTGTCACCAAGGCATCCACCCCGTTCAGCAGTGGGCCCACATTTTCTCTAGTCTTCCTCTTGCAGCTGATGCATGTGTAGAAGCCCTCGCTGCTGTCCCTGATATCTCTTGCTAACTCGAACTCCAAACAGACCTGGGCCTTCCTTGCCCTATCCCTACATTCTTTGACAATGTTCCTATATTCTTTCTATGTGGTCTCATCCTTCTTCCACATTATGTATGCTCTCTTTTTCTGTTTAAGTTTTCCCAAGAGCTCCTTGCCCATCCATGCAGGTCTCCTGCCCTCCTTGCTTGACTTCTTTCTTGTAGGTATGCACTACTCTTGAGCTTGGAGAAAGTGCTGCTTGAATATTAGCCAACTCTCCTGGATTCTCTCTCCTTCTGCAGCCCTGGCCCAGGGGATTCCTACAAAGAGGTCCAGGAAGAGGTCAAAGTTAGCCCTCTTGAAGTCCAGTGCTGCAATCCTACTTCTTGCCCATCTTACTCCACGCAGGATTGCGAATTCCAACATCTCATGGTCACTGCAGTGAAGATTGCCCCCAACCCTCTCATTTCCCACTAGACCATCTTATTAGGATCCCACTAGACATGCTTTCCCACTAGACATGCTTATTAGTACCAGGTCTAGCAGTGCCACTCCCCTCGTTGGCTCATCTACCACCTGCATCAAGAAGATATCTGCAATGTTCTGCAGGAACCTTCTGGACTGCCTGTTCCTATCTCTGTGGTCATCCCAGCAGACATCAGCGTAGTTGAAGTCCCCCATAAGGACCACGGCCTGTGATCATCAGGCTACTTGCAGCTGCCCGTAGAAGGCCTCATGCGCTTCATCCTCCAGGTCAGGTGGCCTGTAGTGACCACCCACCGCAGTGTCGCCCCTGTCGCCCTTTAATCCTCACCCTCAGGCTCTAGGCTCTCAACTTGCACTTTGTTCTCCGCTCTGCCGAGCTCCATACATTCCACCGGCTCCTCAACTTAAAGAGCAACTCCATCACCTCGCCTTCCTGGTCTCTGATATTTCCTGGCCTTCCAGGAATGGAAAGGACCACCACCTTTCCTTTCTTGCCTTAAATATTTAAGTATTTTAATTCAAACCTACAATACATGCTGATAAATTCAGACATTTTTCTGATCCATGGTGTGCAATCTTATGAAAATCCTTTACTTCTGTTTTGCTGTGATGTTTTCATGAAAACTGGGGACCAAAATATGTAGTGTTACACAGGATTTTGACAGTCCCTTTCTTCCAAAAGGAAAAAATGAAAAAGGTGAGGGTGTTGGGCAGTCAATCTGTACCCATGTCTGTCTATATTGCCTTCTTCCCTGAAATCACTTGAAACCTCTTACTCATTTTCCATCAAACTGAATAAGAGTAGAAACCTCTGATCTATGTTTCTACAGGTGTCCCAAATACAATACTAGCAAAGCAGAAAAGACATAGTGATGCCTTAGTGCCAGAGGCTGTGGTACAAACTTATTTCTTTTTAGACAACAGAGACTGCATATATGAAAGCATTAGGAACACACTAAGCATAGAAAATGCTCAGAGAATATACTTTTAAGCACCAGAAATACCTTCTAAAAGTCAAGGATTTTCTCCTGTCTAAACTTCCTGATAGCTAAGAAAGGAAGAGGTGGATATACTAAATGGTAACCTTTGTATAATTCAGTTAAAAAGTCAAGTAAAATGCAAGGCAGGCATTCATAACAAGCCCAGGTCCTTTATTTGACAGATCTGCTTATTAGCTGCAAAAAAAAAAGGATTGTTCAAGTATCACTACCGCACTTTCTACACAAGGATTTAGCTGCCTAATTTTAAATACAGAGAGGGGACTGTGGGCAGGAAGCATTTCGGGGGTTCTAGGATTTCTGGCATTTATTCTCATTGAAACAGCTGTCAATGTTCTCAAGGGTAGAGGCTTAACTGAGTAAGCTAAGACTAGATTCCCAAAGTAACTGGTGAAATGCCTCACCGAGTTCATTTGTTAACATCACATTCGTTCAGTGCAGCTGCCAGACTGAGTCTTTTCCAGCACTGCAAAATAACGATGTTTACACTTCCGCGAAAATAATAGCAACAAACCTTATATTTCCTGTGTGGGATTTGAATTGATTTGGATTAAATGCTTTAAGGGAGGAAGATATCAAAATACACATTCAATTTTTCATGGGGAGAGGAGGTTACACACACGCATGTGCATTTTGGGGGAGAGTGAGGGAGAGTGCGTTCATAGCCAAAAAACCCTAAGAAACTACTAAAAATGTAAGTTTAGACTGACACATACACCCGATACAGGCAAAATTATTCCATCTATTTAC
>JAUBNY010000419.1:56035-200040 GCA_032275445.1 Crypturellus soui | reverse complement strand
CCCTAAGAAACTACTAAAAATGTAAGTTTAGACTGACACATACACCCGATACAGGCAAAATTATTCCATCTATTTACAGAATAGGACTCAAGAATATATTCCATAAACCTCAAAAAATTATGCTGTAAGAGGGCAAACTAAAATGAGTTCAGAAAACAAAGCTTCCCACTGCATAGTACATGCATAATGAAGGAAGCTGTCAGCTACACTTTACCCAGGATCATCATTTTCCTCAGGAATTAGGTTAACCTGAAAACGCTTATCACCACAGGATCAGGGCAAAAGTAAAGCCCACTCAAGAACCCTCAAGCTGCCTTCCAAATCAAAGGAGTCTCCTAAGTTTAATTCTTTGCAGCACTAGCAAAGGATGCTTTGCACAAACTAATCCATGAAGCTTTACCTTCCTCTCTTACACCCCTCCTTAAAAACAGTCAGTTCTCTGAAGGAATACCTAAAATTGCTAGATTTAGAAATAGGAAAATTAAAGCACAGATAGTGGGCTTTTCTTAGTTGTTACTTAAGTTCTGTATGACATCTGAATTGAGGGAAAAACATAACTGAGTGTTGGCAGTAGAAGCATGCGCTTATCAGCCTGACTATTATCCTTATCTTACTTCCTTTAATTTACAGGTGTTATTTTTAAAACAGTAAGATCTCATTTGGTCAAGCTGTGCTCTTAACAAGCTTTTGCACAGCAGAAACTTTTTAGTCTATTTGTTGTTCTCAAACCGATCATAAGAGATAACATATCTAGGTATTTTGGAGCAAGTTTGGTTCTCACTAGGGATAATTCTCACTAAAAAGAACTACAAATCCTACAGTTGCCATCATGTAAAACTCCCTTCAGTGGGAATCACTCATCTGTAAAATTTAACTGGGAAAATCTAGGACAATGGAATAACCATCTTACAATGTGGAAACTGCCTGACTACCATGTAATTTGAGTTAAAAAATATAACACCTATATCATCTAGAAAGTGACATTATGTAATGGGGGGGAGGGAATCAAAAAATACTGCTTTTCACTATAAGTTTAAAATATTTTAATGATTCTAAGTAGGATTTAATTATATTCCTTCCTCCGTATTTACATTATAATGGACAAAATACAAAAAAAAAAGTGAGGGATTTTCATTAGAAATAAAAAGTCTTAACAGCTCTACTCTAAAGCATATATGATGTTTGTTTCATGCTAACAGTTAAATATGATGTTTGTTTCATGCTAACAGTTAAACACTCTATTTGAAATTTAAGATCTGTGCATTATTTGACAAATCCGAACTTGACTATATTTTTGTAAGGTAATCACATTTCTTTAACTGCAGTTGAGTAATACAAAGAAAAAATGAGTATATAATAATGGAAATATTGGAAAATGAAAAGCTTAAAGCAGACCAATTGAAACAAGAAACTCTCCCACTTTTAAAATAAATGCAATGGGAAGGGCCAACGGTATTGCCAAACTAGTGCCAAAGAAACACAACGTGTCAGTCATAAAATTTCACTTATTTAAGACGACTACTCACCAAAATGAAATTCAGCAGACAAACTTTAAAAATACAAACCGAATCTTAAACTGAAATTCTAGCACCACGAAATAATATAAAGTTTCACTTGCACATAAGGTTCAGTGACATGAAAACAATAAAGAACATGAGAATTTATCTTTCAAAGGTTTCATCCAGAAAACAAATTCACACTCTGCTTTAAACAGAAATTTCACAGTTGGTACTGCAAAATATTGCAGATATTGCAAGACATGAAGATAGAGATATGAAATGGAACAATTACATCTGTGATTACAGGAAGACATGTAAGTTGAAAATTGTCCTAGAAGCTGTCTGGTGAAACATCAAACACTTCCATCATTACAACCAATTATGAAGAATCCTTTTAGTGCTCTCTGATGAGAGATGTGGTACTCCACACATAAGCAAGTCAAATAGAGCTGTTCTATGAACTTGCACTTCAGTTTCATAGCATGTATACAGAAAAATGCAGGTTACATTTTCTTTTTAATTTTTCATTTCAAAGGGGAAGTAAATTTTAGTCCCCTACTTTATACAAATGAGTATCTTCTGAAATATCACTATACAATGGTTTTATGTTAGTTATTAAATGTAAATATGAGTTCTTCCAGCTATAAACCTTAAATTCAGTAGGCAGAAAAAAACTTGATATAACTCAATGCATCCATCAGTTATAAATTGTGACAGCACATTAAGATTTGATATTATTATAGTATTATCCTAAAAAGATTTATTCAGTTATTTAACATCAGGATATACGGAAACGAATTGCAATTTCAGAAGACAAGTCTTTGTCAATAAAAACAAAAGCCACAAAGCGGCTATCAACTGGATCAAGACTGCATTTTGGTGCTTAAAAAAAATAAAAGTACAAATAAAAATACAAAGAGAGTTTGGGCAATCAGCTCCCTGGCTGAAATTATTTCTCAACTCCAAACAATTAAGTACTGGCATTGAATCTGGAACATGAGATTTTATAGGCTCTCGGAAATGTTTTGCTAAGTGCATCTCTGAATCTCTTTTCCAAATCAATCCAAATCTCTCCAAAATTTCCTATCTTTCTGGCTTTCAGGAGTTCATGCAGAAGGAAGTTTCACTGCCTCATTACGTATAATGTGACTATATCTCTCACTGGATGTTAATTCATCACTTCTCAACTTCATAAAGTGACTTTATTTAAGTTAGAGGATTCGAAAAACACTCCGATGTACATTTCCTATATTATTAATTATTTGAGAATGATTTTACAACACATTCTGACATTAATTCTGTAAGAGATTTTATTTTCTTGTCTTACGAGTGATTTTTCAGAAAGACAGCAAGAAACAGACTCCTACAGTGTCTTTGAAAAAAGATGACTAGCACCGCACACAGGGTTCCAGAGAAAGTTGATGGAGGAAACCTCCTCTACCTTCAAACTCAGGTAGATGAAATATTGGTGCAGAAGGGATGTGAACAAAATGGGACTTCACAATATCTAACGGAAAATAGCTATTGAAAAGATGGGGAAGCAGTAATCACAGAAATACTTTGAAGTTGTAATTGGAAACAGTCATACACAAATCCACAGAAGTCTTTCAGTGAAAATATTCATGAGTTTTATGCTATCATACCTTTAATACTATATGATTACCTTAGTAGAAAAGAAAGAGCTCAGCTCAGCTCATTGGGAAAAAAAAAGTTTGGATTTTTTTTTCCAGAGGAAAAAAACACAAGTTTAATATCCTAAAACTTAAGTCGGCTGTAAACTTAAGAACATTCTGATTTTGAATATGGGCAATTATACTAAGAAAATACATATATGATATATTTAAAGAAGAATAAAGACTTTTTTCTCTATCTAGTTCTAGTAATTGAACTGACTACTAAACAGGGAAATGAATGATAAAGGGAAAATAGAAAGCATGAAGAAAAATTATTTGTCCAGGGAATTTTTAAATGGAGGCCCTGAAGGCAAACAGTCTTATATTGTTCCTTCTGTTATAGAGGGAAAAAAGCACACCCATCCCACAGTCCACACCATGTTTCTATTTACTACACAGACAATCACTCATGCCAAAACTACAGTCAGTAATTTCAAGCCAGGATAACTACTGCCATCTTCAATAAAAACAGACTCAACCTTGCACCCTCTACTTCCTTGCACTGGCACAAGCATTTGCACAGCACCCTGGATGAAGGACAAAAAAACGCTGAATGGGAAGCTGTTATTCTCTCAACTCTGGTACTCTGTCCAGATGCTGCTTTCTACATTGTTGCTACTCTTAATTCTCTCTTTAATAAGTTTCTCCTCGAGGTATGAAATAGTCATGGTTGCTATTGTATTTATGACAGAAGCAGCTGATAATAGGTTCATAGCACAGATTTAGCAGGAATATAAATTATGCTCAGAATCCTGGATGTAATATCAAAACCACAGCTTTCCAGACAGCTTTTTACCTTGCAGAGATTTATATTTTTACCCATTGAAGAAAGGATCCCAGCTGCATCGCTCTTCATTATCCCCAAAATAACAGAGTTGAAGGACATAAAAGAAAACATGCCATTTCTACTCTCGCAAAACACCCTATATCTTGTGAAGTGTTGCAAAGAGCCATACTAGCAATCCCACTGATGTCATTTAATGAAGATGATGTACTATGTTATCTCCTGAAAAAAAAGAAGTAATTTAATGGGCTCTGTGACAACAGTGCCAATTAAATGAGTCTTTTACGGCGGCACAGTTTTTGCTTTGATCAGGCAATTAATCTAAGAGAATTACAAAGCATCATTTCAGCCTGCAATCAACAATGTAAGGTGTAAATTCAGCACTGTGAATTTCCTGGTTTTCTACTCCCATTTGGTTTGGACTTCAAAATAAAACAAGCCCAGTTAGTTTGGATTGATGAAATTATTTTTGAAGACTACCTACAACTATGATAAAAGATCTTAATATTTGCTGCATCAATCCAGAATTCCTATGTGTTTATTACAAATTCACTTTAATTCATATTGATTATAATTAATTTTTGGTTTATGAACTGGAAGAATTTTATAAAATCCGCCAGGATTTTCTGCCCACACATGTGAATATAACAGAGAAAGAGACCTCTTATTTATTTGTTTGCCTCCCACATTCCCCGGGCAAATTGGTAAGTTATTTGCAGTAGAGCACTGGAAACAAAGATATTAAGTAACCACCCTGATTTTGCTTGAAAGATAATTTTAAAATTTTTAAAATATATGTGTAATTTCTCTAATATGCACTCCAATACAGCATCAGCTTAGTTACATCTATTTCCTATACCTCTTTTAATTTGGTATTATTTTTACAGAAGAGGCATTAAGGCTTAAAAAAAAAAGTGCCAGTAGGGAAAGAACCCAAAGATAAGATAAAAAAAAAAAAAGTCTCTTTCAAATATTTATTCCCAAGCCAGTTAGTTTTGCTGTTGCTTGACTGTAAAAATATTTTTTGACTGTAGTGAAAGATCCTAATTTTAATTTGAACATTCTTAAAACATGAACAGATATGGATAGGCTAGATACAGGAATAATCAGAAAGATAAGCCAGAAACATGGTTTAGAGCAGACTGTAGAAAGCATCTACCAAATCCCAAGTCAAAAATCAGAAATAAAAAGACTCAAATTATTTAGAATTTCAATCTGGCCAAGAGCAGAAATTGTGATATCCCATTCCTTTGACAGAGAAATCACATTGTAGACAGGAAAAGCTCAGTATTACGAACCTATTCTAATATACCGGCATTATCTATGGGATACTATGTCTATTACATTAGGTATGGAGTACTGTAGGTCAAAGACTTTGCCATGAAACTTGCCCAGGTGAGGACTGCAGCAGATCCTGGAGCCCTTTAAACACTCAGCAGAGCAGTGGACCATGGTGCATACAAAAACATGCACACTATACAGTTATAGTATGAGACAGATTTGCTGAGTGGAAAATTTCAAGAGGCAAAGAGGATTAGAGTTTTTGCCTCAAAATGGACCGGCAAATGGACCAACTCAACAGATCGAGCAGGCTGGTCACGTATGAGATGCAGAAAGACACTGCTGCCCAACATGCAAGCAGTCTTGGAAGTTCCTCTGTCATCTCTTAACACAGTGAGAAAGACCAAGTCTGAAACTGTATGTTTGGAGGGTCTGTGTCCTGGCTGGTAGAAGGCACGGTCTGCCCAGAAATGAAATGACAGCAGCCTCCATTAATAACTGAGAGACACTAGTCAGACGCGGAAGCAAGCCTTCCTAACCCAGGAAGAGTTTTTGCTTTAGAGTGAAAAACTGGCAATTTTCCTTCTCAAGCACTAGCATATAGATGTCAAGAACCAACTAATGCAAAGGAGAAACATCTCAATTTAAAATTTTATGAAGATAACTAGAAATAAATAAAATGAAATTATGTTTTGCATTTGTAAAAACCAATTCCATAGGAAAAAAAAAAATGATGCTATTATGTCAGGAAAAGAAAACTGACCTATCCATCTTTAGCAACTGCTTCAATAACTCAGGTTGCAATAGCCAGGTAGAAAAGGTTATGAATTAAATTTCTTTTTTGATAAGATAAATTTCTTTTTTTTTTCTAATCAATAATCTATTCACTTAAAAACATTTAGTTGGTGATAGAGCAACTGCAGGGAATTCACACATTAAAAATAATTTCATTGTTTTTATGAATATTTTCTAAGATGATTTAAATATTGAATATAAATATAGAACACATCTGAGTATGTAGTCATATATGACTGCATATATTATCATATATCTTCGTCTATAGTCTGTTCCAACATAGACTGTAATCTGAAGTAAGTTTACTTACATTTTATTTTTGTGTTTGAGTGACCTCTGGTGGGTTTATATATATACACACACACACATACACACACACACACATATATATAGTTTGTAGACCACCTTGATTAAGAACCTTAAAAATACATCTTTTGAAAAGTCTTAGTTTTTCAAAGATCTGAAAGCCAAAGGGTTTTGGCATATGGCATATGAAAATTTAATTGGGGAAATTCTCATAGTTTCTCTGCTTTTTTACGCATTCAATGCTGCTGCTATTTAAGAAACCATTAAAAAAAGTGGAGAGGAGAAGGGAGAGAAGAGAATAAAACTCAAATGCTGCAGATCCAGCCTTTAAGATAAAGGAAACCTTTACTATGATAAAGGCTTTACTGTGAGGAACTACTAAAGAAACTGGAACTTTTTAACCTGAAAATCAGCTTAGCGAAAAGAAGTTTAGTAAGTTTCCATAACAGCCACCATAACTGACGCACAGAAGATGACTATAAAATGCTCGTCTCCTTTGCAATGTGAGCACAACCTGCAGGCCTCAGAACAAACCTAGAAAGTAGCAGGGCCAACCCAAAGGCCCAATAACTTCACTTGGTGAAATACTGTATAACTGTGAAGTTTCTTCCCAAAGGATGGATGATGGATTCTGAAAACAGTTCAGAAAGTTACTGGAGAAACTCAAAGACTCTATGCCTGGTCTTGAAAACCCCAAGGCTTCCTCTCACTGCAGGTGCAGAGCACATTAGCCCCTGTCACAGCACAGGTAGCAAATTAGACAGAACTCTGGATTTAGCCATCACAGCCACGTTCCACTCTCTTATTCAAGGGCTGAATTTGTATTATAAGACCACCAAAAATAATTTTATTTGAGGTTATCAGCTCTTGGGTTTTGTGTTACAAATTTGTCTGTAAGAACTGGATCACAGCTAGGCATTTTTCATTGCATTGTTCAAACTGGCTCCAGCATGTTTTTGACATTACCTAGATGACAGCAGTCATCAGAAAACTTTAGCTGGAGCACAAGCTAGCACATATAATATGAAAGGTTACAGCAATATCTGTTAATATAGTATATAGGGCAGTTTAATTATTTGTTTGTAATAGCCTAAAAGACAAAGTTAAAAAATTATAAATAAAAAACTCTGAGTCACACACTGTACAATAGCAGACAACCCACTGAATCTTTCAACAAAATCACAATTTCCTTAGTTTCACTTTGAGAAAACAAAGGAAATCTGTAGATCAAAAATTCCCAAGTGACTCCTTTCTACGTTTCCTGTAAATGAACCATCAAGATGTGTGTACTGCTTATGGTTATCTTATTTGAGGTTATATATACAAAAATTATTTTGAAGGCATGAAAATACTTCTTTTGAAGTATGAAGTATTGAATTGTTTTCTGCCAATCTAATATTTTGAGTTATAAAATACTAGTAATATTAATTAATATTAATGTTGACATTTTTAATTATTAATACATTTTTCAGGTGTGAAAGTGACTGCTTCGTTTTGAAAAACAAAAAGAAAAAAAGAGTCAAGTTCTCTATCATTGGTGGGTAGTTCTGCCACAGTTTTGTTATCATCATCAAAACTACATGCAATAGTAATCAAAGGGAAACATATGGGGAAAAATAAAGCAGAGGTTAAAAAAAGCGTGAAGCCAGACATTAATAATAAACACATTTATAAAACACAAAAAACTCCAAACTAGTAACAAAAACAAAATAAAACAAAACAAAACAAAAAAAAACCACACTACCTCAGAAACAGGAACATCTTCTCCAAGTTCAGATGTGTGCAATGTCAGTAAGCCAATCACTCGAGCAACTTTGGCACGTCTGCAGATCAAACAAGCATTGGTGTTGGGTTTGTTTGTAAAAGGTGTATTTAAAGAAATGTTTAAAAAGTACAAAGAAAGAGCTATTTATACTTTGCACATACAAAGCTCTTTATATTTTGCACGGATTACAGAGATTATTAAGTCAGGAAATTTCTGGTAGTATTTACAGCTCAGACTTTCTTCTCATTTCTAGATTAATATATTATCCAAATTACCACATGATTTTTATATTTCAAGTCATTTTATTATTTTAGCAATTAGAAAAAAGAGGAATAACAGAATCAACATTTGTAAAACAAGCAGTAGAGGGCACTATCACCTTAAAATAGCTCCAAAAAGTATACTTTTTATTAAAGCCACCACCATGGATATTTTACTATTATTATAGTATGATTGGTTTATTCAGGAATTTTGAACATTGAGCTTTTAGATAAAATTTCTAGAGGTTTTATATAATTTTGGTTGTGTAAAAATAACAGTGTATTGAATACACTAAGAAAATGTCTATCAAGTATATCACAGCATGCTTGAAAAGCCAAAGAATTTACAAAAAAAAGTTAAAATATTTATTTCAAAAAATCAAAAGATAGATTTGATCAAGTATGGATATTACTTACATATCCCAGTTGACAGCTGCACGTAGCTGCTGTATTAATACAGGAAACTACAGTTTAAAAAAAGATATATAAACATCAGTGATTTTCCAAGATCTCATATGACTTCTAATATGATATTTAAAAAATATATATATATATATATATAAATAATTAGATAAAAATGTACTTGGATAGCATTTGCAAAAGCACTGTAGTGGATTACAGTGCATATTTTGCCAAATGGTATCCTATTTATATTGCTTTTTTAACTTCAATACTAAACAGAGTATCAAAGTATTAAAGAAATATTTTCTTTGCAAATATCATCATAAAGAGCAAAACTGTGTTGATTTCATCCACAGATGATCATACAATATTATCCAACAATTTTAAGCACTAACAATTATTTCTCTGAGAATTAACAAAAATAATTGGTAAATACTAGAACATATGCTAGAAAAATATTTTAAAAGAGACTAAAGAGAGAATGCTCTCTGAAATACTACTGTTTGCTCTTCAGAAAGATTTCCTTATTAACCTTTATAGCGATGTAGCCAAATAAAATTGATTTTAACAATTCAAATACGAACTTTTTTCTAACTAGTCTTCTCTGTTTAATGATTTACATTTACTTAGTGATTTACAAAGTCTGTAACATTTCAGCATACATAATTTCAAAATCTCCATTAATGTCTTTTTTTTTTTTAAATCTCACCCTTTTATAAATCTAACAAGTCACAAGTAAAAGCACCTGAAATCTAAGAGAAAGAGTTGATTTCTCTTAATTTCTTTAAAAACCTGACATGGAATTTCATAAGCATTCTTCATTGTTCTGCACTTCTTTGCTCTATTATTTTGGCCAATACAACAATAGTTTTTTGAAACAGAACTAAAGGCAGATGATTTTTGCTACAATGACAAGTATGTGAAACATTGATTCCCCCAAGCACTATTATTTACCAGCTGAGAGCTCATTAGCTTGCTTGCAACTTCCTTATGGACAGCCACAGTGCACAAATAATACAGTAAGTTCAGTTTAGAACGTGCTGCTCCTGTGTTCTTCTCAACAGAATCAAGCAATGAACATATTTGGTGCAAGAAGTCATCCCAGTCCATGTCTTTCATAGATAACAATTTCTCAGCTAATGATAAGAAACAAACAAATGGTTAAACTGCCCAGAAAAAAAAGCTGCAACCTTGAAAACATTGCAGCCACAGAAACATTGCCCCATATTGCATAAATAAAGGCAAGAAAACATCTCAGAATATCAGATTGATGATTTAGGCGCTTAAAATTAATATGATATAAAAAGTCAACCATGTAGGCATTCAAATCTGAGCATTTTGACTAGAACTTTATCCCACATAAATTATTTTCTGCTACTACAATTTTTATTAGGATAGTGGGGGACATTGTGCTCAATTCCAACTACATTTTTTTTAACAAAATTACTCTAGAAAATACATGCTTTATAGAAAATAAAAAGGAACTTGATTATCTCTAGGAAGACATGCTACTTGAATTCTATGAAGAGCTGTACAGTTTTGATTGAAATCCCTCTAGAAGCACAGTAAAGCCTAATACTACTTCTCTAAATAGATGACAAGAAATGTTCCAAGAACATTTCACTGTCAAAGAGTGAATTGGTAAGGCAGCCTCGTAGCACATTTGACCAACACTGCAAATTTTCAAATCCAGTTTTTGCTTGCTTCTACCATATTTTAATCCATTTAGTTGAACGTTTGAGTTACAATGCCTTAGTTATGTTCAAAAACACTACCAATAAAAATCTGCTGTTTTGCTCCCATCTTACTTAAGAAACTTTTGGGCATGAGTTTGAGTAGAAGAGAAAGGGAATATAATTGAAAAACCTACTCAAAGTTGGTCTAACTATAAACGTTACCTCTGCAACTTAAATTACAAAAAAAAAATAGAAAAAAAAATATTAATTTTCCCTTGAGTTGTTCAGGTAACTCATCATCTACAAAGGGAGGCTACAGGTCTTGTGGTTGTATGCTACACACTCACACAGAACAGGCAACTTTTACCAGCTTCAGCAGAGCCATACCTGAATGTGCTGGTATATGCAAAGTTTTCAAGTCAAATCTAACTGGCATTAGCTTCATTATCTGGAAAAAATGAAACAAAAAACATCATGATTTGACTAACTCTAGATGTTTTAATGCTATTCACTTAACCTGCTACTTCAGGTCACCTTTCCCAGAGGAAAAAAGTTCAGGGTTATTAAAAACATTATCAAGTCTCAACTTCATAGTGACAAGAGTTACCCTGAAAGATCGAATGCTTAATGTAAAAGCCTTCACAGACAGCTTTGTTCTGAGTATACTAAGACACTGAGTTTGTTTTAAGGCCCATTCTTTACGTGAACACAAGTTACCAGGAGACATAGCTACGAAAGCAGGGAACGCAGAAAGTAGCTTCCAATCCATATAGGAAGTTCTTTAATATGAATAGTCAACCCCAAAATACATCAGTTATCCAAATTAGCAACACAATAGCACTATAAAAACCTGCCAAAAAACTTGCATGAGAGCTTGCCAGATGACTGGGTGGAACCGTTTCAGGATAAGAATTATAAAATACAGGAAAAGAGTTTCACCCCCGATTAAAGTTTTATCTGCAAAACTAGCCTCACCCATAAGTTCCTGAACATAATATTTTATTTTACTATACCTTTGGATTGTCAATGATTGGTGTTATGATAAGATCAGATTCAGTGTAAATGAGCTCTTTCAATGTTGACTCCATATCGTGCTGACTTGAGCACATATTTTTAGCCTAGAGCAAGAACAAAGTTATAAAGTTATTCAAGTCCTTCATCTAAAGTTCTGCAAATATTTAAAAAATAACAACCTTATTTATTGTAGGAACTGCTTTTCTATTACAAATATAGCAGAAAGGAAAAGAAAGCTTTGTCAGATTCCAGAAACTTTTAACTATGGAGATAGCACCATCCTACTATGATTTTTCCACTCACCTTTGTCAAGCATGAATCTCTTTGGGGAGAATTTTGGACTGGGTCAGCCATAGCATCACTTATTTCTATGGCAGTGCTAGTTCTAGGAGTGGGACGAGAACTGAAGAAAAAAGAAAAAATATATATATATATAAATATATATATAAATACATATATGTTATATATACATATTTTATATATGTGTGTATATATATCCTCATTTTTTTAAGTCTTCATATCATATGTTAAACATTTAAAGCTGACACGTGCAAATACTATACCTGCTCCATTAACTGAACATGAACTTCTGTCTTTAGATATGTCCTAACTAGGTTAGGATTTGTTTGCGTGTTAGAAATTTTCGTTAATTTTGCTTAAATTAATTCCATTTGATTACTTTTCTACCCACAGTCAGTCCTCCCAACTCAATGTTAAAACATTTCTACCTTATCTCCTAATACTTCAAGTGTCACCAAACATCCCAAGAAAATTAACTTGACAAGATCACAATTTACTTTGTTATCTATTTTGTCCAGCTGCCAAGTCTGTGAAGGGTAATAGGTATTAAAACTGACCAATGCTGGTGTATGAATGTGAGCTGTATCAATTTGCAAATCTTCTTTTTATAAACCCTGTCTGCTTATCATAAGCAAAAAAAAAAAAAAGAGAGATACCAGGATTATGCAAGTCTACATTTTTAATAAAGTCCCTACTGGATCCATTGCCCATTGCAGATATCATGCATTAACTGTTTAAAATGACTGTTAGTATTGTTTAAATCAGCAAGCTACAAAATTGTGATTTAAAGCCAACTTTGATTTTGTTTAGTATTTGGTTTGTACTTACTAGTTACTTTTCTAGTTTTATTTTTCTTTGCAATAATTAAATCTCCAATTTGCATGTGAACACATACATTACCTTCTGCTAATTAAGAAAACACATTCAGAGATACTTACTAAATGAATCATCAAATAATGCACAGAATTGTAGTCATTTTTTCATTACATTAAAAATGGCAAGTTTTTATCTACCAAACAGAAAATTAAATACTTAAATATTCTGTACTAGCCAATAAAACTACATACAGTATTGTGTGCTAATTCTTAGGTTTTAAAAAAATAACAAAAACAAAAATCTGCTTGGAATTTTTGAAATGGAAGAGGCTTGTAGTTAGAAGATCAAAATAATTATTTTATTTATCTACAAAATAATTATTATTTACTGACCTGAACTAGCTGAAATAAATAAGATCAATTCTCTTTGCACATGTAAAAGAAGTTATCAGCTCTTAAAAGCTGATTACCGCTTCAATGGGTAGGTAAACTGGTGTCAAATGGCAGGTTAGCAAATTCCTGGTACTTTAATATTTTCAAATGTTAACAGATAATTCATACTGCTTGGAAAAGTTAAAGCATTCAAGTGAAGAGCTTTTCAATAAAGAATAATGTACTACATTTCAAAATTCACATTACTTAAATGTACTTATCAAAAATAAAATAGTTCTTACAGTGTGTTCTTACAGCATTATCTACTGTAAATCCTGATAGAATTTGGATTGTATATTGTTATAGAAAATGCTTTTAATACCCCTGCAGCTTTCTTTTCAACAGATCCTAAAATAAGAAGCAAATGCCATTTTAAATTATTAATATTATTGCTTTAGCTGTGATGGTATAAGGTTTTAAGCCAGTTGAGAAGTAATACTTTATTAAACAAACCAAAATCATTGTAAAATAGACACAGTATTGCATAATAAAAAGGGCACAAAAGTCCTATTTCAGATTATGAAACAAGCCAAAACAAGTATTTATTTTTAAATGGAGGGCTTTTTGCTTGATGAGTACAAGAACAAAACCTTCTTTATCAGAGAATCTGTTTGGTTTAGCAGCTAGTACAATATGTCCGAATCGGGCCTGAATTAACATAAATCACTGTTATCCCAAATATTATTTCTCAAAACTGATTTTGGTATTTAGGACCAGGAGCTTGTGACAAAAAAATATAGATACTATTTCAATGGATCTTACACAGAATGCAGCAGAACATAATTTTATATTTAAAGAAAAAAATATATTTTCTACATAAAGTCTTTTATCCAAATGGCTATGAAATCAAAAGACTTTACTTACCATTGTCATTTTATTACCATTTATTTACCACTTATTACCATTTATTTATTTACCACTTATTACCATTGTCATAAGGCAATTGTTTTAATTGTACTTCAGGAAGTGTCTTAATATTCCACTAGACTGCCAGTACAAAATTCAAAAGAATTACTTTAACAAAATGTTAGATACAGAAGAAAATAAAACACCTGAAATGACAAAAACATGTATGGACTTAAGTGTTTTCTAATTGTTCTTTTGATTTTCATACCTGAGGAGAAATATGGATTCATTTGATTTGCCATCATTTGCACTTTTTGGCTGCAAGTCAGTCAGAATTTCTCCTGAGAAGAGAACAGATTGGATTCAGAAATTAAAAAGAAATGAAATATAGGGAATAAATACATTAGTGAGATTAAGAGACTTAAAATCCACAGTACACAAAATTCAAAATAATGCAATGAATAACATTACCTATTTTGAAAGAATTAGTAGGCAGCTTATTATCTGTTCTTGAGGATGACAGATTATCTACATCTTTATGGGTGGCTCCGGGTTCTTTGATATCCTGTAGTAGCGATGACTCTCTGTCTTCACTACTGTTTAATCAGAGATAATGCACATTAAGAAAATACATATCAGAGATCAATTTGTAGCAATTATTAACACAGGATTTAGACATTATTCTTGTAGACTAGTATCCTGTTGTGGTACATACATCACAAATATTTTTTATATCGGTAATATCAACAATGGCAAACAAGCTTCTAGACAGTGAATTATGAATTGCTAATAATTCTCCAACTTTGCCAGTAGGACTTGCGTACAAAAAAGTAGACATGCTTAATTTGTACCTATAGTGTCAGAGCTATAAAAAAATACTAAAAGTTTTTAAGATACCCTTTAACCTTCACAGGAAAAATTCACAACAAGCATACTTTTAATAATGAAGTCTGTATATTAAGATTAATAAACACTACTGATTCTTTTTTGCTTGAGGACATGTCACATTTAATTGCAAGGATTTTTTTTTAAATTCACTCCCAGTTATTTCTATGGCACTGGGTCTTAGACACCCTTCAGGAAGGTTATAAAATATTAGTTGTGAGTTATTAATTATTCTTCTGCCTCCCATGGAAAAAAAATAGCTATAAGACCTTCCTATTTGCAAAGCAATAAGTACAGGATTTCTTTGCACTCCAAGCCCCTCTCCAATTTTGTCTGATTTGCTGATCACCACATACTTCAGTGGACATTCCAGAGCCATTACAAACCCTCTATAATAAAGTCAAATAGCCTAGCGCTTTGTAAGAGTTTAAGATTCTTCCAAATCCCTGAGAATTACTCAAAGATGGCCACTGCAGTGATGGCTGACATAAATCTCACTAATAGTTTTAATAGATTCCCATTTTGAGGTATGAACTTTGATTCTAGAGTCTTCATCTGCTTTGATGGGAAAAGAGGTAATCAAAATACAGTGAGCAATGACCCAAGCTAGAAAAAAACACTAGTACCAGAAATACTGCAGCAGTGTAATCAGAAAAAAATGAAGCAACATAAAACTGGATTATAAAAATAGATGAAGTGCAAAAGCATTCAGCATTCAAAAAGAGTTATTCTGTTTTTAGAGTAATTCCCCGGATTGAAACCAAAACTGTCCTTCAAATGTTTGAAACAATATTAATGCCCTCAAGCTTAGAAAGAAACGGTAAAACAACAGAAGCTTTGAAGAAGCCTGACTATGTTAACACATAGAGCGCATGCTCACACACCCTTTGGAGATTTTGCAAATATAGCAGTGTGGAATACTATTAATTAGAAAAAAAAAAAAGATTAATGTTTTAAGCAAAGAATATGGGTCAGCTGCATTTGCAAGGATGTAAGGCTGAAACACACAAATCTAGGATACTGTACTGATAGGCTTTGCAATGTTTTAAGCCTTAATGCATAAAAACAAGCAAAAAAAGTGTCAGTACAACAGAGATAAGACTCATCCATATTTATAAAACTCTCCAAAAGCTTTCAAAGAGCATTATAAATCAAATTACTGTGCATCATTATTACATAAACAAATAAATTAAGATGACAGCAGTCATCTTAAAAGGTTAAGTTACCTCGGTTACCCTTAAAAGGATAAAGTTACCTCAGTAAGAAGTTTTAACACATTCTAGAGCCAGAGAAAATGGAATTTGTTGAATGAAAACAGACACTGTAATACACTAATAGGGGAATATAACTGTATAATAAATACTGAAATATAAAATAATCATTGAAAAACATTCATTGAATGGTGTAAAATTACTTTTACCAGGTTAGTTAACAACATTAAAATCCTAAGCAACATTCAAAAACTAAGAAATGCACAGAAAAGTCATGACTATCAGAAAGTAAATATGTATATGTAATTATATATATTTTCACACAAATCTAAAAAAAAAAAATGCTCATTTATACTAATTATAAAGGAAGTTTCAGTTGAACCTACCATACCTTGAGCTTATGTTCTGACTGTCTGCAGAATAATTATCACAGTGGCTAAGGGAGCCTTTCCAGAATGGATGCTGCAATAAGTCTCTCCAATTCAGCCTTTTGGAAGTGGGAAAAAAAAAAAGAAAAAGAAAAAAAAAGAAGTCACCTGAAATAGCCACCTCAGAACAGAGCAACATACAGAGATACCAGAGTGCACACAATGGTATTACACCTGCACTAATCGATCTTAACTGATTCTATATTTCACTTCTACTTGGATAAAGAAGTTCCCTTTTATGAGTAACTTTTTGCCTCAAATCAAAACGGAAGTGGTACACAGCAGACAGGATGAGACTAATAATGAAAGAAACAGCATGGCCAGGACCAGCATGGCCAGGACCAGCATTTAAACTACCTGAATTACTCTACTGGATATTTGGATAAGCTTGCACTATTTAACAATTTAAGTACAGCAGTTATAAATCAAAGCCAAGTAAAAATAGGACCTTTCCTTTGGAAAAGCAAAGTCATTTGGTTTCCAAACTGCCCATTGTTTCACAAAAAAATTGATCAAAACATTAATTCTGTACATCTTTACATGAGAACGCACAATTTGTTCCCTCATGTGAAGGGATATTTTTGCATCCTTTTCCACCCATAAAACACTATACATACAGTATACATAGCAATGATTTTTAATTCTGGAGATGAAAAAAGGTGATGTGAACAATTGTCATGGTTTGAATAGTTTACCTTTTCTGGGGATCTTTTTGAAGTAAGCCACCTAGCAAACTAATGAACTCTGCAGAAGGTTTCCGAAAAGCAGAAGCTGTAAATAGAAGCATTTAAGAAGACAAGCATTCAGCAGCAAAAGTCAAAGTAGTTGTCACACAGTGCAGATGAAATCATTATCTACAGATCACATTAGAATATTTCTGCGAATAACAGTAATTTCATCTAAAAGAAAATCTGAATGTGTAAGGAGTCCTAAATATTAACTCTCTGCATTTCAAAGGTGTCACAAAATGAAAAGTGATGCTCCGTCACCAAACTAATTAGAATTGTTTATAACACACAGAAAAGTTGTCCTGCAATTAAATTTCTTCTGAAACTACAATTTTATTATTTTTAATAGCTAGAAAAATAATTGGAATTTTCTAAATAATTGCATTTCTAAAGACGCATTAGAAAATCATTGCACTTAGAAATATGGGTCCACAAAAAAAAACATATAAAAGCTTCTCTTATAATAATCTCCCATTAACTACAATAAAATTAATGTCTGAAGCTTAGGTGAAGTATGGTCCATATACTATTAATTATTCAAAACATTTAATATAATTCTATAAAAGGTTTAAAATTTAATGTTAAAAATTATTCAACAATTAAATGAGTAGTTTTAAAATACCATAAGCACTAATTCAGCAAAACATTTCATGTGTGAATATCCACGTGGTATTCTAGCATCACACCACAATTATGCAATATTCAAAGATTGCTTAGCCAGAACATAGGTTCTTTTTTTTCAAAGCTACCCAGATATTGTTTCAAAAGATTCTTCTTTTGAATATTTATGAATATAAATGAATATTTATCCTTTTCTGATGAGGTTGATAAAAACATAGTTTCTGCCTTTCACAAGAAAAGACAAAGGAAAATCAGAAAGGTATTAGGAGGAAGTTGAACTGAAAGACACTTCAACCAAAATAAAACTGTCACAGTTGCAACAGATTTAAAGAGAAGGATGGCTGTATACTATTATACAAAAGTCATTGGTTTCACAATACTATAAACCGAAGAGCTGCTAATATTTAAGTGCCTCCATAAATATCCCTGATACTCACAAGGAGAGAGTTCAACAATCTCACTCCAGATTGTAGATTTACTGTTATCTCTTAAAATAAATTCTTTAAAAGTTATATCTATTTGTCAAGCTAGAAATAAGCACTCCTCGTTAAAGGTAAACCTTCATATCAAAGGAAGGCCAATGTTAGCATTAACCTAGGACAAAGTGATTCTTAAACACCCAGCCTCAGAGGAAACATTGCAAAATAAATCTTTAATGTGGCAAGTATTATACTGAATTGACTCATTAACAGATCGTTACCCTTTGGTCTCGGTGGCAATGGATCTTCATATAAAATCTTTTCAATTAGTTCAGCAAAGCTCTCTGAGAAGAATGGTGGTCTTCCTACAGACAGAAAAAAAAATAAAATAAAAAATTTATTGTCAGTTCAATCAAAGTTCAAAATGACTGTCACGTGCAATGATGTATGATGAGCTCATTTCCCTAAGGAAATGTCAAATCTTCAATCTGAACTCCATTTACCAAGTTTGTTTGTCAATTTAAATATAAAACCTTGCATTACATTCTTCTCAAATGAACATCAGAAGAACTCGAGGACAGAACAGGCCCCCAAGATGATTTGATGGAGGTCAACATCCTAACTCTACGCAAATCAGCAATAAGACAGAAATAGAAGGTCTAGGCAGAAACCCTAATATCTATATAGCTATACCAATCCAACAGAGCAGTGTAGCATTTAAGATTTCAGCAGACTGTGTTATATTTCTCTTTCATGGCAAAATCCAGCTACAGCCATCACTACTGATCACTTCTCTGCAGGACATGCAAAGACTCTAGATTTATACTAGTGAACCAGCTTTTCAAGGATCATATGAATGCACCCACAGTTTAACACTAGGGAGTAAAATCATTATAATGTCAGACTGTATGGTTAGAATTTTAAAATTGTAATACACAGGTGGTTAACCTCATATTCTGATCTCAGACCAAATGGTCATTCAATACCATTGCTTCAGATGATTTTTTTAAGAAGACAAAATAAGAACTTTTTTTTAAGTATGTTTAGTATACTCTTTAAGAAATCTTTAACATCTCTCTTAAATTTTCTGTCTTAACTTTCCTAAAAAGTTAACCAGAATTTGCATTGGGACCACGGTCTAAGTTTTCATTATCTCAGATACTAAACAGATAAACAAACTTACAACCTGAGAACATTTCATAAAGTAAACAGCCCAAGGACCATAGATCACTGGATTTGGAGAAGTCTTCTCCCCTTATTGCTTCTGGAGCTGTGTATAATGGAGAGCCTACAAAATAAAGCATGTGTAATACACTGGATTACTCATTCAGCATTTACCAGATCAACACTTTAAATATTGTCACTAAGTAAAGATATCCTCATTGATTTAAGAAAAGCTGAAATACTGAAGCAATTTCAACAGTACTTTTTCCTCCCTAGACTTGTCATGAAATATGTATTATTATAGAAGCTATTTTATTGCTTGCTTCATGTTTCACTTCCATTACCCAACTTGGGTTGTGCTATACTGTCCTCACGCAACAATAAACTTTAGTAGTGTTTCATGTACCTTGAGAGATTCAGAGCCAAGCAAACTGAGCAAATGGAAAGCCCAAATAATCCTCATATGAAAAACAAATAAGATTATGAAAATAAATAAATAAATAGAATTAGGGTGTCTTAGGACATAGACTAAGAACTAGAGAACTCTGGGTATAAAAACCAGGGTAGCTGACAAACTGGATCATTGATCTAAAATAATTTGATATTATATACTAAATTTTAGCAATTTATCTGTAAATCCCTAATTTGTCTAGATGTAAAAAAGGAAATCAGCAGTAGTCCCCATCTCAATAACTAAACAGTAACTAAGATATCTACCGTCTTTCTCTAATTTGGGGTAATAAAAGCATGTCTTATACCTCGGTATTTTTTTTTTAGGGATCTTTGTGGAGTGTTTTCACTATCATTTCCTCCTCCTTCCTCAGATCCAATCAAAGCAAAAAATTCTTCCAAGTTTTCACCTTCTGCCTTAGCCAAGCAAAAATTACTGAGCTTCAGAGTGCCAGGCCCTTCCAGCAAGATCTAAACAAATAAAAATAATCCAAACATGAGTATCAGATCTTAAAAACTGACAACTGCTGAAAAGATGTTAAGAAATATCTTAAACTTACACAAGAATAGGATGATAATTTAAATACTAGGTGGAAATAGCATAGGAGGTTATTTACAAAGTTAATTAACTTCACTCTCTTGGAATACTCAAAAACAAAGTTACTTGTACACGATTAAGAACTGAAATCCTTCATTAATTCATATCAGTATACCAGTTCATAAAAAACAAAATAAAACAAAAACCTATTACATTCTATCAAACATACAAGAAGGAAATACATCAATTCAGTTATAAATTTCCATGTTACAAACTTGTCTGTCATTTTGTTCATATTTATCGATAGTCTTCCAATCTGAGGTAAGTCTCTTGCAACAGCAGAATGGAAATAATTACATGTCAATGACATACAAATTAACAGGGGATTGTCACTTAAATTACATTCTTGGTTACCTTTCCAGGTGTCAGTTCACAAAAGATAATTCCAAGGTTATGAATATGATATAAGCCAGTAATCAAATCAACACCAAATTCTCTCACTACATCTTCAGGTAGATGTTCGTCTTGAGCAATAACTGATTCCAGAGAACCACCTGAAACAGGTTCCACATAGTCGTCAGGAGCTTATAAAGGAGAGACCATATAAATAATTCCCAAGGATTTTATATTGTTCTTAGTCTTCAATTTCTTGAGACTATGCAATAGTTGAGGGTTTTTTCCTACTTCCCAGCCTTTTATGCTGTTCAATAAATTAGTTATTCCTTTAAACCCATCTCACAATACTAAATAACTAAGTCTTAGTAGACCATTTTCCATCATGTGTAATACCACTTTTTAAAAATGTATTTTAGAAGGCTACATATAAAATAATCCCATAATTATATATATATATACTGTAACTATTAAAAGGAATACAGTTTGCTCACCTTAAGATAAACAAAAGATATCCTCCACATTAATGATGGAATGCTTTTTTCTCATTTCAAAAGTAATTTTCAAGGCTTTACAAAGTTATTCTAAGCATGTTGCTTCAGAACACTAGAACATGTTAGAAAGATGCTTCCAAAAGCACAGGGCTTTTTAAATATACAGAGAACACACAGGTAAGTTAATGATAAGGTATCTATCTACCATTCTCAAAGATCTGAGTATTTCCTGTGGAGAAACTGGTATACAAAAACACTCCCATTCTACTGTCTTGTTTTTTGAGCTAATCTTACCTGTGCATAATTCCACTACAAGCCAGAGATGGTTGCTTGTTTCATACCATTCCTGAAAAGTCACTATATTCTTATGTTTGATTTCATGAGTTAGACGAACCTAAAAGAAAGTTCTTAGTGTAGTAAATTTTAGGGGGTGGGGTGGGGAGTCATATATTTCAAATTTAGGCAGGGAGGATGGGTTTACATCCTAAAACCAACTGAGATACAGCAATAAAAATATTTAAAAAAAAAACTCAATTTAACATCTAGGACTTCAAAAGCTTAAGAAGCAGATATAAATGGTGACAAAACCGTATAAAGAAGTGCTTGATAGCATTAAAAAAGCTATCTGCTGAATCAGAATTTTGTAATCTGTATTTTTACCCCCCCCGTATATAGCAAGAAAAATATTTCTTACCCAGTTTGTTATTTCAGCTCTTTTGCATTTATCAGTGCAAAGAATGGCAACAAAATTAATTGTCCCTTTTCTTCTTCCTTTATAAACAACTGTCTTGTTTCCTCTTCCTATTTCTTCATAAAGAATAAAGTTCTCCATACCTAAGCATGCTTTGCTGGTAACAGTTTGGAAATGTGTTGTTAGATCTTTAAAAAAAGAAGAAGGGTCAGGGGGAACATTTCAATTTAATGGCATTAGGCATATAGTATGCAACTTTCCAGCTCTTAAAACAGGGACTGTACACTCCAGCAACATGAGACATAATTGCTTGACAAAAGCCCTCTTCCTAAGAAATCTGACATTGGCTTTGTATTCAGTAGTAGTCTTTCCCATTTCAAAAGCTCTTATCACACTCCAGAAGTCACAGATGGGCCAGCAACTACCAGATCTGCGAACAAAAATGATACTACCAAATATTTTAAAATGAAAGGTTTGTCAAAAATCAGAGTGGCATTTCTGCCGAGAGACATTTCAGACAAACCTGTCCCTACCTGTCCCTTTGCAGCACATAATCAACAAGTTGAAATATACACAGCTTTGTGAAAAAGGATTTCCCACATAAACTATTTCTTGCAGATAAAAAATATGTAAAATCCTTGGCCAGTGTTGCACTGTGGGAGTCAGGGAGCTCCATAAGAAAAGTTTAGCTTAGTTTTTATCAGTAACTATTGTTTTTGCCTGTAGAATTGCGTATGGTTCAGTCTGCGTACTGAAACAAATGAAGCATTTGTCATTTGTTGAAAAACCTGGCATTTTTACATTTACGCAGTTGCACATTTTCCTTTTGTTGCTCTTTTGTTATGCAGCTCTTTGCCTCGAGAGTATTTTGAGGAGGAGGGAACTGATGGCAAGTATCTAAGCCTTCCATTCTGTTCCTAGGCTATTCCACGGGGTTAACAGCAGCACGATACAAAATCCCAAGCCCATCATATTCCAGAAACGGGATATATTGCTACTTACTCCCCCAAAGCGCCCCTGGCTACATCCTTCCGACGCCAGGCTCAGTTCATACTCGACACCCGCTTACTCCAAGAGCCTGTGCCGGGCCATGCCTCTGCGTGGGGGATGAAGGGCTTGGAGGGGCCTAAACGGCAGAGAGCAGCCAGGCAGAGAGGCGCCGTCACACACATACACCCCTCAAAAAAAAATTTTTTTAAAAAGAGGATTCTTTTTTATTACTATTATTATTACTAATTCGCGCAGTATTTTGGCATCGTCCCCTCAGACCCCCCCGAGCGCCGCTCCCGTGGTCGCCACCCCGCTCCCGTATCCAGGATACGGGGCCCGACGCCGGAAGCAGAGCGGAGCGGCGATTGGGCGAGGGGAAGGTGACGTCAGGGCGGGCTCACTGCGCCCGTGCGCGGAGGGGGAAACTCGGTGGGGCGGGGTTAGTTCCCGGATGTTGGGTGGGGTGGGGCGGGAAGGGGGTGGGCAACCGCCTGGTTGCCAGGCAACCGCCGGCGCTGGATTAACGGCCGCGGGGCGGGGCGGAGCGCATGTCTTTTTAAGGAAAATGGTAAAGACTTGGTAAAAACTTGACATTTTGCCAGCTATACCCCTGCCTCCTCAGCCCCTTCTGCGCTCAGGGATCTGCTCCAGCCCGTTCTGGTAACGGAAGCGGCATTCCCGACAGGCATCACGCCGTGTTTCTTTATGGGAAGAGATGCTCGGATGCTGCTCTCCCTTGTGGCAAAGATTTTAGTGTGGTCTTAGCCCTTTCCCCCGCTAAATGTTACTTGAGAGAGGGATATTGAAAAGAAATAATGAGGGATCAGCACCCCTCATTTTTGCTCTTTTGTTGAAAATCCATGTAGGATTGCCTGGAGCCATAACCAACAGAAAATACCATGCATATTAATATCTTCAAATTCTGCCCCATTTTGCTGCGTGTGTTTTCCCCTGTTGCAGGGTTGATCTGTGATTTGTAATGAAGTTGCACCTTTAAAACTGCATAGCAATATAACACAGTTGACTGGATATAAATAAAGAGTATATACAAATAGATATCACCTAGTTTCTGTTAGACAACACAAGATAGCTTTGAAGATGGATTTATTTAGATTTCAGATTTTTTTTGTCTGTGTCTCTGATAAAAGTGACCGACATGAAGGAGAAAAAAAATAGAATATTAGTTCAAGCATACAAATAATTTTGACAAGAGTTTGATGGCAGAACTTAGAACTAAATCTAAATTCCCCCTCCCCTCTCCAAGAGGCTTCTTGGTGTAAGACTCGAGATTGTGATTCTCGAGACTCTTAGCCCTATAACGCTTGCGATAAGCTTTGCCTTTTTTCTTACTGTTTTTTTCTCTGTTATTTCTTCCTCGGCCAGTTACGGAATGTGACTACAAGCATTGTGCCCGACTGTTGTAAACTTTCAGTGGGAATATTTTCAACATTCAGGAAAGGAATGCTAAACAGGCTCTGCTCTTTGCAGCTTTTCACAGCCCTTAGCAATCTCTGCAGCTTTACTATTTGCCAGGCTATCATATGAGATGAATTGATTTGATGTAATCAAATTTGAGTTCTCAGATAAAGCTATTACGAAATTTAAAGTAGACTGGGATCTCATGGTTAAAACTACATAGTTGAGAATTACTGAAACACTCGTCTGCGTGAGCTGCAGCGACTACTGTGGATAGCTCTGACATTTTCTCTGGTTCCCAAAAGTCTGACCAGAAATCTACAATTTTAAAGTATGTTTCAAGTTTCTTTTCTTCTGGTAAGAGGCCCGTTCTTTAGTTTACTCCAGTGCCTGTTGAAGATGCTGCACACTTTTGCTTTATTCTGCCGCATGTCCTAGATTTCCTCCCAGCTATCTTGATTACTCACGCCCTATCCCCTCTTGCTGGTACATGGTGTTTCTTGCTTGCACTGACCCCCATTCTCAAGAGACTTTCTATTCTCAGTGCTCTGGGTATTATGATTCAGTGGCCTTTATATAATACTATTTTTATTTTCCACGACTCTTGATAATTCTGTCATTCCTAGGAAGTAAACAGGGCCACTTTTCCTGCCTTGACCGTCTTGGCAGAATGATAGACGTGCACATGAGCACATCTTTATCTTGTGTTTTTTATTCTCAGATTTTTTGCCAGTGGGTTCTTGAAACTGGCATGCGGTTTCCCTTTTAGAATAAAAACGTGTGGTTTTTTTTAATTGTCTGTATTTCTGTGATAACATTAAGGTTCTCATAACACAATCTTGGTTTTCCGCTACAAGAATGTTGTAGATAAGAAGTCGGACGTGTACACCGGCCCTTCTCTGAAGTTGTCAAATAAACTGCAATGTTACAGTTTTGGTATCATATGCTGATGATATTTGGAAGTGGCAATGATTTTTCAAATTCCTTTGGTAGCTTCTGTGATTTTTTCTGTTTGGAAGTTTGCTTTCTCAATCACAGCTTGAAATTTTCACAGCAGAGACACTACTGCAAAACAATCCAAAACGTTTGTGTCACTGGGGAGGCAAAAACTGGTAGTGTTGTGTTTATAATAACACTACTCCAAACCTGGCTGCACTAGATCAACCTGTATGATCACCAATACTGCATGTATAGCATGCAGTGTTCTGCCTTTCTCCATTATGGTCTCGATGTTTTGCATACCTCCCAGGCTTGGAAGAGATCTGGTAGTATAATTTGCAGATTTTAATATTATCTGAGTTAATACCTTTAAATGTTTGCATATTGCAGACTTCTTTTATCTTTCCAGACTTATTGAATTTCCCTGGGAGGTTAGCAACCAATTCACACGCTACATTGAAATCAAAAACAACTTCATCTCTTTGTTTGTTTGTTTGTTTGCCTGAGTTTTAGCTGCTAATGAGTTAATTGTAATGGACTACCACAGTTTCTAGCAGACATTCCTGAGAGCTGCATTCCTGAGTCTCACCAGCTAAGATGGTGGTGGCTTGTGGCTCTGGCTGGCAGAGCTGATCTTCTCCTGCTTTGAGTCTCACTACTAACAGCACTCTCAGCACCCCAGCGTGCCTGCTGGCTTCCAAACTCTGATGAGATGGTGCTTCCTTGCCCAGAAAGGCTGCATAGCTCTTGACAAAGCCTTTGTCATTGCAGAACACAAAATTGTTTCACTCAAAGTAACAGCTTTCCCAATGCAGATAGCAACCTTGCTTTTTTCAGGGACTATCCTACTGCTTATGTAATTTGTAGATTACATAAAATTAGTAGTGACTAATTTTTTTCTATTCCTATGCATTTCAGTGCTCAAATTATTCCCTGTTCTAATGCAACAGACACTCTGCAAAACAGATGCTTTGCTGGCTGAATCACTTTTATCTGTTCTACGCATAACGTCTGTGGAGGATGCTCCATTTTCTTCAAATATGTACACTCATCACAGAAACATACAGGGTCAGGTGCTTTATTACTGAGTTTACATTTTCACTTTTTCAGCAGAAAAATAGGTTTTGTGTTGTGCTCTCTGAAGATTCAGCCTGGACCATCAGGATATCCTTTGCGTCCTGACAGAGCTCACAGTGTCTTGAAGGTATTATCATCATTCCACAGTGTCATTTTTTGTTTGGCTTTGCCTGATTGCTTTTTTTTTCTGCTTTTCAGGCAAAATGCTGTGATTTTGTGATCATACTTGTAATTTCCTCTTTGTGTATTTGTTTCACTTCTAATGCTAATCTGAATTTACAGACTCTTTCTTCTAAGTTGCATTTCATTAATGTCAAATATGTGCAAAACCCCACCCTCTTAGTCACTGTTCGCTTTCTCTTTTTGGTGGATTTTTTTCCTATTTATTTTCAGATAGTAGGCTTTGGAACACTCCTTTCTTATGCCACAATTACTATATATGATCCTGTAGGCAGGATATTTTTAAGAATGAGTTTCCTCCTTAAGACCTCTCTCTCTCTCTCTCTGTTCAATTTTATTTGTCTCCACTGCTTTGTGCTTATGCTTCAGCTTGTGCATAAATGTTCACATATTCAATTTAGCCACTCATGCCCCTTGTGTTCCTTTCTGAATTATCTGTATTTACTCTCCTTAGGTCAAAGTTTCACCATATCATTTCACCAATAAAATTACGTGGGAATCTTTTGCAAGTACGCTAATAGGATACTGGCTCTTGGAGTATCTTTTATTTTATTCAGCTCCTTTAAGATACTCCATTTGGTGGCCAGGATCACGTATCTAATACTGCAATAATTATTCTTATTTTGATTATTTGGGTTTTTGTTTGTTGGAGCTGCAATCTTTCAGCTTCTGATTTCATATGGTCACCAGAGCTCTCTTTTGACAGCACATTCAGGACTTAAATAGAAAGGGTGAGAAAGGAGGTTGTACATGCGTAGGTGCTTGTTATGGACTCAGAGCATTGCTCAGTGCTTGCTGCTGTGAAAGGAGGAGGAGAAATGGGGCCAGTAACACTGGCTTTCAACAGGAAGAAGAGGAAGAAGCGCAACTTTCTCAGCTCTGAGATCCACATAATGGATACAGTTGCAGGATACGTTTCAGTGATTTTTATTTTCTCAGACCATTTATTCATACCCTTTAGAATTATCAAGGTCTCTAGGATTAAGACCAACAATCACAGTTGCTCTCGCAATTTTCAGCCAGCAAACTAACCTGGGAATTCTGAAATTGGTCTCAAATGCTTTTAAAGCAATATTGTATACTTTGATTGTTTTACAAGGCCCATAATGCAATAAAGACATTGACTTGCTATAAAGACATCAGCATGCTCGCTGAAAAGTGCATCTGAAAAGCCTTCAGTTTTAGTAGGGCAGTTAGGAATAACAAGTGTATCTTAGAGATGTGATCAAGGAAGCAAAACTGAGAATGAGTTTGATAAATATAATGCAATAAAGAAGGGAGTAGAAAGGTGGAGGATAAGGAAAACAAAGAGAGCAGAGAAATACGGGAAAAGGTAGGCAATAGGCTTACTGAAAGTGCACTGCCAGCTTTGGAATAAGCAGGTAGATGAGGGGAGAGAGCAGTACAATGCAAAGGAGTATGTTTATGTGCACCACTGGAAGCCACAAGAAGTCAGGAGGAGAAAGAGGTCTAGGCAGCCACCAAACACTCCTCTTCCACAATCTGCATGTGGATGTGTGCCGTGTGTGCGTGTCCCCAAGTCCCAGCTCTTGTCCCGCACGGATTCACAGCCAGTGCTGGTGGCAGTCTCCCAAGATCTGTACGTGGCACCTGCGCCTCTCTCCTCTCTGCACAGCCAGCCTCGTGCATGTCAGGCAAATCTTCCAGCCTTGAAAGGTGTGTTGACTTGTGTATTATTTGACATAACGCAGTACAGGCAAGTATAGACCCAGCACAGACATACTATGATACAGTACAGACAAGAACTACTTTATTGATTCTTCATGGAGTATAGGGCATATAGCCTTGCCATTTGTCCCATTGTGAAGAACATCTGCTCACTCTGCCAAACCTTTTTCAATTTTAAGGGAACATCTCAAATCCTAGTTGTTAGATGAAGCTTTGATTTTAGAGATGGGGTAGGAAAGACAACTGAGAAGATGCAACAGTGCAGTGCTGTCTGAAGAGTGCTCCTGTTTCTCCTGGACATAGTTTCAAGTCTTCCTTGTGCTTACTTGAATATCTGCATGACCCTGGGGTGAATCTGTTCAGTCCACTAATCTGGCAGAAAACTTGAAAATAAAGAATTAAATAGTTCTCTGTCAGGTTAGTGAACTGAATCACTCCTGAGGAATCAGATGAGCACTGAGGCCATCCCACGGGAGCTACAGGATTGCCTGGCTCCTTCACAGCAGGCTTTGGGGTTGACTCACGTCTCACAAACCTGCACCCTTAGTCACTTCCAGGGGATCTGTGCTAAACACCTCTGGGCCTGTGTGGCAGACGCCTGCAAATCCGGTTTTCTCTATGCAACTTCCTCCCTGCTTTTCCATCACACACTCACATCCCCATCTGTGTCTGCCTTTGGCTGCATTTGCAAACCACTGGTTCTCAGCTTGCTCAAGACTAAGGTTACTCAGGCTCAACTCCCCAGACCATCTACACTGATTTCAGGGTAGCAGATTCCACCAGGACCACTGCAGCTCCTTTCACGTAAGAGCTGCAGGCTCAGACACAAATCTATGCACCCGTGCCTGCACACAGAACAATCTAAACCTCCTCCCACAAGCAGTCCCGTGACCTGCAGAAATGATAAATCCTTGTGTCCTGTGGCTGCTTCTTTTTTATGACAGGGTTCCCTGAGAACCCAAAGTGTTTACTATAAGTGGGATGTTGGTGGCGAGTCTCTTGCTGGCGGGAGCCCAGTGTGCTGCCTGCAGCTCCCCGCTCCGCGACGCCGTGAACAGGATTCTTCTCTTTCCTCCTCTACAGACCTTGCGGAAACAGCTAGCCCGTGTGCCGATCCCTCACCACGGCCCTGCTGCCTGCTCCCTCGCTAGTTCCTAGCCGACGTCCGGCTGCGTCCTGGGCAGGGTTTCCTCTAAGCCTGGCTCAGGGGGCCGCACTCTCGCATTGAGAAGAGGACCCCGCCACGGTCAGCCGCGACACAAGCCCGCGGCAAAACTCCAGGTAATCCACGGGCATGTGGGGACCGGCCGCTGGGACGGGGGAGCCCGGGCCGACCCCGCGCGGCTTCCCGCACCGGCCGCCCCGCTCCGCTCCGCCCCGCGCAGGCCCGGCCCATGAGGTAATGGCCGCCGCGGCGCGGCCCTGCGCGGGGGGAGGCGGCGGGCGGCGCTGCGGCTGCGGGCGGCGCTGTCCTTGGCGGCCGGCGAGCCCCGAGCTGCCGCCTCGCGGGCACGGCGCTGCCGCCCCACGTGCGCTCGCCGGGAGGGCTGCGGGCGCCGCCGCGGAGCCGGCGGGGAGGCGGGCAGCGGCGGCAGAAAGGAGCAGCGGCAGCAGCAGCGGCAGCAGCGCGGCGGCCGCCGCAACGCCAGCCCTGAGGGCAGCAGCGGCCCGGCGGTGGCCGCCGCCGCCTACAGCGGGGCGGCCCGCGGCGCCACAGCCGCGGGGGCCGGAGCGCGGGGAGTGCGCGGGGAGCGGCGGGCGGCGGGGCGCCCCGCGGGGGGGTGATTTACGGCAGCCCGGAGCGGGGACGGCGTCTGCGCGGGAGGCACTTACGGACTCGTCGCTTGGAAGGACCCGCCTAGCGTTCGTCTGTGGGGGAGACTCGTACGTAGCCGCCTGCGTGCGCCGCTTTGGTGCGGGGGGTGGTGGCAGCGTTTGGGAGCGTCCCCCTGTTGAAGTGATGGAAGTGTTCCGCTCTGGTGTATGGCGAGTCTGAGGTCCTCGCGTCTGCTGCTGCCTGCAGTGGGGAGTGCGGAACTTCGTGTGTAGATAGGGCTGTTTTGTGTCGAGTTGGAGGAGGAAATGTCCAGAACATGGAGCATCTGTGAGAGCCCAAACTTCTTCCCCTCTCCGGCTTGGTCGTGTTTGGAAGGCGTTCGCCCTGTGGAAGCTCTTCTCTCTCTCTCTCTGCAGCCTTATTTGAACCTTTCAATCCACTGGGATTAAATCATGTCTGTGTGTGTGTATGTATGTGTGTATATATATTATATATATATATGTATATATTTATATATATTTGTAAGCAGAACAGCAAAACAAAAAAAATCCTGAAACACAAGCAACAAAATAAAAGCCAATATTTCTTATGATCAGTTTGCTGTGTTTCACTCTTCTGTGTCAACCTTCACTGTCAACCATGCCCTTGCTGTTGTCCATACTGAGCCTGAACCCTGCTTGGCTGTGACTCTTATTAGAGAGGTTCTCCTGGAGATTACCTAAAGAAAAAGCATATTCACAGAGAAGTGCCTGCTCTGAGCTGCCTGTAACCCTTTTTAATTGAGCCAGAGCAATCCTTGGTAATAACTGATAAGAAAATTGTCTTGGAGACACGTAAGAGGTGACATAATTTTATGGTGACGTATTAAATCCTCATTATAGCAATTTATCCTCTGTTTTTCAAAGAGTGTTGTCATAGGGGAGGAAAAACAGAAGGGTCCTAGTGGAAAGGAAGAGTTTTCAGCTTTCTCAGAGCTGTTGGGTTAAGATAAGACCGAATTGGTGCGTATGTAGATAGAAATTAAACTGCTGCAGGACCAAAACAAAAAGTATCAGTCTGTTGCATGGATGGACTTGGCAATGAAATTAACTGCATGATGCCTGACAATGGAAATCCATAGAGTCCCTCTAACTCCAGAAGAAACCTTGACTGTTAGCTGGATCTTGAGCCTTTTGTGGAGAATTGGTTAGCACTCCAGTATGTTGGGAAGCATTAACATAGGAACATACATTGATGCTCGTGGTGTGTCGTGTTTGATGCCTGCATGCGCACATCTCAATAAAATCCAAACCTGGTGCAACAAATTCTGATCATCTGGCTCCCTTACTCCAGAGTCCTGAAGCAGTATCGTCACGTGATTTGCAGGCTTCCCTGTATATTTGAGTGGATATTAACTTGGCACTTTATCAGTTCCTGGAATGCATTTGGGAGTTGGAAGTGAGTGAACTTGAATGTACTGCAGAGCAAGATCAGATGGAGAACACTTGTGTAGAAGTGTTTGGAGCTCTTGCCTGCAGGTTCCTAACCTGCTTGTTCCTCTCGCTGCTGCTCATCGTATTTCTGCTTTGCACAGTGCAGTCTCTCTGCTGTAGCAGATGAACAACTGCTTTTGTACCGGTCAGTGGAATCATTTTGATGCTGGCCTTTTGAACCTCTGAGGGTTTCCTGACGTTTTGAAATATCTCAGCTATTCTACTTCAGTGTAGAAAAATGAGACTGAAATGCTGAAAATCGGTGCAGGTGAAATGTTTTTCTGTTAAATGTATACTTGACCAACACTGATGTTTCTCATTGTTGCTGCTGTGTAAGTGTGAAACTAGTACCAGAAAAAATGCTGAAACTTTCTACTGTGTCTGCTGTGACAGACAGTAAGCTGCACATGTGATTTTTATTTATTTATTTATTTGAAATAGCTTAGTAGGAAGAATTCTGAGAATAAGTGCCTTCAGGGCAGAATGGACGAGAAAAATCTTTACTTTCTAAAAGCCGAACACAGCTTTCCTCTTAATCACTTTCTCTGTTGTTTTTCAAAACTGCCTTGGGAGAGGAGAATTATAGCAGATAAGGCTTAACAGGCAGGTTTGTTTTAAATCTATTTTCCTTCAAAAGTCTTTAACTTTATTTGAACCCCAGAACTGGGAGAGCTTAGCCTTCTTGTTGTTAAGCACACGTGATTTATTTTGCGTAGCCTGAAGTGCCGTGCTGCTTGCTGTCTACTGGTGCAGGCAAGGTTAAACGTGCTCTTTATCCAAGTACTTTGTGTGGGGATGCTTGTGAGTTGAAGTTGGTGGTGTGTCTTGTTATCACATTTGCCAAATTTCAGATTTTAAAACAAATACCTCCTTCTCCCTCTTCTTGTCCCCTCTAACAATGGCTGTTTTCTTTGCCAAAAAAGTAGTAGTCTCTGTGCTTGCGTCTGCAAATACTTGTAGTCTCCAGTGTTAGGCAATATCAGGCCAGGTACTTCATTGCCGTAACTTCAAGATTTTAATAAACCCATTTTAACTCTCAGAAGTAGTTGCTTTCCCGTGCTGCTTATTTTCGTGCTATTTCACTATTCTTGTAAGAAGAGACAGGCCAGTATGATGTAAGAAGCCCCTGTAGTTGGAACAGGGAATTGAAAGCTGTGTCTTAGCCTGCTGGCCACAGCACTGTCGCTGCTGTGTTACTGTACCGACTTCTGACTTTCTCTTGAGGTGTCTTCTCTGCCTCCAAATGTGCATTGCAGTCCTTCCTGTATAGGAAGCTTGGTGATACCCCCCAGGTCCAGATTACACAGCAGGCTTAGGTCACCCATAGCAAACGCACACCTGCCTTTTCCTATATAGTGGTTGAAGGGATCGCTCTTGCATCGAGGGATCATTCTTGTTGGCTCAGGTGTGGGATCAGAGCTATGGGGAGAGAGAAAATCTTGAGAATCATCTTCCTGTTATAGGAAAGGGTCCTTTTTAGGATTAATTCTCCTGTGGCCCTTGGAGGGTAAAATAGTGTTTGCACCCTGTGCTGCATACAAGCAATTTTTCTATATTCTTGCTAAAACTATCCAGCTCTTCTCAGGTATTATGGAATAAATCAGTGAGTTTACACATACTGTTATTTTACTTTGTTTGCAGTGAATAGTGTGACTCCTAATCTAATTTTTAGGATTTTGCTGTTAAATCAAGGGCAGTTTTAGTCAAAGAATATTGAACTTTGATTAATCAATACTCTCTTTGCACTGGAACCTATTGATTATGGGGGGTGGGGGGGGAAGTCACATTATATAGTCATCCTGCTTATGTTTATCCATCTAAGAAGCTTATTGATAGCACAAAGCGATTAGCTTGGAGATAATTCTTAGATTCAATTATGTTGACAGATTTGCTTGCGCTGAGCTGGGTCGGTGGCTGCCCTGGGGCTGGTTCTTGGCCTTATCTTGCCGCTCCTCCGCACGGGATTGACCTCGACCCGTTGGATACCCTGTGGACGGGTGAACTCCACGCAGAGATGCTTCGCTGTTCCTGTTTCCGTGTTTATTTTCCATTCTGGTGTTCGCTCATGGGTTAATGTGTACTAGAGGCCACCTATTTCTGCTTTTATACATAGCAGAGCTTTGCAACAGTGTAGCAGTCGGAGAAATAGAAATGAGGAAGGAAGCACTGGCAGAGCTCCCCTCACAGCCCCTGGCAGCGTTTCCCTGCTGGCTTGTTCCGTGCGAGACTGCGGTGCTGCCCGCCAGGGCTTGCTCTGCGGCGCCCTCCCTCGTGCCCCCTTCCCGCCCAGCACGGGAGGCAGCTCCGTGGCATGGCCCAGAACTGGGTGCTGGGAGTGACATGGAGTCAGAGCACCCGGCCCTTCTGGCCCTGCGTGCAGCAGTGAGGCCGGCGTGGCGGGGGAGATCCGCGGCCGAGGCTGTGGTGTGCGGAGCGCGGGAGGGAGAGCTGCCAGGCAGCACGGGCTGCTTGCGAAGCCGCTGCAGAGCCAGCTCTGCTCCAGTCGGAAGCGACTGCGGGTCTGCGGGGAGAGGCTGAGGCTGATGGCAGCCTGCTGCGGCCTACCTGGTGCAGCGCTCACAGCGCCTGCGTGGGCACAGAGGAGGGATGTGCCGCACCGCTGGGTTCAGGGGCTGGAGGCAGCGCCCTCTGTGATGCAGGGTGCGAGTATTGCTAAGGGTAAACCCCTATCTTTTTGTGGAATATTTTGTGAAATCCATCATTTCAGGCTGCGTTTCCAAGCAAGATGCTTCCCTGAGCAAGACGCCCGCAGATGATGTCTCTGCTGTGAACAGTGCAAGCCTCAAAACTTAGTGTGTAAAGCTGCATGGTTTTAGGTGTATAAAGCCATATAAACCAACTTTTTAAAAAAAGACCCTTTTCATCCTGTCTTCTTCATTTATTTGTTCTTAGACTTTTAAAAAAGGAAAAAAAAATCTTTCAGAAAAGCTATACAGCATCAATAAGATAAATACAAGTATATTTTGAATTTGTAACATCAGCTGGTAAATAATTTTCTTCATAGATCATAAGACCAGAAAGAATTGTCGGGTGGTCTAGGTGGGTTAACAGAACGGTGATGTTATTGCTCTGCACTGGATTTTGATCTGAATTAAGATTTCCCTGATTTGAATTAAGATTTCTCTTATCTGAATTAAGATTGTTTGAGAGTCATGAGTTGCTGGCAACGTTTTGGAAAAGAACCAAATTTACCCTTCAGTCCTGTGTGAAACCAGGAGCTGTGTGGAGTTTGTGCCACTGTTTGGTAGATGGATAATAACTCCAATGCACTAGGTAAAACATAAGGAAAATGCTTATCATTAGTTTTCAGTACAGCTCATACTAATGCAAAGCTGATTTGTCTCATGCTTTAGTGGGAACCAAACAGTGGAAAAATGTTAATAAAGGGAGAACACTTATAGCCTAGAGGTGAAGAATGAAAACTGTGGATACACTGGCTGGTGCAAATAAAGTTACATCTACTTCTGAGCAGAATAATGTGGTTAACATAAATTAGAACTAATGGGTGCACTTGTGTGTTGCATGTTTGCTTAATTTACCCTCATTTTTAAAAGTATTGTGCAGTTAATATACTCTATGTTAATTTAATGCAAGACAGGATTGGCATGAAAGTTATGGTTCCACAGCAGCCTCCTAGAGAATACGGAGTGGCTTTGACTAAGAAGGGTCCTTTTAAAGACGTCATCTTGTAGCTCAGTGCATGCTTCTTGTGGGAAATAGAAGCTCTTAAATTTGGAGTCCTCTTTAAGGCTTGCAGAAATGGAACTTGCATTACTAACAGCGGTGCCTGACCCAGAAAGCCTGGTTTGACTAGCAAATACTGGAGCTTCTGCAGGCTTGGCAAGAGGGAAATCTTCTGCTCCTCTGCAGTAAGCAGAAACATCGTAGTTCAAATAAAGATTAGTAAGACTAGTGCTTACCAGAACAACTACCACCTTTGAGAGTCGTCTCCACTAATGAATTCTGCAGACCTGCGTGTGAAGGTCACAGCAAGATCAGTGTTTTATGGCCATGTTTCCTGAACATTGCGTAATCTTGTCAGGTGGCAGATAAGCTTTTTATGATTTGACCCAGTCACTTGTGGTTGACTTGAGAGCTTTAACTTTCCAATATAAAGTAATCTGAAAGGAAAATGCTTCTTTCATCTGAAATGTTTATAACTTTTGATTTCCGTAATGTTTTTTTCCTGTACACTTTCTTAAAAGTAGTATTTTGCAACACATTCCAGGCATACAGAATGAAAAGGCCGAGAAAGGAAATGTACTGCTGTTATCTGACAGAATACCATTTTGTTTCAAAGTCCAAAGTTGTCTCTATTGTTGTCCTATTGGATATACATTACCCCATTTCTTTTTGTGCAGGGCAGTGAGTCCTTAGTGCCGTTCACTTGTACTACTTCTACCTACTAAATGAGACTTCATTTATCAGCTATTATAGACCTTGGCAGAAGCAACTTTATTAATACTTGACTCTTTTGCATTGGGGGAAAAAAAAGTCAAAACATTTTATATAAACAATTTTTTTACATATAAATAAATATAGTTTCTTTAAACACCAGTCCAAAAAAAGTCTTCTGTAACTGTCCAAAGGACTAAGGAGATCCTCAAGATCAAAGCATGTGACTGGTCATTCAGTAGTTAGTGGCACTACTAGACTGAAAGATTCCTGTGAATATCTGCTTATAAACCTGTCAGCCTGTTGGCACACTCTCTGTGGTATTA
This sequence comes from Crypturellus soui, assembly GCA_032275445.1. Taxonomy (NCBI): domain Eukaryota; kingdom Metazoa; phylum Chordata; class Aves; order Tinamiformes; family Tinamidae; genus Crypturellus; species Crypturellus soui. Next base: position 163,888 of record JAUBNY010000419.1, on the reverse strand, counting down.
ACCGGTTAAAAACAGGGTAGAATATCTGAGCTAATCAGCTAGTGCTCATGTATTATTTAAACAGGGCAGCATCTTCAGCAGGCCGGAGTACAGCATTTGCACATTTTCTCTTACTGATAAGATAGGTAGGAGGCGATATTAAGTTCTACATAGGAAAAAAACACATGCACACACAAAAAAAGCATAAAACCTCTAAGTATGACCGGATTCCACTATTCCAAGAGCAAGGAGACTGTCCCTTCTATGAGGAGCATGGGATTTATTCAAGATTTATTTATTCAGCTCCTTTTTCTAGAAGTTAAATAGTGGACATGCCTGGCAGTTAGGGCTATTCAAGATCAGACAGTGCTTCTGTCACAATAATGACTTTTGTATGTTTTTTTTTTTTTCCTACAGTAAAACTGATGATCTCTTAAGCCAACTTTTTTTGTGTGTGTGTTTGTTTATTATTGTTGTCTAATGTAAAAGAGATCAGTGCTCAAAAAAGGGGGCTGGAACTGAGAGCATGGTGTGTTCAAGGCAAGGCACCATGTCTCTTTGCTCACTAGTGACTATTCCAGGTAAATCAGAGTCTCGGAGCTTCTTTAGTCTGGCATATTTACTTTCTCCTTCCAAATAAAAAATGTTTGTACCCATTTTGCATTGTTTATCAGCTTTCAGTGGATACCTGCTATATGTTGCCACAAAGAGAAGAAAAAGTGAAATTTTGGTATTGGAGAATCACTGTATTGATGTATGAGGGGAGGAAGGTTTGGGAAGGAGAGAAATAGGAATTTTGACTTAAAAAAAAAATCTGGACAGGATATATGTTTTGAATGTGTGGGATATTATTTTTGCCTCTTAACAGGAAAAAAAAAAAGCAATCCCTAAAATTAGGAATTAAAATAACTGCTTTTGTGACATAAGGAAGGTATTAAACCTAGGGACACTTGCTTATAAAAGCAAAAGTTGGAATAAGTTGTACTTCAAAAGGAATATATGTAGAATCAGTGATTCACAGTATGTACTTAACTTTGCATATTGAAGAGCCTCAGAGCTGGGGAGCAAGACAGCTGGTGTCAGTTTGCTTTGGGTGTGGATGCTGAATATATTGCCTAAAATCAGAGTGGATTTCTTCATCAGTGTTCATTATTTTAGTATGATCGTATTTCATTTAATGAGGGATGTTTAGGAATTTTATCCCTGTTCCGAAATTGGTGTTGGTGACACCTCATAGCAGAAAATGTCTTAATCACATGCATCTAATTATAGCCTTTCATGTAAAGTTAGTCCTAACTTTTGCTAATAATACAACATGCTTAATCTATATGATTTTCGAGGGCAAAAATTAAGAATTTCCATTATTTTGATATAGTTATTTATAAATGTGATCATTCTTATTTTTTTCCATGACTGATATATTACTTGTCAACTGGTATTTACATGAAGGTTGCAGTTCAAATAGACAAAACTGTACTTTTAAATGCTATTTTTTGCCCATCACACTTAATTTGTTTCTGAAAACATATTTAAAAAAAAAATATATATATATATATATATAAAAGTTGTAGCTAAAGCTCATCTGCCTTTCTACCAAATGACCAGTGAGGTGTTCTTTGGGTCTGCAGATGTAGCACAGCTGCTCTTCCAGCACATGTGAGTTCAATAACACTAAAAAAAATGACTGTTAGTCCTTCAGCTGCCTCTCAGTTTCTTAGCTTTGGGTTCATATCACTGTTACATTTGCCTCAATAAATTGAAGCTAAAACCTCAGTCTCTGCATCTCCAGGAGAGTGTTGATGTCAAATCCCGGGTTAACGCATGTGTAGATCCTGGCCCTAGGCACTTCCCTGGTGATTTTCCTCCGTTTGATGGTGCCGTCAGGTAGCGTGTTCAGCTGACCCATGGTTTGACTCTCGCCAGGGCTAGTTGTCCTCTTGGCAAGAAACCTGGAAGACAGCTTTGCTACCAGGATGTTTGAAAAACCTCAAAGCTAAGGAGAGTTGGGAAGTGGCTGCCTTATCCGCCACGGCTTGTTTGCCCAACAGAATGTCTCAGTTGAGTGGCTGGACCGTATAAAAACAGTGTTTCTTGCCGGGCTGCGGAACTGGCAGAGGAGGGTAGTCCTTCCCGCCCACACACCCCTGCGTCCTGTTGGTGCTAGTTCTGGTATGACCATGCAGTGGGCCAGATCACAGAACTGATCTGGTGAAAAATGACACAAAATTGCACTTCCCATCCTCACCCCCAATCCTTGTAGACACACAGAGCCCTCGAGTTTAGTCTTTCAGCCCACTTGCTATCTTGATGGTGTTGACCAGAGCAGTACAAGCACCAGCAAGAGGAGTGATAGGAACACATGCCTGAAGGGTAGGTGCATTGGGGTGAGGCTGAGATGTCTGGAAAGCAGGTGCCTGGAGGCTCTGCTTTTGCCAGCAGTTAGCCTAATTTTACAGCTCCTTAAGATTCCTGGTACTACTTTGCCAGGAGCTCTTGAGGACTGTGACCCAATAGTGAAGCAGGTTGCGAAGGCAAACCAGAAAAACTTTTTTTTCTCAAGTAGTTTTATTTTTTGTTCTTTATATGTGTATATATATTTGTGTGTATAGGTGTATTTTTGACTCCCTAACCCATTTTGGAGGGGGCTAGATAAGTGCTGGAGGAGGCACAAGGCCAAGGTAGGGGTGTGCAGGCCGGGTCAGCTGGTGTTTAGATTGGCTTAGTGCACAGAATCACACCCCGAGCGTGCTACCTTTTGTGGCAGCCTTTCAGAAAGGAGGCCTAATGTTACCAGAGCTGTGCTCTTAGTTGCTGCTTATAAAGGAAGGCAGCAGAATTGCTCGGGGAAAGTTTTGTAATTGTCTCTGTGCTGCTTCTGTTATCTGAGATAGTCGTTGTTAGCGGTAATGGCCCTGTCAAGAATACAGAAAGGAAGTCTGTAAATTCACCTACCAGCAAGTTGATTGTTTGATCCCCTGGCCAACAGGCAAACTTGGAGATAAAGACATGATACAGTGTTGAAGCAAGAGATATGAGTAAGAGGAAATAGGAAGGGCAGCACAGTCAGAAAACTGAGCAGCTGCTCAGCTGGCAGCGTGACTTGCTGCAATAGAGGTAATGCTGTGCTCTTCTGTGTGTGCCTCAAACTCTCCCCTGGAAGAGGAAAATAAACATGTTATAGTGTAGGTAATAACAAATTTGTTTATTGATCCAGCAACCTCCTAGGCTGAGCAGCTGTAGAATACTGTTTCTAGAGCTCTGGAAAGCCTGAAACTAGAGGACCTCATTCAGTTCTTACGATGGGAATCCTCCAACAGGTAATTCTGTTCTCTTCTGGGTGGGATTAGTGTCTGTTTATTGCTCTATCTGTAATCTGTTTATTGCTCTGATCTGTAACTGGAAACATTTTTTTGTGTGTATGTGACAGAAAACTGATAGTGCAGCCAGGTGGCAGCTTGGGTTTGAGAGTACCTACAGCTGAAGAACAGGATTTGTGGCGGGGCACTTCTGGTTGCTGTGTTGCTCGATGGTATTGACAGAGGTGCTCCTGGAGACGTGAAAGAATTGGAATCAATTAAATACAAATGAGGGGCTTTTTTTTTTTTTTTGGTTGGTTGGTTGGTTTGTTTAAATCTTTTTTGATCAATTTTTTTTGATCAAATACACTGCTCTTTTTTTGATTAGAAGTACACTGCTTTTGTATTTTTTTGATCAAAAGTACACTCCTTTTATATCTAACAAAAACTTTGGATTTCAGATGAAAAAGTAGATACAGCAGCCTCTTGGAGAACAGATTTAAGGAGAAGTTGAAAACTAGTGGTGTGGTGGTTTTTACAGATGTAATGTAAGCAGGAGGCAGCCTTGCAAGTCAGGAATGGCTCCTGAGGTTGAGCCATAATTGTGAGGCTGGGAAATATTGATTCTTATAGATTTTTGTGGAGGGTTATATATATTTTTTTTTCAGAAAATAATTGCAGAAGCTAGAAGGAGTCATAGGTTACTACTTCAGAACAGCAAAACTTTTGTGATAGCGAATGAAATGAAACCTGTGAAAAAGTTGGAGGAGAAGGGAATACTGTGATATGGGGTATGTGATGTGTTTTTGTCCTCCTTTAAGGTTTCATTATTGCAAGATGTGATATTTGGATAAAAATGGCCAGGATTTTATCTTCATTGAACCTTTGGGCTGCTCTGCTTTTTAATGTTCTTTTAAAAGAAAAAATACATATGTATATATATGTATATTGCTTGTATTAGTGCATTTGGCAAAGCATAGAGTTAGTATTTAGAGTACCTCAGCTGTGGAAATGGTCTGGAATCCCTGGCACCTTGAGTGTATTCCTGAATTAGTCTTTTGGATCTTGATTTGTGGAATCTGTGGAGCCTGCCAAAACCTCGGCAGCTGCCCCTTTCCAGCATGGACAATGTGACCTTCAGGCCAGGAGAGCTCTGCAGCGAATGTTGCTTCTGCTCTGTATGGTGCCTTTGTAACTGCACTTTGCTAAATGACCACAGAGCAAATGGGGGTGTGAAGCAGCTGTCTGCTGCGCTTGCAAGTGGTTCTTGTAATACTTTTGCGCTGACTCTTCTACTGTTTCACATTGTCCTTGGAGTGTAATACTTCATGGTAAAGTGTGTGGGCAGCTTAAATAGGAATAAAGAATGGAGTTAATGTATTTCTGGGGAGTACTGATGCCCTCTTTGGACCAATCTGCCCCTTGAAGGGTGGGTTTGTGAATGGAGCAGTTTGCTTTGGGGACGGTGCAAGCAGGAGAGCAGAGTTAAGCTCAGCCTGTCTCACCTTGGTGCTGGTAAATGTTGCTCGTTGAGCTAAGTTTAGCCAAGTGGCTTTCACTGTAGCCTGTGGCCTCATTATGCAAGTGCTCAGCTGGTGTCAGTCATATTCCAACCACAGCTCTGGATGTGAAGGCTTTGCAAGGTAGAGGACTGTCTTGGTAACAAGTTTAATTGTAGCTGGGAAGGCCTCTAGGCTTCTCTGCGGCTGCATACTGCTGCGATCGGATGTAATTTATGGGCTGACTTTGGTTAGTTTATGCAGTTAAAACAACGCTCCTCCATCCCCGTCCACCCCCAGCCAGCCACATATGGAGGAAGAGGCTGCATTTCAGTGGTGCTGTCAGGAAGAACATACTTTCAGGAGGATAAAAAAGAAAATTGGGCCAAGCAGGAACTCTCATAGGTTGTGGTTACCGTATTCACACGTGACTGTGCTCTGCAGTTACACAATGTTTGCACTGTGCTCTCCTTTACCTAGCTTACTCGTGATGCCAGAGCGCAGGGGCAGAGCTTGGGCCTGCAGCAAGTGCAGGCGGAGGCTGCGGAGGCCCCTCCAGCCAGGCCGTGCCCCTTGGAGCAGCCGCAGCGGCAGAGCTCGGCCAGTTCTGCAGGAGCCTCTGCCAGGCTGACGGGCACCGTGTGCCTCAGCTGGAGTTGCTGCATGTGCTACCAAATCAGCAGCGCGGCAGCGGAGGACTTCCTTAATGTGCCCGATGATTTATTTTTAAAAACCAGTGTAGTTTGTAATTGGTGCAGGCCCAGATCTTGGCTGTCGCCAAATGCCACACTGGAGACACAGCTGTTGCTGCCGTAACATAGGTAACTCCCCAGCTGCAGTTCAGGGTGGGAATGCAGCAGTTCTGCCTCCGTAGCGCAGTGCCCCACGAGGCTTTTTTGCCCTGCCAGAAACCTGCAGTGCCCTGTGAGATGCACATAGCCCTCTGTGAGGGGCTGGCGGATTTGTACAACTTCTGGTGGCGTCTGGACTTTGTGAACGAGCTGATGTGTGTTGGGACCACATCTTTTCTTTTCTCTGATGTCCCTGTGTTCCCTGCTGGAGAGTCTTGCTTCTCCTTAGGCTCGGTTCCCTCTAATGTTTTAATCTTGGCTAGAGAGATGGGGCTACTTGTCTTTTTCACTATTTATTTATTTATTTCACTATAATTAAAAAAAAGGCAAAACTTATGTGTCAATATTATAACACGGGACACAAGCGAGAGTGCTGTTCTAAATTTATCTTGGTCTTCTGGCTGGGGGAGGAGAGGCGTTAAAGATCAGAGAGAAAGCTCACTGAGAAGCAGGCTCGTATAGCTGATGCATGACTGTAGGTCTGTTTGCCAGCGCCAAAATGACCGCTGTAACTGGGCTGATTTTTGTGTATTAGCCTTTGTTGGACTTCAGTGCTCTCTATAAACTGAAAAGGAGCTTGTTCTGTATTTTCCCCGCCTTTCTCCCTTTGTTGAGTGATGTGGTGCAAATGAATAGAGATCGTCTGGTAAATAGATTTTGTTTTTAAGTAAGCCAATATTACAGCCAGCAAAGGCACTTAAAAAGCGCTGTCTATCCGCTTCGGGGATTGTGTCCCCTTTCCCACGGGGAAACAAGCTGCAAGTGTCCTCTAGTGAGGACAGGGGCTGCTCTTCTGCAGCAGATGGATTAGAGGGGCTGGACTCGGAGCGCGGGGTTTGGGACTCGCGTGGGTGTTGCTCTGGGTGCCGGAGCGGCCTCCACCTTGCACTGTGCGAGTGCGGCCGTGCCTGGTCCGCTCCCGCCTTTCCTGGGCTCAGTTCATGATCCTGAACTCCTGCCTGCTCCCTCCTGGAAGCCACCTACGGGCTTCTGTGTAGGTCAGTGACTGAGGAAGGCAGAGGACAGAGCCACGTGGGGTGACAGTCTTGGGCTTTCTTTGCTCCCACCTTCACCGACTCTGTCCTGCGGTTCCCCTAGCGCTACCCTTGGGGAAGGGAAATACCATGTGTTTCTCCAAAGCATTTGTGTGACAAATATCTATCAATGCCTAGTGTTTCCTCAGCATGAGCTAAAATATAGTTACGGTTTCCTCCCTGCTGCCCCGAGTCTGTTACTATTTTTGCTTTTATTTGGAATAAAGATTTTCTTCCTTTTTAAGTTATCTTCCGACCACGTTTAAAAATATAGTTAGCAAGAAACATTCACTCTTAAATTAACTAAATGGGCAGGAATGGGCGTCTGCAAGTTTAAGAGGAGGGGGGAAGAAAAAAAAAAAACCCTGCTACATGTTTAAGTGTAGTCAAAGCAGCCTATTTCTAACCTTGGATCACAAGACAGATTTGCAGCTGTTTTCATGAGTAGTTTAGCTTTATGCACTGGAGTGTTCTGCTGAGGTTTAATGACAGGAGTATGGGGAAATCCTGTAGAAACAGCCCTGCTGAGCTAGATGAGGTGTTGCGTTTTTGTTTGCCCTCAGTGTCCTGCGCTTTTGTGACCCACAGATGGAGTTGAGAACAAGTAACTGCGTCCGACTGCGTGTTTCTCAGATCTGCCCGATTTGGGGGTGGGAGTCGGAGTGGTCATGTGAGTCAGTGCTGAGATCATTAGACCAGGGACCCCAGCTGTGCTGTTATTAGGGGTTTTAATGTCCCCAGCAGATGTTCTTAGGCTCTCTTCCAGCCCCCCATATGGTGCACTGGAGTACATGGGAGAAGAAACGTCTGACAAATCGGTTTTCCATGTGACAAACAGATTTTTTTTTCTTCTTTTATACAGTTGAAGAACATCTTGTGATAACATGCATGTACTAAATGTATTTTCAAGTATTTGAAGAATGAAGAACTGATCACATGCGAATAAATACAAGTGCTTAGAGACTTCGGCTTGTTTGGAAAGTATGTCTCAGGGGAATAGCTGGGGCTTGAGTTCTTTGGCAAATGTTTTGCTAGTCATAGCTGTTTCCTATTTTCTTTGGCACTCCTGTTTAGACAGTCCCTTGTTGTATTTTCTATATAATGAAAATATGTTTCTGCTCTATATTTTTAAGTGTGTATGGTGAGATATTGGATGAGATGTAAAACATTCATAGGAAAGAGAGAGTAACCTTGTGGTGGTGGTAAAATATGTGAGCAGAATTATTCCTTCTTATGCTTTGGTAATATGACATGTAGGATTGAGAGAAGCCCTGCTGCCTATGATAGGAAATGAGCAATCTTATCTTGTTGTATGTTGAACATGTGATTTTTGTTCCCTCTTTTGAGAGTCAGTTAATCACTTTAAATATCCTGGAAATATAAATAACATACTGTTCATGGTGTTCAGTGAACTTCTGATATGCTCTGTGCTGTACAGAGTGCAAAAGAGAAGAATATGCTGGGAAAATGCAAGACTGGCAAAATGGCAAAACAAAAGAGGATGATTTAACGCTGATTTAATTCGCCAGCTATGTATGCTAGGTAACATGCATGCCCCAGTATTTCTTGTGTTATGGATTTTTTTAACCATGTAAACATGCTGTTGCTAAGCAGAGCAGTAAATGTTTAAACAATTCTCTGAGCATCATATTTTCCTTTCTATCATTAAAGAGTGTGTAGGATTTTGAGTTAAAACAGTTCAGATGCTGCATGAGGCGCCTTACATTAAGTGGAAGGGGAAGAAAATGCAATATTTGAAATGCAAAATTATTCTATATCTGTCAGTTTCCCAACCCTCCTCGGGCAGTTCTGTCACGCAGAGTTCTTGGTGTGGGTAAGGAGAACAGCACGCAAAGTAGCTGCCATCTGAACGCGATTCCCTGTGTCTCTTGTCCCTAGACTCATAACCTCCCTCCTTCCCACTCTGTCGTGACCGTGCTGGCTTGAACCATTGGAGAAGCAGGAAGTTCTCCAGGCAGTTTCCACAAGAGTGCGTGAAAGAAGTGACTCGGTTTGTTGCAGTGTCGAGGAAGCAGTGACCGCAGGAGCAGGCGAAGGCTGTTCCACAGCTCCCACCCTGTCACTGGAAACCCTGCCGCACGCCGCTGCCTCCGCATCCACACCAAGGCTTCAGAATACTTGACGGTAGCGGTGAGGAGTCACCTGCTCTCGGGATAACGGGATCACAGGCTCCACGGTTGCTCTGAAAAGAACAGTGCCTCTGTGCTCCTGAGATTATAATGCTGGGCCCAGAGAAAATTTAAGAGGATTAGTCACTGACTATTGCTTTAAGCCTGAATGCTTAATCAGAAGGATATTTTTTTCCCTCTAAAGATCATTTTGTTGGCAAAAATGAGAAAATCAAGGTCCCGATGAACTCCAGAGACTTACTACCTCTTCTAAAGGCTTGGCACGAGTGCATACTGTGCTGATGTTACTGTGCTAATATCACTGCTTGGTAGGTGCCTCCCCTAGGTAAGAGATGAGCTCTCATGTCTGCACCACCTGCTCCTCTCTGCGAGATGGGAGGTGACTGTGGAGAAAGTGTTCGTCATTCTGTGCTTTAAAGCAGTTCCTGGAGAGGTGGCAGTTCCTGGATATTCCTTGTCTAATTAACATTCTTTTTTTTTTTTTTTTTTTTTTTTTTGTTTGTATCCTCTTAAAACGTCAGCTGCTTTCTGGCTGAAAAATAATTGTTTGAATTAAACTAGTCAAGTCTTGAGCTGAGTGGTAAGCACTGCTGAGCTTTGTTTATTTTGAACTTCAGCAACTAACCCTTTCCTCTATGTGTAGGGTGAGGGCGGGGGGAAAAGAGGATTTGTTATAAACAGGTCTTAGAAATGTACCCCATTCGTGCAGCTCCAGGGATGCCATCAGCAGTGCCAGTTCAATGCATGTGATCCTGGTTGAAAGGCCAAGCTAAACCATGAACTACAGCAAAACCATTGATGGTCACCCTCTTTAGTTTGTCTGAGACTAGATGATGCGCCAGACATGTAAATTCTGCCGTGGGTAGACGGCTTGACCCCTGGGAGATGTAAATCTCATCCTTTCACTGAGCATATGTTCTAAATCTCTCCCATGCGAATGCCTGCTAGCCTGCTAGCCAATTTCCCTTCCTTCAGCCCAACTCAGTATGCTGTAAATACTGTTGGGGTACTGGCTCTGTTTTAACACGCTATAACTTGTCTTATAAATTGTATAATATAGTCTTGTCTTGCATTTGCAATAATAATTATTTTTCTTAGCACAAACAAGAATCAATCTCTGTCTAAGATGCGTTATTTTTACAACTGAATCTAAATTTTACACTAACTTTCTGTTGCTCAAACAAATGTACTAAAAAGTTTAGATACAGATGGTAATGTAGCCTCATGGCCATATTTAGGTCTTGAACTTTCATCATTTCACTATTTTTGGGAAAAGAGTAGGAGGAAAGCTGATTGGGCACCCCATTAGACTTCAGTTCTGGCTACATGGAGGACAACTGCATGGAGATCTGGACTTAGCCTGATTGCTGCTCAACTTCTAAAGCGTGGATTGCTTTCAAAGTTTATTAAATATAGAATATATTGGATTCCACTAAGTTTGTCCTATTATGCTGTTAATCCTCTGTAATTAAAACAGTTTATTTTTTTTATCATGTAAAGGCAATTGTATGCAAAACCTGCCAGACTAAACCTGACCTTTTTTTTTTGTTGAGCACACTCTGACTTCAAGTTATAAAGAGAATAGAAAAGAATAGAAAGAGAAATTTGCTCCTGCTTCTTCTGAACTCCATGCATGTGGAATACTTTTCCTACTCTGTCTCCCTTCTCCTAAATTTCTAAATTTTAAAATTAGATCCGCTATCCCAAGAGGATTGGACTTGTAGATGTTGCTCGTTCCCCGGCTCAAGCAGTGCCTGTAGTGCTGCTAAACAAAGCAGCAGCAGCCCTGGATGCTTTTAATGATGTATTAAGGAGTTTATTGCCTCCCGATTTAATAAGTACAGTGAATGTATTCAGGGCTAACAAGAGCCTGTTCATTAAACAGCAGCAGTAAACTGTGCCTGGCAATCTGATTCATAATTAGAATGGTGCCATATCCGAAGCCAGCGCAGGGCAGACGGTGGGGAGCTCGTGCCACCGGCGGGTGCGTGTGTTGGAGAGGACGCTGCAGTGCGGCTTGGCTTGCCTCGCTGATAGGGCTACTTTCCTTGGGGGTGGCTTCAGGAGCTTGTAGTTGGTTCCAGTCAACTAATGCGTGTTGACTTAATATTTTGGGCTTTCAGTTCTGAGCTTTCTGATTTATACCCTGTTACTGTTCTGTAATCCCATGTAACCCCGTTCTGCTCACTGGTGTTACTGAAGCACAGCTGAGGGCAAAGGTGGACCGGTGGTTGACTTGTAAGGCTGCTGCATTAACTTAGAGGTTGAGTTTTAACTTTTAGAAAATGAAGAAATCAGTTTGGTGGTTGAAATTGGCAGCTGTGAGTTGAAAAAAGGGTTATCTTGCCCAGAAGCACGTGAGACCCTGTTGGATTTGTCTTCAGTGACATTAAAATACTTGAGCTTGTTAAAATGCCAACTGAGCGTTCACATAGGCTACTGCCCCCAGCAGCACCTTTATTTTAATTTTGATGGAATCATGGGCAAAAACAAATACTAAATGTATACCTTTGCTTTTAGTCTGACATCTTCTGGAATATTTTTGCCTTATAACCACAGGCATTACTAAGTAACAGAGTTGGAGTCCGAATCTGGGCTGAGGGAGGAATAACACTTCAGCTTTGTCTGCTCCTCTAGTAGCAGTTTCCTGATGCTGTCCTGGGGGCTTTTGGCACAGGCAGGATGACACCAAACCAGTTCTGATTTGCAGCTGGTGTATTCCGTATAGTCTGTCTCCCCTCTGCTCTTTAAGCTGCTTTAGGAAAAAAACCCACGTGGTTCCCCGTACCTGTTTGCCATCTGGAGCAGCAGGCTCCTGTGGGGCTGGAGGCAGATGAACGGTGGCTGGTGCTGCCTTCTGCAGCTGCGCCTGGGGACCCGGCTCTGCTGTGAGCTCCTCACTCCATCCCTGCAGGCCCCTGGCACAGGCTCCCATTTACGTCTGTCAAACATATGCTGAGTCCTCCAATAAATAAAGATTAAAGTCTTCCTTCCTCCCTTGCTTCAGAGCCTTTTCATTCAGAGACGCTGAGGAGGCATCGTTGCTTGTCCTTCACGTCTGTCCTTATGCATTAATGCTGAATGGTAAGATGTCTTTTAAATATAGCTTACAGTTTCATTAATGCTACTATGTGTTGCCAAATATATGCATGAATTGCTTGAAGTAATTTGAAGAAGACTTTTGCATGCCAGGAGTAGGGAAAGAACCGTTCCCTCCTTCCTTAAATGCAAAGAAAAAGCCACAATGGTTGATTGGAAACCATGCTGTTGCTTGGGAAGCCTGAAACTGCAGGAGTCTCGCACAATCTGTAGCAAATACATTGGGTGTAGAGAAGGTGGATGGAGATGGCGAGAACTATTTTTTTTTTTTTTTTTTTTTTTGATAGTTGGCTTTTTTGGCCTCAGTAGTAGCTTTTTTTGACCTGCTAGTGTTCATCACCAACCAGTTCAGTTTTACAATCTTTGTGTAACTTTTATGTGGAGGTAAGATGGATTATGGTGTGGAGAGACCATGCAAGACTGGGACATGGAGTCATGTTTTGAGATCTTTTGCATTCTCCCTCTGACCTTGGGAGGGTTTCTGTCCATATTGTTCATAAAAGTAATGGGAGGGATAGATTCATTTTGTGTGTGAGGGAAGTTATGTCTCCTCTCTTAGTCTATAAGACTGCCAAGGCAGAAAATGGACTATTTTGGGAGCAAACTGCATTTATTTGTTTTTTCTTATTCCTGAGATTGAAACACTTTTACTTCTTTTAATACTGGACCACAAATGGCTATTAGTGTTGGAGGAGGAGAAAAGTGGAAACACTTCCTATATTACAATTCTCACTCCTATTTATGCCAAATCTTTAATCTTTCTAAATTTATCTAAAATCTTAAGAGACTACTGTGGCTTGCAAATCTGCTGCAGTAGCTGTCTAACTTGCTGGCTGAGCAAACAGGCAGAATAACAGACTGTCTTAGCATTATAAAGTATAAAATATCTGCTGTTTGCTTACTGTGCCTGGGTGTCTGAAAAGTTGATGCACATTCCAAATGTTCTAGTTTTGAATCACAATTTATCCTGCCTACATAAAGTGTTTCTGAAGAAATTGCAGGGCAGGATTTTGGCTTGAACACATACTTGCTTGTGTGGGTGTGCAGTGGCTCTATGGGGGATTTTCTTCACTACGAAATGATGCTCCACAGTTTACAAAGAAAACTTTCTTGTTTCAGTTTGAATCCACAGACCCACAATACTGATTGTCAGTTACTGCAAAGGATGAGCTTTTCTTACTTGAAATTAGTAAAAGGACACTAGTCATTAAGCAGTGACAAGCTACTTCCTATCTTTCCCCCAATCTTTAGATTATTTTAAAGTGGCCATGACTTCTTCCTTTGTCACCACCAAGCTAAGATGGTAGTGAAAGTTATATTGCAAATCTATCAATAAAATAGTTCAGAAAGATTGATTTGAAATACATTGCAGATGAAGTAAAGCAAGAAATCTTTGCTTTGCTTGTAACGCTTTTTTGAGTTTATTGTTTTCTTTTTGTTTTTTTCCCCATTGCAAATGAAGCATCAAAGGTAGAAGGTTGGATTCTAGATTTGGGTTCCAGCCTGCCTGCCGCACCACCGCCGAGCAGGCAGTGCGTGTCTTGGGTGTGCGGTATGAGCAGACGGTGACGGAGGCTGTGCCGGACTCAGTGCCTATCTGGGTTGTTCTTACTGCAGTCAATGCTTGAAGCTTTGGAGGTGATATCAGCCAGATGACTTTCGTATATAAGATCTAGGTTTGTGAACAGCAGTAAAAAACTGTGGCTTTTTGCTAATGAAGGTCCAGTGCTACTGTTTGCAAAATCTGAGGTGATACCCAGATCTTAGAATCTGTCACTGCTCCCTCCATCACATCATCAATTTGTCTGCTGTCCTTCAGGCATAGAGCTCATTGCCTTTTAGTAAGGATTTAATCTCATTACATGTTAAGCCTTTAGCTTGACTGATAAGTGCTTCAGGGTTTATACATGCCTCTTGTATTCATTAATAATAATTTAAAAAAAGGATGATGGTCATTCACAAGAAGTTTACCTAGGTACTGTTCTGCAGAGAGTCCTGAGTGAAATTAATTTTCATAAGGAAAATAAAGCAGAAAGGTGATATTCCTGTTTCATCTCTTTAACAGCAAATCAATTAAGGAGGAGTGCAATGTAATACCTGGAAACTCGGGGGTTCTGCTGATCTGTTGATTCACGTCCACAGCAGCATAAAAGCATCTTGTACATGGGACTGCCCAAAATATATACAAAGCAGAGATTTGTGTTTGAGAATAAACTTTGCCAAATAATCAACCCAAGTAAATCCATGCACAGTCTAGTAGCCAACTAGTTGTAGAATTAAATCCATATTTATCCTGCTGAACAATGACACAGTCTGGCAAGGGATAAATAGTCTTATTGTCTTCTTATTCTTGATTACAGTGTCAGCAAAACTTCCTAGTGGTAAAGATGCCATGGGCAAGACAGATGGAAGATGGCAATTGCATGTGCTCTGCAGAGAAATAAAAACATTATTTGAAAAACTCCTAATTCTTTTTTTTAAAAAAAAGATACTTTCATAACTAAAAAATGAATAAAAATGATTATTTTACAAGACAGTCTTATCTGCTGGGATACCAGGAAATACTAACTTCCAGTCAAAAAGGATAAAGAGGAAATCTTTCTCTTCTGTACTTGGTGAAAAGAAAACAATTGTCTCTGAAACCTCACCTGCTGAGAAAGGATTTTATTCCATGTTCTGAGCGCAGAAGTGCTGTATTTGTATATTGTGTGAATGTTGGTTCTACTGCATCTTTAACCAATACTCATAATTTCCTGAAAAGCAAGTGAAAAGGCAGCTGAAAAGCAGCAAACAGTGGTCTGAAAAGGTGTTGGGATTTTCTGCAGCTGCGCTGATACAGTGCATGAAGCGGTGTATGTGCTCCTAAAAGGCTGGCCATCATGCAGGCATGTTGTTATGCTCAGTTTTGGAGAATAACAAAGTGACTGAATGCAAATCAGTCTGAACACATGCATGGACATAAGGGATTTGTAGAGCAAGAAGACTTTTCTTGATCTGAGATGGGTCGACAGCATCCAGAAGCTCGATCTAAGAAAAAGTGCTGCAAATAACCATCAATGTAGACGTGAGTCCTTGAATAACTTCAGTTTTCTGCATTTTCTGTCTCGTTGAGGATGAGAGGGAAGGTTGCTTCAGCAGAACCAGAGAAGTGCTTAAGATCAGATCATGCTCTGCTTTGTCTGAAGGAGAGTCTGCTTTTCACAGAGATTTTGCAGGGAGAGAGTCTTATTTCATATTTACCAGGATTCGCAAGGTGTCCCTGGAGTGGACCTTCTCTTTGAAGGGAAAAATATGTGCATCCTCTATGTTAAAACTGATACTTGGATCGGCCCACAAAGTTGCTACTGGCAGACGAGGTGGCTACAAACGTGAACTTTTTGGGAGGGGACAGGAGGTGGCCTCAGAATGACTGTGATCCACCTTGCAGGAGAGATTAAGAAAGGAAATCACCCAGTATCTTAATGAGAAAGTCTTGCAAATTCTTAAACCCCACTTTTTCCCGGGGCACAGACCGTGCTCTGTGTAAGACTTGCCGCGAGGAGGGGGGCACGGCCTGTGCTGCTGGGTCTGCCCTCGCAGGATGAATGCGGCCGAGCGGCGTTGCTTGCAGGCGCGCTCATGCGCCTGCCTGATGAGATCATAGCTCGGTTATTCCAGCCTCAGAGGAGAAAGCCGAAGGCTTGGGAAGCATGCACGGTTTCAAAGTATTGCTGTATTTGGCTCTGTGGGTATCTCTGCCTGCCGTTGTGGAGATTGTGGAAATAATGTAGCGTTTTCATGATGATGAAAAATGCCCTGTTTGCTTTTTTCCTTTCCCCTGTGATTACTATATCTTGTTTAAGGGGAAAGGATGTGCTCATATTTGTTCTGGCCGGAGGAAGTTTGCGTACAATCATCCGTACTGCTCAGTGAACCTAAAAATCCCTCGGTGAGGGCTGCGGACGCCGAGCACTGCGCTCAAGCGACGTGGGTTTCTGCGCTGCCCGCAGCGCAGCGGCCGGGGCTGCTCTCTTTGACTCAGTTTGGTAGTCCTGCACGGCTGCCCCGCCAAGCGAGCGCGAGGAAACTTGTGTGCGAGCCAAGGCTGTGGCAACACCCAAAGGATCTCGCGGCCCTTGCAGAGGCGGCGCTCGCGGTGGCCTGGCCGGCCGCGTGGTGAAGCTCCGTGGGGGGCAAGGGGAGGACGGCTGCGCCGAGCGCCGCGAGCAGCTGGAAAGCAGGTACCGCCACGGAGCCGCCATCCCCGCTGCGTTTCTCTCTCTCGGGCTTTGCTTGGAGTGTCGAACGGAGCAGGGGCTCCTGCGCTCCCGTGCTTTTGTCCCAGGAGCTTTAAAACGCGCCCAATGCTGCTTTAGTGTCCCCTGGAATCCCTTACGCTGCAGCTTGGCCGAACGCTGTGTTCAGGCTGCCACCCTGGGTAACACTGCTGAGCGGCTGAGCGGAATCACTCTCCTCTCATCACGCTCGGGTTTCCTCCTGGGGGCCGCAGCGAGGGCCTGGGCAGCGGGGTGTTTGCTCAGGGATCACAGACGGCCCTTTGCACTGCTCTTTCTTCCTGCTGCCCTGCTGGGAGTTTCACCTCAAGGTCTAAAGTTCTGGTAACTGTCCCCTTAGCTGCGGGGCTGTCACCTGCAGGGCGAACCTGAGCGAGATGGGGTTTTTAGGCTTACAGACAAATTCCCTTTGGGTACCAGGTACGTTAAGTCACGACGTGTTTATGCACTGCTAGGATGGGAGCAGGTAAATCAGTGTGACTGAATTACTGGCCCAGCTTTGCACGTTTTCAGCTGCAAACAAATGGCAGGTGTGTGGGACAGTGGCAGGATATCCATAGGCAGTTAATTTACTTATTGTTGATTCCTAGCAGTGAACCTGGAGCTTCAGAGTCAAGAAATATATATTAATATTTATAGGCAATGAGCTTTAACCTGTTTGAGCTGATAGGTACTTTGATAACTCCTGTTTGCTGAAGTTACTGATGTTAGTAAGTGATGCCTGAATGGTGCCCTGGACCTTTTTGTCGTTCCAGGGGAAATTCTTACAATGTAAGGAGCTCAGATCTGACCACTTTCTTTCCAAAAGATGATTTATTTATGCATAATTTTATTAAGCTCATTTGCTGGATGTGATTTGAGGTTTTTCTTGTCTGTATTTAAATTTGAAATCAGAGCTTTCCAACAAAAAAGAAAAATGGCACAGAAGAGCGAGAAAGCTATTTATTTATATTTTTCCTCCTAGCAGATATAACTTACCAACAAATTTTAATGTAACAGTTTTCACTGCTATATTCAGATGAAGAAAAATTCTTAATAACTTGGTAATTCTTTTTTACTTCCCCATGATTTGGCTGTCTGAACTTCTCGGGAAAGAATTAGTATGTTTAGTGAATCTGATTTATTAAAAAAAAATGCAGCTGTTTATAATGAAATAAAAGGAAGAAATCAAGCTTAATTCTACTGTTCACCAACTCTTTGTTACAAAACCCACTTCATGTGGGAGCCAGAGGAGTCTAAAGGGCCTTGCCATGGTTGGGCGCTCTGCAGCGAGGCCTCTGGGGCTGGTGGACCTGAAGGAAGCTGCAGGTTTTTAATTAAAAGCTTTAATTTTTAAATTTTAACTTTACAGAAGTGCTTTGGACCGGAATTACCTTCGAAACTTAAACCAGCATAGGAACAAAACCCCTTTAGAAACCAAGAAATCTCCCTGCTACAGTTGTTTTTAGGTGACTGCAGGGAAAGGGAGGGAGGGAAAGACAACTTTTCTGCAGAGTTTCTTGGCGCTACCCTAGGGCTGTGCACGTGCTGGGGTGGGAGTCGCAGCGGGACAGCGAGGGGCTCCATGGGAGCTGTGGGAAGGCAGGCGGGAAGGCGCTGGGCACCGCGTGCTCCCGCTTCCCCACGCCGGCCGTGAGGGTTGCGTCACTCTGCGGTGCTGGGAACGCCGAACGGGAACACTGATGGGAGCCGTCGTGCCGAGGGGCAGGCTGAGGAATCCCCCGCTGCCTGTCCTCCTTCCTTCTGCTTGTGTTCGCTTTCCCCTTGTAAATTCCTGCTTCGCGATGCAGAACAGGAATGTGCTGGGGCCTCAAAGAGATTGTGTTCTCTTCATGCACTTTTTTTTAAAATCCATCTGTGAAATACAGAGGATAAATATTTAAGTTGCACAGGTGTTGAGTTCTTGTGGTGGAAGTCGTTAAAATCAGAAATGTTCTCAACAAATTCCCCCCATCCATCCCCATGTTGTCCTGGGTGTTGCAGGTAATAAATGTACTTCTGTGGCACGGACTGCAGTGGAAATCAGCTCTGTTTCTTTCTGAACTTGCAAGAAAGTGTAATTTCATCTTAGTGCAATCTTTAAAGAGAATGGGAGGCATTGGAACTCACTTATAATACGTTTATTATACTTTCCAATTAGGATTATATTTTGGATTATTCTCCAACAAATTAGTTCATTTCATATTCAAATTCATTCATTGCAAATATGAAATTAAAGGCTGAGATAGATGCTGTGGCCTTTTGGAGCAATATAGCTTGCCCTGAAAGCATTACTCTTCACTGTGGAGCTTTACAAGCATTACTGGGAAAACAGGAGGATTAGAAATAGGAGGATATTTCGTCTTGTGATTTGCATGTCTTAGATTTTCAAATACTGAAACTGTTTCCTCATCAGCTGTAGCACCATTCCCTTTGATCTCATCTCATTCTGAAATCCTTCTGCTCTAAAAGAGGATGCCTTTGAATTGGGCTTCTTGCTGTTATTTGATTTCACACATACAGGGGCTCGTCAGGAGGAGAGCTGGAGCTGCGAATGAAAGATGTGGCTGACAAGGACGTTTTAAATACAGGAGATGCAGAAGGAGTATGATCAGCTGCCTAGTTAAAGCTCTAAAAATCATGTGAACTTTAAGCCACTCAAGCTTAATTTAGTTGGAGACTGAGAAGCTTAATATAGATAACTTGGAAACGTGGATAACGTGGAAATTCCAATTTAGGTGTGTATTGATAGAATACGCCTTGAGCTTATTTTTGTTTGGTTTTGGCCATGTTGTTTCCTCCTTTTGGTCCTGCTCTTTAGCCTCAAGAAACACAAGCAGTAGCAACTCTTAGAGCACAGCTACACCAAATTTTACAAGGGAAGGAGGAGGAAAATCAGCCCTTGGGTATTTTCACTTGTTCTGGTTTAATTCTCCTCTTTCAGTGGAGTTGCTCCAAAATTGCAGCACAGGCATCTTAAGTTTGAATCAGGGCACTGTTTTGGTATTGCTCCTGGTAGTGTTTTGGGGCAGGGAAATGAAGAAGTCATTTATGCCCCTGATCTGGGTATCCTTAAGTTTGCTCAGAAGTGCTGGTGAATTTTAAACTGACTTTTCCTTTTCTTAGGGGTTGGGGAGAGAGAGGAAGTGTGAGATAGGGAAAACGCCTGTCTCCCAAAGTTGAAAATCAGTAATTGAGACACATCCTCACCCTTTGTGACCCCTTCTCTTGGAGAGGGGCAACCCACACATCCACAAAAACCTTAAGTTGAACATGTTTATCTTGAAATGGCAAAGGTCATAGTCAGTCAAATTCTCCTTTCTTCTCTGCCTGCAAAAGAAAGATGAAAATATAGTGGGATTTCTGCGTTTTTCCTTAAGCTGTGCCCAAAATTATTTGTATGTTTCCCTTTCAATATTGTGATTTCACATGGTCTGTCTTCCATCAGCAGCACAGTAATATTTAACTTGATTCAGAGAACTTAGTATTTCTGGAGTGGTCATTTACATAACATCAGTGGGAAGGTCACCCTGTAACTGATGAACCCTCCAATGAAAGTGTTATGGGAAAATGGGAGGATGGATTCCCTGTGTGTTTGCAGTAGCCATGGAAAATCCTGCTTTGCTCACATCTGGGTTAGCCTTTGGCAGGGGGAGGGAAGCACTCTAAATCTTTTCTTTAGAGAGAGGCATGTATGGAAACAGATTGTACATCTAGGTTATACTTGGAAGTATAAATTTTTAATTTGTATCACTTTGACTCTGCACAGGAGTTTATTTTGGGTCAAACCCATATTGTTGATGTGTAGGCAGCTGTACAGGGGGAAAAAACACCTCTGAAGTGTGTTCTTCAAAGGCCCAAGTGGTTTTGTTGGTCTCGGCCTGCTTAAAGCCCTTAATGCAGGTGCAATGGATGATGCATAATTCTGTGTTTATGGATATATAACTTCACAAATGGGTTTGCAAGGTGCTGTTGTAAAAACTACTGTTGTTTTCTATGTGAAGAATTAAAACCTCAAACCTCAACCTCATTGCAAAAGCAAACACAGCTTAAATAGGATGTCTTCATGTTTAAAAACTTTGCTGAGATTAGACCTGTGTTTGATAGGAGTATTAGCATTTCTCAACCAGTGGAGTGACATCTGCAAATTCATATTAATGCTTTGCTATTTAAATTCTCTGAACAAAGTTAACTTCTACAAACCTCACAGAATAAAATGGAGATTAAGTATCAGACTAAGGATCTCAGTGTTTGGTCGCAGTTTTTTGCTATAGTGACATGAGAAGTCTATTCCAGCCAAGTAAGTCATGGGGCTGTCTCCAGTTAGGAGTGGTGGAAGTTGCAGTAATTTATTTTCTTTACAGAGGGGGCAGTTTTGTGTGTACAACTTCAGTCTTGCTAACGTTTTTTTGTGTAATTCTGAGAGCTGTCAGGTGTCTTCTAAGATAAAATGTAGATGCTGAGTTTTGCCTTGGGCAAACTTTTTAATATCCTGCTTGTTTTTTTTTTCCCACTGCAAAATGGTAATACTACTTCCTGAAATGTGGGGAATAGTGCCCTAGTATCATGTACCTCATTATATGCTGCTTATTAAAACGTACAGAAACACTAACTGTTTGAGACTCTGTTGGATTGTAAAACAGTACCTTTAGGTGTACTAGAGATTATTGATGTTTTTTAAGGTATTCAAATTTTATAGTCTGTGTTGACTGCACTATCCTTTCTCTAAAGAAAAGAAATAATAACTTTGGTATAATTTTGAGATTGCTTGTGAAACATCTAATATTTAAAGGATGGAAACTGTGTGTTGTGGCTGTGAGAGGCAGGGGCTGTCTGCAAAAAGGCTTCCCTAACCTGACAAATTCTTGAGCTGCATGTCCTTATTCTGTTATGTGACCAGGCTGAGCTGCGGGAATGTTACTCGGTCTCCAGAAATGTCTTCTGCTGATAGTGTGCATGTCCTGTAGATGGGAAGCTATTTTTGATGGTCTGGTCAGGCTGTTTAGACTTATCGAGGGACAGAGCCTTGGCCAGTGTGTGCTATATGGGAGCTGCCATTGGAAGGGTGGTTTGGGAAGCGTAATTTTTCCTTCCAACTGTTACATCTATTTTTGATCATGCTGATATTTCCTGGTAACTGTAAAGTAAGAGCAGGCATCAGGTGTGTTAGCTTGATCAAGAAAGCATGCCTATGCCTAGGAATAATCATCATGTTCTTGGGGGGAAATCAGTAACCCTGCATGAGGAGAAGGGACTTTCTTTGCTTTCTTTTGGCTTTGAGAATGTTCCAAGACTGTTGGGATAGGTGGTGTATGAAGCAATTCAGACTTTTTAACTACTCTGGGAAAACTGCTGATTTTCAGTGTGGATTAGTTGAGACTCTCTGACCTGAGGCAGTTCAGGTGGAGAGAGGGTGATGAGTTATTTGTGTACTCCTCCTTAACCAAGACTATTCCGGTTGCACAGTGACTGAGGAAGCATCATGTAGACAAACTATAACAGAAAAAGAAATAGTTATAAATCATGAAACCTCAAATTTGATCATAATGCTTAGTTACCAGCAGCTTTTTAATGTTTAAAGTTATGTATATTTTAGAAAAACTTTCATGAGCTTCAGGATGCGCTCATATTCACACAACTGTGCTCACTTGAGCCACCTTGTTCTTTGTGCTAGTTTTCTATTGGAGCCACATTTGTGTGCTATGCTATGAACTTCGGTTAGGAAAAGCACTATTATTTCTTCTGGGGAGATGGTGAAATATGTATATGTGTGTATATATATATATATATATGTAAAATATATAATTTTATATATATTATTTGTGTTTTGTTTTTTTGTTTGTTTTCTAGTTTACCCTTGAGTAAAAGAAAATCATGGGAATGACTGAGAGATTGTGCTTTTTTCACTTGTCTTTAGTCATGAAAGCTAAAGCTGCAGGTAGATAGGTAGAAAATTTTAAAATGGAATTTTAAGCAGTTCTCAAGTGATATGCCTGGACTACTGCCATGTAGCAGGAATGTTTCAGTGATGGGTATTTCATTGCTGTCAGGGTGCTGAGGATAAAGCAAGCTAAATTGTGTCCTTTGCTAGTGTTTTATAAAATAACATTTCATAACATTTCATGAAAGCAAATATTTGCAGGCATGCTGCAAAAGAAGATTAGCATCTCTTTTTACCATTTACTTTAAGCTTTTTACCTTTTGTCATGCGGTCTGTCTCTCCATACTGGGATAGTGTCATCTATCTGATACGATATGTCTTTTTTTTTTTTTTTTATTTTGCTTTCTCTTGCTTGAAGGTATTATCTCAAAAATATGCATCTGTGTCTCTCTCTCTTTCCTACCACCAGTCAGAATGTGTTTGCTGAACATCATTTTTCTTCATTTTGGCTGGCAGGCCTTGGGCTGGGGGCTGAATCTCGGGCTTCATGTGGAGTTTTGCAGCATTTGAGCTTCTGTTGGGCTTATTCTGGTGATGAAACTTTTTGCCTGTGTATGACACTAACTTATGAGATTCAGTATTTTCTGCCTACTGTCATAAGAGCCACAGAGCGCATGTATCCCAAGTGATTTGCAGGCTTGCATAGTTGCAGTTGATAAGAATAAAGTCTTATGCTGTGACTGATTTGGAACAAATGTGCCATGACTGTGGCCGTCAGATGACTATGGCACTAATAAATGAGGAGCTGTGCTAAAAAGCAGTAGCCTATTTTTTGTTTTTATTTTCACATTGCATATCTTGCGTGTAGGGGACCTGACATGGGAGCGAAGCCGGGCTGCAGTGAGGCAGCATTTGGGTTTGTGCTGCCGGCGTGCGCAGCTCTGCCACGGCGCCTGGTGCCAGTCCAGAGAAACATTGGGATGATGTGGCCGGCAGAAACTCAGTTACTTCTCACTTTGCACAGTGAATGACTGTGTAGCGCTGACTACAGAGCAGCGCTCAAATTGTCCTCCTGCCGTGGTCTGTAGGAATGAGCTCACCTACCGCATGC
Organism: Crypturellus soui; assembly: GCA_032275445.1. NCBI lineage: Eukaryota > Metazoa > Chordata > Aves > Tinamiformes > Tinamidae > Crypturellus > Crypturellus soui. The sequence continues at coordinate 140,735 of JAUBNY010000419.1, read as the reverse complement.
AAGAGCTGCTCTGACAACACCAAACTGCACATAAAGTTTGGAGCCGAGTGGAAGCCTGTGAAATGACACTTAGAAAATGTTAGAAGGAGAAAACTTGCAAAAAAAAAAATCACTTAACCGGTGTTGTGTTTCCTCATGCTGAGCTTGTTCTGTGTTCCTTCCTCCTGCCCGCTCTGTTCTCCGGCTTCGCACGGGTGAGCTGGAACCAGCTGGAGCTGTGAAACGCCCTCCCGTCCCCTACCCGTGCGGGTGTATTGGTGCTTGTGCGAGCACAGTGCTCCGTGGGAGACCTTGCAGGGGGCTATTGTGCTGTTTCCACATGCTTTCATGGGAAAAACGGTTTCTTATCTGGTCCTCCTGGTGTCCTGCACGAGTGATCTTAGTCTAGAAAGTCATGGATGCAAGTCAAGCTGATGACCTTTTCCTCCTGCGTATTAATAGTCGGGCCTGTTTCTGCCGCAGTTCGTGTGGGTTGTCATTACTCAGTGTGATTCGTGGGAAGGGAGGTTTACTACTGGTCGGGTAATTGCAGCGCTGGGGAGCGCATGCAGATATTCACCTGCTGCTGTGTCCCCCCCCTTCTGGGCCTGGCGTTTCCTGCAGAGCGTTTCCATGGTGAGTCCTCTATTTAATGAGAGGCGCATGCATGCTTTCTTCTTCCTCACTCGTAGCGGACAGGGATGTGAAAGCTGAGTTGTGCTGTTGTGACCCTTGGGATCCTGCAGAGACTTTATATATAATACTGAAGCTTTATATATAATACTGTATTCTTCCATGGGCTCTTAAGTGACAGGTCCAGCTGACAGTGGCCGCTCCCAGCTGGCTGCTGGCAACACGAAGGTGCCTGAAGGTCCCCTTGGATCGGCAGCTTGGTTCAATGCAAGGGCCCCTGTGCTACCCAGAGAGGTCAGAAAATCGTTCTCAGGAGAAATGTTTTTGGGCCTCTGCTCGGCCCTGCAGTTGTGCAAACAAACACACACACAAACAGGATGTTTCTGAAAACTTGAGTCTGGATGTCCAGACCAGCAAGGGAAAAAGGAGGTCTGTGCTCAGATGTCTGCTTTGCAGTAGAAATTACTGTAACATACAACGCCCTGCATCTTGGTGAGGGTGGAACTTGGGAAGAGGGTGAGTAAAAATATATTAAACATTCAGAACCGCTCATTGTACGGAGCAAGTGGTGCCCTCGGGACCGTTACTGGCTGGGGACTTTCTTTCTAATGGAGGACATAGAAGACAACATCTTGCTGAGAATTCAGGTGGATCCCAGACCTTCAGGATACACTATGTCAGCTTGCCGGTGCTTAAAGCATCTCTGAATTTCGATAGAAAGCTTTTCTGCATGGACAGTACAAGTTGTTAAATATTAGGCTGACCATTTCAGGAAAGTCATTACCGATATGGAATACAGATTTTTTTTTTAAATGTTCTTTGGTAATGATGTAATGTGCAGCCCTTTCCATGAAAGTTCATTTATCCCTGTTAGCTGCACAGAAGTGCTCACAGGACCTGTTTTTAGTAGCAAAGAGTTTCACATTCTGTCTTGCCAGTGAAAGGTATATTAAAGTTTTATGATCTGATGCTTGCAATGCCCTAGAAAATACTGGACGGAACACCTAAAATTAGTTCTCCCTTGTGAAGATTAAATGATAACATTTTAGAAGAAATGTGCTTTGTCTGAGAGCACTCTGTAGTTGGCTTCAGCTGTCAAATCTTGGCTTCTCTGCCTATTTTAACTCAAATAGGAGTTTCTATGCCAAAACAGCAATCTATACAGGGAATTTATAGAGAAGGTAAGAAGAGGTTTGTTCCTTTCAGGAAATCCTGTGATGGTATTCGGGATTGTACACATAGGTCTTGCTTTCCATTTTGCTTGTTGATTTAGAAATGCGACTCTTCTGCAGCTCCCTTGACAGAAACTTCCACATACGCAAGCAAAAAGTGTGGAAGTTTTTACTTTGACACCGCAAGGAAGTATCACTAAAGCCAAAGTAATACAAATAAATAGTAACATAACTAAAGTCTATAATATTCTTCAAATGTAACTGGACATTGAGAATCCAGAAGATGTGCTTGTTTTACATATGGGTAAATATTATCATTGTTTTGAGAAAACTGACTCTTGGAAGTGATAACCTTACTTTTGATATAGCAGAATATCTGCACAAGTCAAGAAAAATAAATCTCCGTTGTGTACTTCTGAGGCTGATAGGACCTTTGCTTTCCTTACACCAATCTCTTCCAAATTTAGATCATGAAAATCTAAACCAGACTAAGCATAAAAAACATGAAGGAAGAAATTTCCAAGCCTCATAATATTGTTCTATTGTCAGATGCTTTTCTCTTTTATACTGGCAAATGGAAAAAAAATCAAATGCAGTAGTGGTATATTTCTTCAGAAACATGAAGAAGTAAGTAAACCTCATATTCTGAATTTCTGATGCTTGTATAGTTATAAACTTCCTGCTGTTGTGTGTACTTTCAGCATTATCATGTGTTTCTGTTTCACTGCATTTGTCCAGTGTCGCTTATGCTCAAGGAAGGATTGCTTTGGGTCCTCTAGTGAAAACGAGAGTGAGTTTCTGGAGGAACTTGAGGCAGCCAGTTCAGTTGGTGTGTGAGGATGTATTTGACAAATGACAGGAGGAAAGGTCTTTATTTCTGCTTGCTGAAAAGTGGTGTGGTTGCTTGCCTGAGGCTGTTGGTATACTCGGAATATTTTCTGACTGGGTGATAAGATAGCAATAAGTCATAAGGCATGATGATAAGTGGGGAGCTGACTGACTGGCCGGCCAGGCTAGGCCGCTTAGTGTTAGTTCTCCCTTCACCAACAGACACTTGCAGTAGAGCAGTGGCTGACGGGCGGTTCGGGTAGGTGTTTTCTTAATGCTCCTGCCACAACTGGTGAACAAGCAAAGTTCAACATCCCCCTTGGAAAACGTGTGTGCGTATAGGAGTTTTAACAGAGGACAGCTTTAAAAGAAGTACCACGTTTAAGGGTCATTGTAGCTGTTTTCCAAAATTAAATTTCCAGGCTGCTTGGGATAGTTTGATAATTCAACATGTATTATGTGACTTCAGACTTTTATTTCTGTGCTGCTTTGGAAAAGTCACAATGCTGCGTTTCAGCTTCATTGCATAGTTAAGATAGCTCAGGCTGGAAACAAAGACTTGGTAAGTTAAACTTGCCTTTTTTTTTTTTTTTTTAAACCACTTGGCTTGTGCCTTTGCGTAGTTCTGCCTTACACAGAGTTTTATTTTATTTTTTTTCTTTTGCAGATTGTATCACAGTATCGCTGTTGCCAGGTTCATGTTAATGCCTCTGACTAAGGACAGTGATGCAAACTCTCTCTGTCAGTGTAACTTTGACTTTAATGGCATGAAGCCACAGATAATTGGCCAGTTTCCTAAAATTCCGCAGCCTGTTGTTAAGATAAACATTCCTAGGTTCCCAGGAACACAGGCGTGGGGATATGGCAGTGCGCTGGGTGTACAGAGCAAGCTCTAAGCACCAAATTCTTCTCGTTTAATTCTCGATGCTCGCACACCGATCTTGTACTCAGAAATGTGACTCGAGAGAGACGTTTTACCGGTTTATTTTGAACTGCACTGCGGGCCTGCAGAGCAGCGCTATGGGGCTCTCCCGCTTGGAGCAGCCGCCGGCTCCCGCGGCAGCGGCAGGAGGGCAGCCCGCGTGGCCGTGGTACGTGTCGAGCTCCTCGGCTGGGCGCAGGGCCCCAGACTCTGCTTGCTCAGGGGTGTCTCGTCCTCACCCGTCGCTCCACAGCGGCGGTGCCTAAATTGGCTCGTAAGGCCAGGGCCTGTGCGCGCGCAAATATCGGAGCTGCAGCTTTTTCCTTCCCAAAGAGAGGGATGATCTCTGTTCGCCAGCCCGAAGTTTCGGGGAGGGCCTGATGTTACAGAGCGCGCGATGGAGAGAGGTTCCATTGACTCCCGCCCTTCCAAAGGTTTCCACATACTTGAAACATTGAAACATAGTTGAAAGTGACATGTGCCTTCCTAACTGCTTCAAGGCAGCCAAGAAAAGAGGTGGGAGAGAGAATGTTTTGGCTTGTTTCTAACGGCCAGGTAAGAACCTGTGGACCAGGTCCGGCAGGAGAGGGAGCACCTGCAGGGTGGTGAGGCAGCAGAGCAGGGGATGCTCCATGGGCAGTGCCAGTGCCGGGACCCTCTGCTGAGGCCTGGGGGCTGCTGCTGGTAATGAGCAAAACGGAGCTGCTCAGCGCCTTGGGGCAGGAACGGGGATCCGTGTTCCTTGCAGGTCAGCCTCCCAGTAGTCATCTTTGAAACTGCTTCTAACAGAAACAGGGAACTTTAAGTGTTCTCTTTTGGCAAAATTGAGGAAAAAAAATCTGGTCACTCTTAGTGATTGTTTTGCCATTTATTTAATTAATTATTTATTTTTAAAGTTATCTCTTTATGTGATTATCCAGTGTGGTCCAAAGTCCTAAATGCAATCTGAAGTTAAGTGGATCAGGATGCAGCAGGTAGGGTTTGTTAGGGCTATTGCCAGGGGTTCATTTTCTTATTCGGTTGGTTCTTCTCATCCCTGTTTTCACTGTCTCTTTGCAGTCAGAAATAGTAAAGAAAAGCAGCAATCATGGTTCTACTATGTGATATTCTGTGTAAATATCTTCAAAATGCAGTTGACCAAAACCTGAAGTTATGACAACCTGCGTTAATTCTTAGGCCTCCTAAAAAATACTGTTTTTGCAGGATTATTTTCTTAAATTGAAATTATTCTAACTCTAAACTCTTAAAAATCGCTGCTGAAAAGGAGAAATTCAAAAAATCCTTCTGCAATAGCAGAAAAACAACAGCAATGCAAAACCAGATGAAAATCTTTGGTTTCTCTGTTTTAAAGTCATGATAAATATCTGTGGCTTGGGTCAGTCCCTTTTTTTGTTTTGGGTTCCTTGCCTGGAGCGGCCATCCCTTAATGGTTGGCAGCTTGGTTAACTATGTTTTTGTTGAAGCAGTGGATGGTGGGGGAGTGGGGATGTTGTGGTTGTATCAGCATGAGTGTTACAGTATGGGCCTTCAGCTGGTTCTGCTGGTTTTGCCCTCCCGTGTGCTTTTTGTGGTAGTAGCAGAGCAGTGCTGAATACTTACCCTGTTCGGGAGGTCTTTGCAGCCTACAGAGGAGAGAGTTGGCAAGTTTCATGCTCTTTATCTGCACTCTTCAGGTTTTTGTTGTCACTGCTGTTATCCATACGCGCATTTGGAGATCTGGCTTGCTCCTGCTCTGGTATGTTTTCCCTCCCCATGCCTGAGTTCTTGGGCAAATCCTTGACACCAGCAGTTTTTTCCAGTGGCATTACGAGGCACCCTAGCAGGCCGCGTGCTAATGTACTGAAGCTACCTTACTGTATTTAACTTGAGTACTGACTGTGTTAGGCAGGGAGTTGTACATGCTAAACAGAGCAATGACCTACCTCAAAATGCTTTAAGTTCTACTGAAGTTGGTAGATCCTTTCTTCAAGTATTGCATGGTGCCCCTTGGACTCATCTTGCATTGATCTACCTCAGTGGTCACTTCATGTATGCCTGGGTGTGAATAAGTGTGTGTCTGAGATGCTCATAGTTTTGCTGAAACTCTGAGCTTTGTTTTACTACCTGATTCCTACTGTACATGCTGTTCTCATTCACTCTGTGCCTGTGGTGGTGGCTGGAACAGGCTTTTCTTTCCAAGGCAGGTACAGGGCAGGTCTACCTAAGATTTCCCAGCTGGTAGCAGGTGCCTTGCAGGGAAGGAAATGTACCCAACTTTTAACTGTTTTCAATGTATCCATTCACTACTGGGGGTGGGAGGTAGAAAAGGAGGGGAAGGTGGTGGCTTGTATAAGGAGATAAGGAGCTGCATAAAACTCCATGTAATGCAGTCCTACAAGGCAGGACTAATTATAGGACCTTAAAGATTCTGCTTCAAGGAGCTTCAGAGAGGGGAAGTGCTGCATAAAGCTCGATGGGAGAGCTCACTTGCGCACTGGCAGCTGCCAAGGCCGTGCCAATGGTTCATCTTGCGGTCTGCTTCCACTTTTCCTGCTTCTGTGGATAGAAGAGGTGGATGGGTTCCCGCTGAAGGCCACGTCCTGGTGGTGAGACCCTCTGGCTGTCTCTCTATTGTTATGGAGCTTCTGTTTGTGGTGGTTTGACTTGCATTACTTGGGAAGGCGTAACTCAGTCAAAATGTGGCCAGATGAGGTCACAGCAGCAGCCTTGGGGACACTGAGTTTAAGACTTTACATATTTATACTGTTGTTTAGGCATCTCTTCGGTTATTACTGCTGATATTATGGCTTTTCTTCTGTAGCAGTTACTTCTTAAATTCTAAATGACACTGCTGTGTCACTGGCAGTTATCCTGAAATTATTCTCCTTCTGAATGCTTTCATGTGCTTAATACTCCTGGTTATGATTTTTTTTAAATAAAAATGTTTCTCTAAAGCCTTCAAATCTGCCTGTGAAGCTAGTAAAGAATGCTTCCAGGCTGAAGAGCTTCTCTCTGGGACACATATCCCGGAGAAGGTCCTTTGTAGTGGAGCATGTGGTGTAACCACTGCATGCTGATTCTGCTTGAAGAGATTGTGCTTGGCTAGACCAAAGGGTTCCTAGTCCTCCCGTGAGAAACAAGCATGTCACACAGTGCAAACACAGTGTCACTCTTGAGTTGTGAGGCCCATGAGGCGGGAGGCCTTGGTGCATCTGCTTGGCTCTTGGCACGTTTGGTGGGGAGGGGGAAACCACCAACTACCTCCTCAGAGAGAGGGATAGTGCTGTCAGGAACTCTGTGGAAGGCGTTTGATGAAATAATCCTTGAATGACTTTAAAACTGGCTTTTATAAGGTTTTGTTCTTGGATGTGGTCTGCTGTTTGTGTCACTGCCTAGGTTTAGTCCTAGGCTAAACCTAAGAGCTAGACTATTTACTATCCAAATACCAAGGTTTTTTTTTTAACGACACATCTTTGCAGTAATGGATCTCATTGTGCATCTGACTTGACATCCAATTAGTATGTGTTTTTAGGAGATGCTTCCAGTAATCTATCTTCATCAGGTGTCATTGGTCTTTAAAGTGTGCCCTATTCTTTGGGCATGAACTAAACTTTTTTTCTTGCTTTCTTTCCTTTTTTTTTCTCCTCCTTTTAAACATCTCTCCTTCCTTCAGGCACCCAATGAAACACTTGTACTGACCATCTAAAGGAAACAGTGAGAGTGATGAAGCACTGGATGCTACCTGGGCCTCAGAGTAGAAATGGAGAAACAAAGCTATCCAAAGATATTTCTCCTAAGTTGCTGTAAAAATATTCATCTGCCCTAATGTGAGAAACAGTACTTGGTCTTTGGAGACAGAGAAATTGCATGTCACTTCCTGTCGCTCAGCTGTCATATTTCAACTGGTGGTGTCCCTCCAATTAGAGGTTCAACGTAGCAGTTGACATTCTGCATATTTAAAACAGCTTCTAAAGCAAGGGGGGACCATGATTTATAAGAGGGTATTTAATAAGGTACAAGTCACATATGACCTTTGAAAGTTAAATAGTGACCCCGTAGATAACTTAAGCTGGCTATATTGCAAATGGCTGATTCTTGATGATCTGAAAAAGAGTATTTAAATGAAGCCATTTTCATTGGCTTTTGAGCCCATCTACTCATTTAATGAAGAAACTAGTTGGAAGGAGAAAAAAGAAAAAAAAGCTTTTGCAAGTGCAGGTTTTGAATTATTAAAAAAAAATGACTGCTTGAAATTCCTATGTTGTTCTGATCAGATTCAGTGATTGTATTTCAGGCCATGGATTGAAGAGCAAACTCTGAGTTGCTGGGTAGGCCAGGGTGTTAATCTAATTCACAGCTGGGGCAGACAGCAGAACTGGCTCTGGTTTGCTTCGGTGCCTGTTTTTTCTGAAGAAAGGTTTCCATGTAAAGAAGACATGGAAGTTCTTCAGGATTCTTTTCCAAAAAAAAAAAATGACTAGGCAGATTTGGTGGAACAAGTATTTTGGTGAACTCAAAGTGATATGCAAAACAGGGAAGAACTTTTCAGGTAGTTTCTTGTGAGTACAAAAAAGGGAGGAATTTGCACACCCTGAGGCCTCCTGAAGTGTTCAACCTTCACATTTAGCAAATGAGAATGCCTGGAGCTACAGAGCTCTGATCCTGTAGATGCTGAGCGTGGAAACCTTGCTGTATTCCTTGGTACCCCCAGGCTCCCTCTAGATAAGCAAGCACTTTAGTCAGTGGGGATGGAGCAGTAGACTAGGTTTGTTGGCACTGAGGCCTTTTACGGCCTCATTAGCGGTTTGGTGGGCAGAGGCTACTTTGAATTAGATTTAGCTTGGTGCCTGGGGCGCAGAGTTCCCACTGCCTGTACAGTCTGAAGCTTTCTGAAGGAGGAGAAGAGTAGGTTGGAGAGCCTTGCAGCTGTGTGGCCCACAGGGTTTTGTGACGTTTCATGGGCAAGTTACATTGTAGCACATTTTGAGGCTAGGTTTTTAGATTCCCCTACTCCAAAAGGAATCAAGTCTTAAGGCCTCTTTTCCTGGTTAAACAAGTAAGAGTTTGTTTTTATCTATTTTCAGATGCTCGCAGTGGTCAAGCTAGCATGTTGGACTAGTGGCCATTGCTGTTGCCCTTACAGAACTGCTTCAGCAGCGCTGATTTGGCCTATTGCACAGTGCAAGTTTTAAGTGACAGTTTTTAACAATTAGATTGTAAAATAGTTTTTCTGTAGAGGAATACAACCTAGTTTAAAATATTTGCATGATAAATTCATAAGAATTGTGATTTTTCTTTCTGCAAACAATTTTAAAGCTAAAAAATGACTTCAAGCATGCTAAATTAAATATTTCTAAAGACCAAGCTCTGTTTGTTGACCCCAAACAGTCACTGTTTTTTGACTGTCGGAAATGGTGCCAATCCAGCCACTGAGGCAAAAGCTGGATTATATTATGTTGGGTAGAAAAGTTATTTAAATCCTGTGTGCAGGTTGCTGTTGGCATATAGAATGGAAGGAATTAAATATGTGGTATTTGCATCCAAAGAAGTGGTAATTTGACTTGTAAATTATGTGTTTGCTTGGATGTGAGGAATAGACACAAAATGCTACAGTAACGATTCCTATTGCTTCTAGTTATATCTGTATATGCAGATATGTGTTGTCCTAAGGAGAATGCCAAATATTCCTGTTTCTCAGACACAAGCCCCTTTCTGTTAATGGCAGCTTTTGGCACTTGGACAAATTCTCCTCAGCTGTTTTTTTTGCAGTGGGAAAATTTAGATGAGCAGGGGATTTCTTCTTTGCTTTGGGGTACATGGCGAGTTTTTCTGTTGTCTTGCAAGAGAGGCCGTGCATAAAGTGCTGCTGTGGATCTACTAGATACAGTCCAAACTCATTTTTACTGTATATAGGGGAATCAATGAGATAAAGCTCTGTAAGGCAGCAAATACATGCAGTTGTCCTTGCTTTCTTTCCTTTAAGGTGCAGTGTTTTAAAATTAAGGCAGAATCTCTTCCTTAGTCCAGATTTCTTTCTCTCATAAATTTTGCATGGATCTCTGCTGCAGACCATGCAAGCTGACTTGTTAGTAGTGTTTTGTGTGGGTGTTTGTGGCTGGGAAGGAGTTAAGCTGTGTTAACTTGTCATTCCCATAGGTGCCCTCTTTTGATTTTTCTCTATGTCACAGCGCACTTTAAGGCAGAAATTTGTTGTAGTGCAGAATTCAGGAAAGAGAGGACTTATGCAATGGTCCTTTCCTGAGGTGAGTGTTGAGCTGGGTGGAGTGGGAGAAAGGGAAGCTCATTGAACACAGACACCTGAGCCAGGGGGAACTGGTAACGTTATGTTCTGGCCAAGGGTGTTTCTGTCAAGAGTCCGTGCGAGATGACGTGGTGAGTGAGAAGAGATGATGTGGTATGTCCAGTGCTGAATGTCAGTGAGTGTCCAGAAAACATAAAAATGAAAATATAATAAATAATACAAATATGTAAAATAGAATAAATATAAGGTGTAGCATGAAGAGGAGTGGGGAGAGGAGGGCAAGCAGGGTGTGCAAGTCTGATTGCAGGCACTCTTTAATTATGTACTTGTCCTTGCTAGCAACAACAAACTTAATCCTTTTGGGAAACTGTTAGATGTGACTCACAGATGTGTGACAGGAACTATGACAAAATGAAGCTCCCCCTTTTAATCATGTGGTCTGTGCATTGCCAGGATTTTTCTTGCTCATAGTTTATGCTGTTTCTATCTTAAATTCAGGGGAAAAATGAAGTTTTGCATTTAAATGCTGACTTCATTTAAACAATTTTTTTTTTAACCTCAATAATCTCTGCCCTGTTGCTCCAAAAGGGCCATTTGAAAAGGAGACAGTTTATAAACAGTCAGTACAAGTGACCCTGTTGCTCTTTTCAGTGTCTACCACAGTAGTGCAGAAATACCGGGTGCTCTGCAGGGGCATCATAAGGTTTCCTGCTAAAGCTCTTAGGTGAGACTTTCTCTTCCTGTGCTTGCTGCAGAGCACCACTGGCTTGGGATCGTGCCATCGTAACTCTGTCACTTGATTACAGGCGAAAAACGTGGTTCCTCTCATTCTTTTCTTGTAACAGGTAGATTTGTTGCCCCTCTTTTCCCCTCCCACCCTGCCTCGAGAGGAGAGTAAATTTTGTTTTGTTGTTCTTGTACCTGCGGTGAAAGGCAAAAATAGGTTGAGAGAAGCTTTGGCAGTCAGTGCAGCATTGTGACTTTATTGCAAGATGTTCCTGCTAAAATGGAAGTAGCTTTTGTGGGCAGTTCCTAACCTGCTGCTTATGCCTTACTATGACTGCATATATGAAGTCTTTCTTTCCTGCCTCGCAAGTCCTTCCCAAGTCTGATTCTCCACAGCAGTGTGATGGCATCTTCTTTTGATGTCAGTAGTGACAATTTACATCTTTTCTTGCAGTGTTCCTAGTCAAAAGCAGTATCATGTCATCAAGTATTGCAGTAATATCAGCCCCATATCCAAAAGGTTCAGTGAGACAGGCTTTTGGATAGGAACTGCTTTTCTTCCCTTATTTTCTGGCCAGGTTAATCTTGCCAAATTCATTAATAACTTGGAGGGAGTTTTTAGCCCTGTTTTGAGGCTGAAGCACTGAGAGCAGGAATAAGAGGATGCTCCCTCAACACCGTAACTTACTCGCCTCATGTTTCCTGTGCGCTCTGGAAAGGGAGCAAGGATGCTGCCTGGCTGACGAGGGAGCATTGCTGCCAACTAACAGGGCAAGACTAGGCTCTGCACGCTGATCAGTGGAGAGGGTGAGCCCAGCAGGGCCGTAATACCAGCTCCTGATCATTTGTGCTCGGTATCCACCAGTTTCAAAAGGTGATGTTGCTAAGGTAGCAGGAAAATGGAGCACTGGTGTGGGGCCTCTCACGCTGCAGCCCAGCCTGGGTTATGTGCAGCTCTCCTGTGGCTGAGCTGAGGGAAGGGCAGTGGGTCCCAAGGCTGATGGGCTTTGCTCGCTGCAGGGTGGCCAGGCAGAATCCTGGTGCATGCTGTGCAAGGAACAGGGCTCTTCTACTGGACATAGCTGTGCAAGGCACAAAGATTGGCTGCTGCTCTATGCAGTATGTTTATTTTCTGGTATTTGCTGAATTTGTTCTGATAAAATAATGTTCAAGGGGCGGGGGGGGGAGGTTAATTTCTTTTAATTTATGCCGTTTGAAATGGCTTTAATTAAACACTTGCTGCTTTTGTGTTTTGCAGACTTCTCCCAGCCAACTCCAACCACGAGAAAGAAATCTCTTTCTGCCAGCCTCCCCCAGTCTCTGGTGCTGGTCCCCCTGATGGCAGTTTGTACAACCCTCTGAAACCTGCCAAGCTGGACGCCACAGCTTTGCACGACTGCACTTTGGCCACCACCGTGCCTCCCTCGGAGCTGTCCCACCATGCAGTCCTAGCCTGTGACACAGGCATTCATGAAGAGCACTATGTGAGTGAAGCGGTGGAAGACGATGTGCGAGTCTACAGAGAGTACAGAGATGCCTGCACCATTACTGGTAAGCACAGAAGCTTTGTACGTGGGGAAGGAAATAGAGCTGTGTGGTTACAAGCCTTGGTCTCAGCTGGCTCACGGTGCTGCTGCTCTTCTGCCTGTTCTGTCTTGTTAGACCAAACAAGAGCCAGCAACAAGGGCTGGAAAATACTGCAGCTTAAAATGATAGAATGGTTGTTCTAGTGTTCACTGTAATGGGGATCTTTCTTTTGATTACATGAATTGCTTTGCACAATGAGGGGGTGGGAGGAACGATAGGTGGCATCTAATGTTTTGGCTAAAAGACCTCTGCCTTTCAAAACTGTTCTGATTTTACTATGTTAATTCTGGAACTGTAATAGTTAATGCATTAAAAATGTCTCCCTGTGCATGCTTGTAAGAAAGGCTAAATGTCTTTACCACAGAGTTCATCTGAATAAATGGAATATGTGTTTAAACATGGTATTTCAGTAGAATTCTGTTCCTAATGATGTGGTCAGTTGACCCAGTTTTCCTCAGTTTGAATAATCACTGTAACTCAATTTAGCCACTGATATGGCCATCAAATGACCGGCAGTTTCCATTCCAAATCCACAGTCTGGCTGAGCTCTGAGGCTTCTTCCAGCTTGGAACCGTGACCTTGTCAGGCCCAAGGTCTTAGGGGAGCGTTTGGGGATTTGGCTGAGTTTTCAGCAGGGCAAAATGAGAAGACTGGAGAAAAACATATCAGGGCTCTTCTAACTGGTTGCCAGATGGCAATTTTGGAATCATCTGTGGGTCACATAAAGTTGATGTTCCTGTATGACCATCAAAAAGTACTTTTGTAGCATACTTTACCTTGTCTGTGCCCAGCTGCTGTGTAGCTGTTAAAGGTTGATGCTCTGAAAAGGGGAGAGATGCTCTGCATACTCTTGTTCCCTACATCCCATTAATGGAAAAAGTAAGAGCATGTATATATATATATATATACACACACACACACACACGCACACACACACACACACACACACACGCACATATATACATATACACACATATATAAGCCTTACTGAGGAAAAGGGTGGGAATGTAGCAATTATTGGTTGAAGAGATGGGTATAAGATTAAAAATGGATCAGTACAGGGAACACTTGTGAATACAGAAGAATGCTCACACTTAGGTGTTGCAATGGAAACTAATGACAGAATTATTCAAAACTGAAGATGACAAAGTAAGATTTTGACTAGAATTTGGCTTTATTCCTTGTAAAGTTTGTTTTTTGCCATTAATTCACTCTCTGAAGTTTTGTACTCCTTCCATTATAATCTTTTCTATTTCCATTCTTTTTAAAACACAATTGAATAATTATTGCTTTAAATACAAAAACAACAAAATAAAAAGGCAAGCCTGTGCCTGAGGAGTCGGGAGCTGCTTGCCAAGCACGACTGCTTCACTACACAACTGCAGACCAGGTGGGGCAAGGAGGGTGAGCTTTCAGCGATTGGGAAAGCTCACTGTTTTTTGCCTTGAAGCAAAGGGAATGGAGCTACTTGCAGCCAAGTACATTTCTACATCAAATAAATGTCCTATTAACAGAAACTAACTCCTCCCTTCTCCTCCCATGCACAACGCTCAGATCTCTTGAGTGGTCAGTTTATAATCCGGACACTCACTTTTGACTGCCTTCAGCTTGGGCGCTGCTTGGTAAGGAGCCTGGAACTCCAGGTATTGCACAGTTGTATTCCTGGTAGCTTAGCTTGCTTTTCCAGGCCCTTTGCAGAAGGGCCGCGCCTGCTAGTTGTGCTGTTGATAGTGTCTCGTCTTCTCGCGTCCCCTCTGCAAGCAGGAAGATGTAGTCAGAAACAGAAAAAAAATACTAACATGTCTGAACAACCCGCTTCTTCCATGAATCTGTATCTTCTTGATTGCCCTTCCATGAAAGGTGAGGTGAGCTCTGTCTCCCTTTCCTCTTGTTTTTCCGAGTATATTTTTAAGTTGAAGTCGATGCGTACTTTCCAACTTTACACTCTTTCACACAGGATGCACTTTCCGAATTTTTTCTCCATGTTTGGTTGTCAACCCAGTGTGGTTTGATCCTGTAACGTTTTCAGTGATCAGCTGTTATGCAGCAACACGTTGATACTGTATGTGGCCTAGAGACAATGGGGAAGGTCTGCAGTAGAAATAGGTTTCTGTTTCGAAAATGGATTATTCTGAGTTGCAACTCTTTGTTGTGCTTTTTAGACCTCAAAGAACATAGACCGAGGGCTTGGGGTTGTGCTCATGTTTGCACTGCAACATCAGTTATGTTGTCAGATGGAAAAATGGAGCTTATTTGCTATACAAATGCTCACTCAAACAGAAGAAAGAGGGATACTTGTAGGGGAAAGGAAGATTGACCATTTTGATGTGTAGGCCTGACTGACAAGTCAGCAGCTTTTGCACTTTGAACTGTTCAAAGAGGGAAAAATTCCTCGTATACTGTAATTTTTCTTCTGATGCCAAGACTGGGCTAATCCTAAAGCAGGGACATTTGAATGCAGCAATCAGGGTAATCTCTTTGCTTTTTGTCCAAGATGCAGACGTTACAGTAAAAATAGTCTTCAAAACTTCTTGTAGCAAATGCTTGAACCCTGTCAAACAACCAGAGTGAGGAGCGGAGTCGCAGTGCTGTCGGGTGTCCCATGTGGGAGAGCAGAGATGGGGAAGCTGGATCCCACTTCACTGTGTCCCTGAGGGGGTAAAGCAGCTTGGCAAAGCGGGGCCAGAGGCGCTGGGGTGAGGAGCGAGGTGGAAAGAGAGGCTTCCTTAAGCCATGGGAAATGCTGAAAAGGAGGTAGCATCCTTAGAATCCTCCTTTCTTTCCCACCAAGTTGGATGGTAGCAAAGCAGCCCCAAGCAGTGGCTGCCAACACCGCCCCATCCCACGCGCCCAGGGGTGCAGCTCCCGGCTGCCGCTTGGGAAACTCCAGGAGGCTCCCAAAGGGAGTGACAGCTCCGAGGCTGGCGGCCAGTAGGGCCAGCCCTGCCTTGGAGGGATGGGGCTGCAGCCATGGGTGCTGTGCACTTACCTCATGCCGGTAACTTCTTCCCTTGAGCTTTTCTTTTTTTTGCCACTTAGTCACTGATGTGAGAACGTAAAGATAGAAACACGAATGCAGCACCTTCTAGCGCAGCTTCGTTAGAAAGGGAATCAGAGTCTGGAGATTTCTGTGTCTGCACTGCAATTTCAGTGTGTTTTGGGATATGTTTAGTCAGGTGTTGTTGGAGGAAACACCAGCTGGAGGGAAGAACTTCTTCCTCTCTCTGACCTTTTTTGCTTGTTTGTGTTTGTTTTTCTTTTTTTCCTTTTTTTTTTTTTTTTTTTTTGTAAAAGAAGATGAAGTGGAGCGTCATTGCTAAATGTTCCAGTTCTGAGTTCCAAAATCCTCTTAGCCTGGTTGCCTTTTCCTTGTCCATCAGCTACTGTCAGACAAATGCTGTCCCGCTGAGGTAGACCATGCGGTAGGGATAACACTCAGACACCTACCACGATACATTTTGTGCTCTATTTTCTGTCGTTCTTTTTTTTTTTTTTTTTTTTTTTTTTTTTTTTCCCCTCTCCATTCTCTCCTTCAAAATGTTCCCCACACAGTAACATTACACATCTTTGACCAGTCTCAGCCTTCAGGCTGCTTTTGCATGTCTGAAGACTATTTGCAATGGCTTTGGCAGGGCATGCTTGGTAGTTCAAGATCTAGCTCTTTAATATGCCATGAAGGTTTCCTTCATCCTTCCCTAAAAAAGGACAGAATGAATGGGCTGTGATTTAAGTTGTCTGGTTCCTTCATTAGTTTCCATGATTTATTCATTTGTTAGATTAATTACTCTTTCTGAATGCATGTCAGGCATGTGCTTTCTGGCTGTCACTTATTGTGGGCAATTCTCTGAGGATTTTTGAAGCTTTTTGTGATGATAACCTGTTCTCTGGGATGGTGGTGGTATATTCTTTTGTTTTGTTTTTAAACCCTACTGTACTTAAGGCGCTGCATTGACTAATAATTATAGCATCTGTAGAAACCAGCTTTCTCTTGCTGTCAATCATAACAGCATTTCCTAGTAACAAAGATTTTGGGGAGAAGAAAGCCTCCCTTCCCCCCAGATTTTCTCTCATGCTGACCCCCATCATTCAGGCTTTTAATTCTCTTCAGAATTCTCATATGAAATTATGAAATGTAGCTTCTGTTCTCTTCTATCAAAGATACCATTCCCTACAGCAACATCAACTAGTTATGATCACTGGTTCTAAAGGCAGCTGGCACAACCAACCCATTTTCTACAGACACTTAACTTTGAAGAATATCCCTCAAACCTGCAGGATTTGTGTCTGTTCCTCTTTCAAACTCCCTTCCCCCTCAGTGTCGTTCACGGTATGTGTTTTTGCTCAGTTGTCCCAGTTTCTTCTCACATTTGTACATTTGAGAGAAGAGTTGCAAGATCATTACTCGATAGAGGTGTTCAGTTTCAACTAAGAACATAAGAAATGTACTCGTCGGTCAGACCCATGACCCGTCTGGGACACTGGCAGGGCAATAGCAGATGTAAGGTTAGGGGAGGGCATGAGTCCAGCCACTTTTGGTAGTCTGTTCTTAGCATTTGTATCCCCATCATCCAGAACGGTTGTACTGGAAGTATAGAGGGTATATCCCTACCTGCTACTTTTAGTGTCCATTTGATGTCCAAGACAAATGTTGGAGCACTCTTGTCCATTAGACAAGACTTTGTCTAATCCCTTTTGAACCTGCTCATTCTCTCTGTCTGCATGGGCACCATTGAGCACTGGTTTCCCGCTGGTTTGTGTAAGCGTTTATTAGCTTTAACACTTCAGGATTTGGTGAATTTTCAGTTCTTCGTTCACTTTATCTACCACCTTCACGCTTTTGAGAAACCTCTCCTGTATTCACAGCCAAGCTTTTTCTGCTTCCCGCATTGCTTAGTCTTTCCTTGAAATGAAGGTTGAAAACTGAGGTTCTTAGCTCATTCAGCTACTTTGCTGTTACCAGCTTCATCCCATAAACTTAATTTTGGTCCTTCTTCTTCTATTAACAGCTGTCGCTGTTTTCTAGAAACAGCTATTACTGAATTCTGAGTGTTCTTTCTATAAAGCTTCTCAGATATCCTAGTAGCACTAAAAAGAGAGAGCTCTCTGAGCATGACTACAGCTACTCTCTGAGTCTGGCTTTAATTCTCTCGTGTGTACTGCAACAAAATGATCTGATTCTCTGTGCCTGCCCCAGCATTACTTCTCCTTAGATTCTCTGGGTGGCTTTTGCTCCATGAACTTCACACAGCTTCTCGCACTCATTTTTGTTCTGTCGTCACAGCCATTTTTCTAGCTCTCACTTTTTACCGGTAACTTGCTGTATTTTTCCTGATTCCACTCCTATGAGAGGTTGTCATCCTCCATCTAAACCTGTATCCTGAGAATATTCTTCCTTTTTTTTTTCTCCTTTAAAAGGATTCATTGTTTTTAATCCCAAAGCCACTTTCTACTACTGCTGTACTACTTGTCTGCTTGTCCAGACCTCTTGCTGACTCCCCTTGCTAGTGTGATATGATATTTACTGTAAGATGTCAATTCTTGAGATGTCATGAAATCTACTGCAGATATTACTAAAGTCCAGTATGACATCTTTGCTCCATTTCTAGATTTACCTCATTTGGGGATGCAAACTTGTTATTCTTAAATGTGTAGCTTACTTGGAGTAGGGGAGAATGTATTTATCAGTATTTATCAGCGTTTTGGGTTTGTGCTTTGGAGATTAAATTTATAAGTCCAAGTGTCTATGAAGCAGCATTGGAAGATTAATGAACTACATTTGGCTAGTGGTGATTTTAGATATGTGAAAATAATTGTATTCCATTAATTTTTCCGCATGACCTGCAATCTATGAGTAACTCTTATCTTTTTTCCCCTCCATACACATGTATGTGCACATCATAAAACAAAAATATCTTCCATTAAAGTCAATAACTGTAAAGAACAAGGCACATAAGCAAAACCTGAGCATAGATTGTGGCAATACTCATGTTTCATTCACAGGAAGATTCCAGGGACTGCTACTTGCATTTGGTAGCTTGACTGAACAGAGAACAACAACAGGGTAATTGTTTTTTCAGGGTTTTACATACTCTGACTTATCAATTTGTCTTTGTCCTTTGCCTTTTTGAGACTCATTTTCCGTCTGTCTTTGCTGCTGAGATCTGGAAGATGCTGATGGTTAATGAATGTGTTTTCTTCTTGTCCCTACTAAACAGTGTGTGGCCAGCATGTATTTGATGTATGACTAGCTTTTGTTCTTGCTGCAAAACAATGGCCTTTGGTGGTGGCGCTTCCTTTTATTTTCTGTCTAATGTAAAAAGATATGCATGAAAATGGCTGCATTTGTCTACAGGGAAAACATTTTCATACTAAAGCAAAATTCACTTAAAATGCTGGCATAATGTGCTGGTAGGGATGTACTAATTTAATGGCTTCTCATGCCCAGGATTTGCCTCTGCGTTTTAATACCCAACAGGAATATGTGTGTGGGATAAAATCAAAGTAGGGAAATTTTAACTTAACAAGTAACATAGCATTAAAAAGATGTTCCTTATAGCAAAGATGCAGTTTTCAGAGTTTATACTACTATATTAGCCTTTGCCCTCCCTATTCTGTCCTCATCTTTATCTGAAGTTTTTCCAGCTAACCCGTATTTCTTTCCTAACTTGTCTCTTTGAAAGGCTTTCAGTTGCTGAATTTGAGTTCCCTCCCAGAAAAGCTAACATGTTGCAAATACAAGTGCTTTATGAACCCAAAAATGCCTATGCAGGTAGAGCCCTGGGGCCTGTGTGGTTCCACAGTCTGTCCACCCCACAGATAGGCTTGGTTGGTGTTTGCTGTGGTAGAACTGCATCAACAGCGTTATCTTTCTTCCATTTCCCTTGGCAGCTTAGTGTCGTGATTTATTATTGTTATTATTTCCTCTTCTGGGCAGCAATTTTCTTGTCTATAATGTTGAATAATCATTTGTGCCAGTTCTCCTTTATAGTAGGAGACTTATAGTATGTCCTGTGCTTTGCCTCTTCTCTGTCCACTCCTACCCACCCATAATTTCGTGGAAGGAGGAAAATTTCTTTCCCACTGGTGAAGCAGGACTTCTTCTCCAGAGAGGAGCTACCTACTGAAGTCTTTTCCCTCTTGTTCTTATCCTTGCCCTCTCTGGTTCGAATTACAATATCCAATGTCAGATTGCTGAAGTGACAGCTGACCTTATCTGGGGAATATACAGAGAATCCTTGTTTGGGTGCTTCTTTTTTGCCATGGGTTGGACTTCTCATCCAGCATTCCTGCTCTGTGATTCAGCGTGCCCACACTGCTGCCACAAATACTGCCTGCCTTTCCTATGAGGCACCACCAATATAAAGTGGGAAATCCGGTTGGAATCTCTGCGTTACAGATAATTGGCTGGGGAGACACTTGAATTACAGGTGAGCAGAATCATTGCTGTGGCAGCTCACAGTGGGGATACTTGAGGTTGGTGCAGGATGTTTATGATTTTCCCCTGGAAGACCGAATTGCGTGCAGTGCTTTTCCTGAGCATGGAGAGTGTTGGATAACCAGCTTTAATGGTGTGGCAGGACTTGCCACTTGCAAAATCCTGGTGTGAGGCAGGTTACAGAAGCTGCTGTGGCTGTTTGACGAGGCCAGGCTTAGAGGTCTGAGACACCCTTCCCATTACGAGTTTTTTTTTTCTGCACCCTGGCTTTGCATGGAGAGGCTTTGGACAATTCAATGTGCTGAGAGCATCTTTCCCTCCGGGCAGGACACTGATTTGGGAGGAAAGTAAATTTTCATTTTGTTAGATACTATATTCTTTTTGTCGTTTTGGAAGCTAATCGCAGCGTGTGGGGTAAAGCACAGCCCAGAGGAGCAATTCAGTAGGGGTGTTTGCAAGGCCTCATTACGGTTCTCCATGTCCTGTCCATCACGGAGCTGACGTTGAATGGCAGCCTGATGACTCCTGGCTTTTGGCATGTTACGTGTATGCACAGACTAATTGTCTGCTGAATAGTGAACTTCCTATTTGAAAACATTAGGGCTTTTAAACATTTTTTATCATTTACTGTTTTTAAGTGGCAAAACAAGTATTACAGGTTCTGTATGTGATTTTATATAGAGGTATATGTGGTGAGCCTTGGAGCCAGGGAAAGCACACGTACTCCTTTTTGGGTTTTAGTTCGTATTCTGTGTACAGGCACAAATCTCATGCTGCAAAAATAGCAGTCAGAATTCACTAGCATTTAACAACAGATAGCCCTCTGCTGATGAACTTTAATTTCTTGCCTAACATGTGGCTGGACTTTAGCCTCCGTGCCCTAGTTTCTGTCTGGCAGCAAGGCTTTCTCCTACCTGGTGGCAGGGAGCTAGCACTGGAACTGACCTCTTTCGGGTAGTATGTGCTCTTCTGTTTTTTAATGTATTATTTATTGACTAACCATTTTCAGAATCTTAACTTTCTCTGCTTAAAACTTGCTTTGGAGAGGGAAGTGTCCAAGGGGAGTGGGTGGGCAGAGGAGCAGAAGCGGGGTGACTTAGTACCGGAGAGAGAAGTAGGCAGGTCTGTGAAATACACTAATATGCTTATCAAATCATCCTGCTTTTCAAGAGATTTTCCTTTTTCTTTTTTTTTCTTTCTTTTTTCTTTTTTTTTCTTTTTTTTCTTTTTTTATCTTTTTTCTTTTTTTTTCTTTTTTTTCCCCTCTTTTTTTTTTCTTCACTGCTTTCCTCCAGCTGCTTCACACAGTTTGCAAGGCCTCCATATCTGAGGAGTTTTCTTATGACCCTCCTTTTGCTTTGTACGCACTGCCCTGTCCTTCACGGGCGAGCCTGGGATGCGGTTGGGATCACGGGGAATCTCCCTGGTGGGTTTTGCTCCAGTTACAGCTGTGGGATTTGCCCATGGCTCCCATCCCAGTGTCAAGCAAAGAGCAATGACTTGAGAGAAGTTGAGCCCTGCGCCCTTTCCTGGAGCATTTTAAGAAGACCCAAAAGCTCAAGCTGGTGAGTTCTGCAGAAAGTGAGTTTTCTGAGCCAAAGATAGCAGGTGTGAAAAGACAATAATAGTTGGAAGCCTCTTTCAGTGCTGTGTCCGACAACGTATTTTTGCAGGAATCGGGTAATTAGGCTACTCTTGCACCAGGTGGCAGCATCTACCGCCAAGAGGTTCTCTGGGGACACTGCACCCCTGAATGGGAGGGGAGCCGCGGCGTGAAAATGAACCAAAACGGCTGCAAAGATGCAGGATGGCTTGAACCAGAATCAAGGCAGTCCAAATACAAGTATTTTATATTCCATACAATGACTGTAATTTCCTGCTTAGCTGCCTTTTTTTTTTTTTTTTTTTTTCCCCTCCTTAAAAGTCCCCAGAGATCTCAGGTTTTAAGGCACACTTGGAAATTTGTAGGCTTTCCATGCTGATTTCTTCCTTTCATTGTTTTAGGTTATTTCCTCTGGACTTATCACAATGTTTATGTGAAATTGGTACAGGATTTGAAGAGGCTCTCTGTTTGTTAGTCGAGCTAAATATTGTTCCAACAACTGGATAGCTGTCTAATTCAGTGGCTGTCGGCTCCTGGCTGTCTAATGCTGCTGTGGGTTGCAGGCTGAACTTACCTTTTCTCGTGGTGCTGCGTTCTTGAGCAAATCAAGCTTTGAGGACCTCTCACCAGGGGCTTCTGCAAGAAGCAGGTGAGACCCACAGGACTTGCAGGGAAAGTCGTGTGGCCCATGAGCTGCGTGGGTGACTGTCACATACAGCCGAATCTCCATGTCTGTCTGTGGGGTTGTGCCTTCCTTCATCACCTTTTCTCATGCATCTTGTCCACAATTAAGTATGCTCTTATCTCTGGACTTATTTTTAATATCCCCCTTCTCAATTTTAATTACCAACTTCAGTTCAAGCCAAGGTTGAGTTGCTTGGTCACTGACAGCTAAATATATATTGAACACTGCGTGGAAAGTTATTTCATGTATTACATGTCTGAATGGATGCGGGATGAAAATGGTTCTAGGCAAAAGCACCCTCTACAGTCCCTTGTAATCGACGTGAGGTTAGGAAGAGAGTAGTCTGTGAGGCCTGTGCTCCTCCGAGTGCTTTAGGCTCTGCTTTCTATTTGCTAATTCCATGCCCACATGTCAGCAGAGGACAGACACATCCCAAAATAATCAAGAGTTTTGTGTTTTTCACATAGTTCCCCTAAAAATTATATTCCTTCCACAAAAAAAGTAATCTGTGTTTTTACCTCTCTACATATCCCTGCGGACAGGGTATTCAAATTGGCTGACGTTAAAGTCCTTTTTTTTTTTTTTTTTAACGGCCTTCTGGGTTTCTTTAAGGTGGTTTATGTTGACCTTCCCAAACAAAAGATCATCCCGTGTATTTTAAGAGACAAATTTAGTGGAGTTGTACATGTGAAACCGATTTGTGCCCTTGATTTACCCTCTCCCTTTTAATCTTTTTTTAATTCCTTGCCAGTTGGCATGACTTGCCATTCTGTCTGCCACCTGCTTTCTGTTGAATGGAGTCTGGATGGGTTTGTTGCTTTAAAAAAAAAAATATGGACTCTTTTGGACTCCAAGCTTCTTGGATCTTCCCAAGGCAAGGGAAAAGGCAATTTATTTCTCCCCTGGTGTTCAGCTTGGCCTGCGTGCCTTTTCTGGGTCACTGCTCCATGGGTGAGGTCTTGCAAGGCTCTCTGAGGCCAGAACAGACCAGGAAGAAAAAAAAATGCTGTCAATACATTAGCAACAAGACCAAGACAAATGAGCGGAGGTTCTGACCCTTAATGGTGAAGGGATCAGAAAGCAGATAATAAAGGAAAAACTTGAGGGGGGGTGGGGGGGGGAAAAGATGTTATCTCCGTCTTAATCTCTACACAGAAGGCTCATATCTTCAAAAGGAAAAGCAAGCTTACTGCGCTTACTACAGTTTTAGATGGATAAGGGGAGTTTGTTGGAAAAACGGGAGCAGATGAAATCAAAATTATTTAGTCTAGCAAGTTTAATAAAATCCTCTCGGAAAATGTAAACAAGCTGAAACAGCAGACCATTAGTGATCCTATTAAAGCAGCTAGGAGGGAGAGGGGGAAGAGGTTTCAGAAGTCCAAGGAAAGGGAATTACACCAGTAAAATGCCAATACGTGGAAAGGTGTAGAACAAACTAACAACCTGTTGATATTTACCCAACAGATACTGAAGTATCTCTTTTTTTTTCTTCTTTCCTTTTTTTATCAGAGCTTCTAATGACCCACACTTTAGATAGAATCAAGTTTATAATTCCAAATATGGAAACATTTATCTAATTAAATTGGCTGTAATTTGCTTGTAAAAATGGTCCTATTTGCCTGGGGTGTCCAGAAAGTTAAAAATTACTTAAACTACAAAAATAGTAAATCTGTAACAGAGACATCTATAAAGATGTAGCTCAATTTAATTTTATTGTATCATTCATATTAATGTTTAATTAATCTGCTTGGGATTAAAGTGTTATAATTTAACTCAATATAAAATGAGGTTACCATTTGGGGCAAGAGGAAGCAGCAGCAATTATATGCCTATAGGGTGAAATCTCAGACTTCAGTGAACTTATACAATATAGAAGATTCTTCAGGTATTTGGATATTTCTGATAATTTTGATTAAAATTGCAAAAAACAACTATCTTGGAGCATTGTTAATATCTTCTATAAAACCTATTTGTGAGCTTTCAAGATGATGACTTAGGTCTTTGTGCCTGGACATAGCTGCAAGTGCAGCCCTTCAGAAAAGGGATGGGAAGGAAAGTGTAGGGGAAGGTTGTATCATTCTCTTATGTAGCACTGAGAATATTATCATGATTTAAATGATGTACTGATATTTAGTAATACACAAGTGTAATTACTGGGTCCTGTTTTTCTAAATAGGTGATTACGTCAGAGCCTGATTCTATTTCCTGCTGACATACAGATTTTAAAATAACAATAGAAGTTAATGACAACAGCATCATACTAAGTTGTCTTTCCAGTTACTCATTAATATATTTATTTTTTTCCAGTAGTTAGGCCTTCTGAATTGCTCAGAAGCACTCAGGTTTCATTATATGATAGAGAAGAAAAATTGTTCTGATTGACTTGTATTCCACTATAAATTTAATCTTTCTTGTCCTTTGCATTCACATAAATTTCTCTTATGCAGTAAAAAATTTTGCTAAAGGGAGCAGGTTTTGATACACTGCGATAAACTCCTTGGACCATCCCAAGGAAGAGTCCCGTTTCCCTTTCACTCAAGAACTTTCCCTCCATCTAAGATTTGGCAAGCTGCGTGTGGAGCCAAGCAGCACAGGAGCAGATCGGCAGACACCTGTTGCTGTAACTTGCTATTTATACAGCAGTTTCAAAATTGCATTTTTTTCATAATCAAAAAAATTAGTGTGATGTTGTGTCGTATGTTTGACTCTGAGAATGTCATATGTGTTTGAAATGAGATGGTTAGGGAGTGTGTCTAGCTACTCTTGGCTTTACCTAGTAAAGCACAGAGGCAGGAGGTTCGTGGTTGGAGTTCAGCTTCCTGTCGTCTGCACTGTGGCCTGACAGGATAGTCGTGTTCTTGCAATCTTCAGTGTTGTCCCCACTTTTTATATTTTGGAGGAACTGGATATTCCTCTGAAGATGAGGAGTTAATATCACAATGGATCCAAAAATGGTGTCAGCTGGTGGCCTGAAAGTTTTTGCAGCCAGCTTTACCATTTCATCTTTGGTGTCAACTATGACACTGTCTGCCATTTCAGTCCTGGATTTATTTTTTTTCTCTTGAGGACTGTCTGCCAGCAACAAAAGCAGAATGTAGTGCCACTGAAATGTGGTCAAAATCCAAGTCAAGGACAAACGTAAAGCACACAAACTAAAAATAGCCAAGTAGCACATCGCAAATGTAACTGCCAATATGTGCTAATCCTTTCCCTATGCTCTGGTTGGCCAGACTTAGCCCAAATTCTGTTTCTTTCTTCCTTTTATTCTTCAACTGATGCATCCCAGCGTCACCAAGAGCATGCCCTGGTATTTTGTGCTAGTAAGTATCCCATTTTCTGATACTTTAGGCTAGTCAAGCATTCTAGACCAATTTGTATCCTGCCGTTCTTTACATGCAGAAAATTCTTGGTAATACCAAAGCAAACTGACATCCTTGTGAGGTTGTATGTAAAGTGTTTGATTTAAAATAACTCACAGGCTGCCCCTTCCCTGTCTCTCCTCAGATGTGTGCAATAGTACTGATCTTCCTGAAGTTGAAATCATCAGTCTACTGGAAGAACAGCTGCCTCATTACAAGCTAAGAGCTGATACAATCTACGGTTATGACCACGACGACTGGCTTCATACGCCTCTCATTTCTCCTGATGTCAATATTGACTTAACAACCGAGCAAATAGAAGAGACCCTGAAATACTTCCGTAAGTCAGAAGTTCATGAATTGTGTTGAAAATTGAATAAAATAGAGCCATTTTTGATACCCTCACAAAAAACATCTATGTAGTCTGTAACCATGAAAAGAAAGATCTGCTATTTATTGCTTTCTTCAGGTCTGTGGTGGATAGAAAACAAGAGAAATATTTAGTCAAAAGAGCAGTTGCATTTGTAATCTGCACGTGCAACTCCACGGTCACGAAGTAAGAAGTTTGGCTGTATTTTGTTTAGTAAAGGGAGGCTCAGGGAAAAATCGGTACCTAGATCTTGAATCCTGTATTAATTCAACTTCTAGTTGATTGGGAATTCTCTCTTATTCTTTAAATTTTGAATATTTCAGGTAATACATATTTGAGTATGTATGTGTTTATGATCACATATAAATTTCATAATAAATGTTTATAATTGTAGCCTAAGCATGTGAAAAACATACTTCCCTGATACAGGCTTAACTTGTGAATTCTAAATGTTTGACTCATGAGGAAACTGAAGAGCTACTGCCTCCTGTATGAAAAAAACAAATACATTTTAAATCTTTCTCCTTAAATCAGAACTTGTATGAAAGGGAAGGCAAGACTGATATCTAAAATATCTCCTTAAAATATCTCCTTATCAGTATTATCTCCTTATTTTAAAACTATTGTTAGCTTTTATCTAAATTACTATTAGTGCAACACAGCTATTTTGTATATGAACCCTTTTGGGCAAGAGACTGCAATTTCTGTAACTATAAAATGTAGAAAGCTTAGACCCATCTTCTTATATACTTGTTTTAAACGTGTCCACTAGCACATTGCCGTGTTGTCTGATGCCACTCTGTGCCATCATCGTTACATGAAATTAAATCATTGTCCTGCAGTTTAAGATTTTAGGAAAGACTTGTGAAAATCGCTGTAAAGAGCCAAATTGAGCACGTAGATGTTTTTTAGACATTTTTTCCATTCATTCTTTTCTTATCACCAGATGCTCTTAGGATGACTGGCTTCATGTGTCTCTAATTTCTTCCATTGTGAGTGTTGATTTAGCTGTGCAAGAAGCCTTCTGTGATTTGTGCTCCATTTGTTGACTTATCAAGCAGTTTATGCTTAACTCCCTCTACCATTTTCTATGGTTTCAGAGGAAGATGCAGTTTCACTGTGCTTAAAATAGTCTGTAGAACATCAAGCCTATAGATTGTGTACAAAAACTGTAATAGATAGGGAAACAAAACTATTAGGATTATATAGATAATATAGATAATAGCAGGTAGATTTTTAGGTAGACTTCCTAAGACACTCTGGATCTCAATAGGGATGAGTAATGGGACTCAGCACAAACCTTTGCACAGCTTCCTTAGGTTGTGAAGCACCTGGAGAACTCACTTTGTAAGGAGCAAAGTCAGTAGTGGAAAGCATTAGCAGTATGTAATGCTGAATCCTGAAGTGAATGCCTCACTAAAGGAGGCATTAAATATTTTTGTAGACAACCAAATTCTGCCTTGTTTTTTTTTTTTTTTTTTTTCTATTCAGACATAAGTAATGGGAGATGAGGCAGGGATTAGTTAAAGCTGATCTGTGGAATCAATTGTACCTGCATCTTCTTGTTTTATGTCAGTCCATGGCACATGATGCCTTAAAGAAATGTTTTGAAACATCAGATTCCCAAAAGCTTAGTAGCTGGGGTGGTCCTGTCTCGACCACAAGTTTGTTAAAGTGAGGGCAAGAAGGAAGACTGCTAGAAGGGAGAATGTTCTGCACACAAAAGTCCATATGGATACATCCCAACTCTTCAGGCCAAGCTGCTGGTGGGCATCCCACTTGCAGCTCTGCATGGCTATTGGGAATGGGTACAAAACGAAGCTACCTACAGCAGAGAATTCAGTAGGCACGCGTAAAAGTGTAATTCCTCACCCAACGTGAGGAATGCTTTCACTGCTTAAGGGAGAGAAACTGAGCAAGGAGAATTTCCAAAAAGAGAAGTTGATTCCTCACTGCTTCTGTACAGGCACTTGTGCCTAGATAGTGTTTCAAGAAGTTGCAAGAAGTGAATTTGGACTGATGGCTGGGAGATCTGTGATAGGACCCTCGCTCACTTACCACAAGCAAGTTTTATACCACATGAGAAAGTGCAAGCTCATAAAACTTGGGCATGTCACTAATAGTCATAAATGCTGCTTTATGAAAAAATACCTGCCAAAATAATATTTTCTGAACATTGGCACAAAAGGCCTGTGAAGTGTGCCCCCACCCTGATGGGGAGCCTCCTCCAGGGAGGAGTTGATGGCACTAGGACACATTTTGACATAGCAGGTCAGGGCATGTATTATGTTCCTGCGGGGCTTGTTTTGGTTTTAAAATCCTGTGTCGGGGGGTGACCAAATTCTGGAACTTGTTATTGGAAACATTCTAGTACAAATCCACTATTCATTGAATAGTGTAAATTTGTAACTGTGTGATCCAAGACAGCTGCAGCTGTAGTTAAGTTTGACAACTTTTTTTTTTGTTATTTATTAACTGGCAAATTCCTTTGTAAGCTAAGAAAGTATTCATCAATTATGCTGCAGTTCAGAAGTGCTTGCTGCAAAATAAATGCTTTTATTGGAAATAAAATATTCCAACCTTACAGAATGTTGTTATATCTTCAATCTTTGAGAGATGCTCAAAGATTGATATTAAAAATTGAGCTAATGCAGAACGTTTTAGGTGTAAAATTAAATCGTACAGTTGTTTATGGTCCTCATTGTTATAGTACTTGTCAGCTTCCAAATCAGGAGATAGCACGAACAGGAGTTTAAAAGGGAAAGATATATTCCGATATTAGGAAATGTTCACAGATGGAGAAACACTGGACAGAGAGGGATGCTTGTGCATGCAAGATGCCTCATTAATATATGGAAATATCATGTCTTTGCAAGACCTCTTGTTGCCTGTGTAGAGGGATTACTGCGTTGTGTTCATCAGGGAGAGCAACGTTTTGTAATGTCGTGTCTCGCCAAGCCGGTTAAGGTACAGATTTGGAAGCAATCTCTTTGGTAACAAAATGATGAGTTTTGCAGTGTAACTCCCTGCTGTAATGATATTCAGATACCTAGTGTGAACAACTGGAATTAGGAAAGGGAAACTCTTCTATCTTCTGTTGTTTCATAATTACATTTTCTTCTACCACTCCTATTTAAAAACTGTTTTTTAAAGGGCAATTGAGATGTATTTTTTGGTAGTTGGAAAGTCATTTGTTTCCTTGCATCTGCTGTAGGTTTGGAATACATTTTAAATCTCTACTCAATAATTCCTGGTAAAGTCTTCTAAAGTGCCCTCAAGTGGGTTTGAAAACAAAACAAAACAAAAAACAGGAAGGAAACAAGCTGTCTTGTTGAAAAGATGGTGTAAAAAACTCTAACCTGCTTTGGAGTTGCTAAGCAAACTTTAACTATGCTCAGACATATTGATCTAATTCTCCATGGACACACATACACATACTCACTCTCGCTTGCTCTCCTAGACGGTGTGTGCAACGAATTGTTTGCTCTGTAAAATCTCATATAGATATGAATTGCATTACATGACTTTTCTACTGGGAACATGCATTTACATTCTCGCATATGCTCATTGTGCATTTTATAACTTGATCTTATCATCCATTTAGTATTTTCCTTTTCTATATATCAGTCTTGGTAATGGGAAACTTGTGATATCGTACAGCTGTCTGACTGTGGTTTTTCATTTCTGAATAGTACATTTAGATTCCATAAGAAATCCCCTGAAGTTGTTTAGATAAATACAGATGTCTCCAAAGATTAGTATGTGTGAAAGAATCTAAATCTCTTGTAGTGGCAGTATCTGTAATTCTCTGGATGCAGTTGCTCCCAAGAGAAAATCCTTGAGAAATATTACTTGTAGTAGTAATTCAGAAAATAATGGAATTGCATTGTTCTTTAAAGTGGAAGCATTGAAATGATGGAGCTTTTCTGAAGAGTTGATGGACATTTGGAATAGTGAATTGTCAAGCAGGGATGGTATACAGGTACATTTTCATTCAGTCAGAAAGGACGTCATTAGTAGCTAATAATGCTCAGCCATATTTTTATTGAGACTGAAAAAATGTTGTGTTTGGCACAAAAAAAAAAATCCTTAAATTAAAGTCTTAAATCTTTAAATCTCCCTCCACAACCTAGCTCAAAACTTCTAGGCAAAACTGTGATTGCAGTTGGCTGTTTACTTCCTACAGGATTACACAACTCATTTGCTCTGGTTGAAATTCAAGTGGCTGAAGAGCAAGCTATGCCTAGAACTCTAAAATGTGGCCTTTGGCTTTTAATAGTACTCTGTTAAACAGCATCAGATTTGCACCCTGGACCTGGCCATTATCATTGTTCAGGGAGTACGTTTGAGTTCTGAAATCTGAGAAGCTAAGGAGAAAGGGCATTTTCTTTCTAAATAGCATGCCCAAAAGCTGTAAGGAGATTTTTAACAACCTCAGTCTGATGCAGGTTTATTGTGTGCTGGTCAGAGTGTGTTGATCCATAGGAGAGAGTCAGCAACAGCCCTTCGCTGCACTGCTGTGGCTTGGTTGAGCAGACTCTTCTTGTGGCTTTTGTTTCTTCAGTGCAGTCCCCATCCAAACCCAGGCTGGCAGTTGCAGAAGCAGATCATGGGAAATGGCACTCCACAGCACAGACCCAGGGCTACTTAGCCCTCTTGTTGAATTCATTTGTGAAGATAGTGGCATGAAGTTTAATATTTCAGTAGCCATGCTGCTTATTAGCAACCTTTTTAGGGATTTAAGGCACATCCCGAGGTTGATAATGCAAAGAATGAGTTTTTAAAATTTAACTGGCATTTGGGGAATGGAGTCCACACTTGCATGAAAATACCTTCTGAAAGTAACTGCGTAGTGTATTAGGGCTGCAGTGGTTCTTTTACACTGTCAAGGACAACTCTTTCACTTTGCTCATACATGCTAAGGGCTGAGCTGATCGGTATGGAATGAGCAAAATGAAGCTGATCTGGCCTGAAGCATAATCAGATAAATAAGCTGCATCTTTCCAATCTCATTACATTCTTGAGCTACAATGTCTCTTGTGCCAGTATAAAATGTGCTGTGGGAATGCACCATACAGCAACGTATGTTCATCTCTAATGTCAAAAGGAAGGTAGAAATGCATCTCCTCTTTGTGCCTGCCTTATTACATTAATTATTATCAATCATTGTGGGCCTGAACTTCTAAAGGAGCAAATACAGTTCCTTCAGTATAAGGCAGTTTGCGCTCCTTTCCTCTACTGCAAAGCTGCAGTTTTGACCTTCAGTAGGGTTTTTTTCTTCCTCATTAGAAAAATAAGATATAAGTATCTTACCGTAATATTTTTTATTGTGTATCTAGTGAAGCACGCTGTTAAGCTCTATTTCATTGTGTGGATGTTTTTGCTGTCTTTGAATTACTTTATCCACAAAACAAACAAACAAATATTTTATTTTGTTATTTATGAGGAGTGAACGGTTTACAAAAATGTAATTCTTTAGAACTTGTATTTCTTTGTACTGGATAGTTGTATATATTTGGATATTAACTCAAAATGTGGCTTCTTTTAAGGAATGTCTGTAATATTGTTGTCAGTGTAGGTAAGTATGTCCAGTGGTACATTAATTAAACTGCACAACTTATTTTGCAGTTACTTTGCTGAAGACAACATCAATTCTGGTTCCATACATACTGAAATATAATACTTTCCAGTAACGTGGAGGAGGAGGAGAAGAATATTCATGGGCAAGATAGTTTTTTGTCCATATGTAATTTAATCCCATCTGTTCATTCCTAGGCTCTTAAAAGGGAGCATGAGAAGTTTCTCATGCTCTATCTCATCTGCAGAAGGTACTTGTGCCATGTTGAAGACCTGAGTAGGCCCATTTGGACCAAGGAGCATCACTTGTTTTTCTAAATGACAACTTGAAAACTGGCTGTTACAATGCTGTCAGCGATCCATTCCCTTCCATTTCAGGATAAGCAAACCACAATAACTTCTTGTTAAGTGAAAGATTATATTGGCAGAGATCTTTGTCCTAAATTGCAGGGGTTTATTCCTACTGAAGATGCAGTCATAGACTTACTGCTGTTCAATGTGCTTTTAGAGAGTTCAATGTCAATAGCTGTTCACTTCAATAAATGAGATTTCAGTTTAGAAATAACAGGATACCAGGCTGACCTTGGAAATATATGATCTTTTATGTCTTTTTTTTATGTTTCTTCATAACTTTCTTCTAAAAAGTCTTTTAAAATACCATTCTTATAAAATAACTGTTGGGACAAAACCTGACTATTAAGTGTTTCATAATGGTGGCATGTACAGCTGTTCTTTGGGTAATAGAGATTCCAGACAGTGTTAATGGGATGGGGAGACTTTATGGCAATGTCTCTGGAAATCAGTGAAGGAATATAAGCTGAGTGTCTTGGTGTGATGCTTTGAGCCAAGAGAAGAAATGGGGCCTAAAGGTTTAGGTCCCTTTGTTAATGATGGAAAATACATTGAGTATGTTGTTAGCGGCTGCTGTGGGAATGTTAGATCTAGCTCTGCTCCTTGGTTTGGAAGAGTCCTCCCCAAACCAGGAAAGATTCAGAGGAGATGGCCAGGAATGGCTAAGGCATGATTCCTGATGTGAGATGCTATAACGACCTTCCTTGCATGTTTTCCTTGCCAGCAGAGAGGACACTGCACCCCACAGCATGTTGGTAACATGCTCTCTTGAGTGCACATCCACAGCTTTCAGGGGGCTGTGTTTATGTATGGTGCAGCTGAAATTAAGGTTAGCACTTCAAAAAACAAGAATAAGGTTTGCTTTTTGTGTCCTGCTTAATTTTGATGATGTAGTTTATAGTGTTGGCTCATGAGCGAGGGTAGGTTTGCCTGAAGCAGCACAGATTTATTAAAGCCGAAGGAAAGGCAGAGGGGAGCTCGGGAACTTCTTTAACCAGAATTTCTGCCCTCAACAAAATCTTGCAACTGCAGATTGTGGAGCTCATCCTGTTTAACTGGAATTCTTGATCAGTCTGTGTATTTATAGAGGCAGCACACCCAAAAACATACAATTCTGGTAATTTTTACAGAAGTGGAATCTGGTACATAGCTGTAGGAAGGAAGTTGGAGAAGTCAAAAGAGAGTCTTGCAAAAGTACAGCTGCTTTGTGAGCTTGGCTGGCACACCTGGCATGACACTCCTTTCCCCACATCATGATATATCTGCCCGTTCTCGTATAATGGAAGAGCTGCTTGGATCTGGTAGACCTGGATATATAGTTGTCTTACTGTCCATGGCGTCTGCCTACAGGCAAGGATGACTGTGTCACTTAACCCTATCTTTCTGTGTCTCTGGAGGCCCTCTGAAGTGATTAGACCACACAAGCTATTTTCTTCAGGGAAAGGTAATGCCTTTCTGGAATAAGCCAATACATTTATAATTAACTCTGTAGGAAAATATCAATAAAACATGTAAAAAAAAAACCCTATTCTTATCCTGTCTAATTGTAAAGTTTGTCTACATGTAAGAAAATGAGAAGAAAATTCCAGATTGTTAAAATGACCTTCATTTAAAATCTCAGGAAATATATAGTTGCGAGTTCCTGTAGCAATTTAAGCTGGCAGCCAATATGCATTCTTTATATTTTTAATCCTTGTTTAAAAGCATTAGCAGGGTTAAATTACCCTTTGGACAAAAATATTACAGGTGGAACAAATGGTTTATGTGCAGAGCAATTGAGTTAATGTTGCCATAGGAACTTTTATTTTTCTCTGACGGTGTTTTAACAGTGCAGCCTTAATTGCATTTAATAGCAGAGCAGTTGTCTCCTTGCAAATATGTTTAACTGAAATCCTGCGAGGTGAAGCTGGAGCTGGAATGCCCTGCCGTGTTTCTCTGCGTTGCAATATGGCACGCACAGGGTGAGGGCAGAATGATCATGTTTGGAGAAAACACTCATGAGCATTCAAATATAAGACTTTCAGAGATGTATGTCTTGCTTTTCTATGTTCAAAGTCTTTTACTGGCTTCTTCTGGCTTCTAAACTGGTGATTTAGACTCATGGCCTAACTGCTGTTTGCTGCCCTGCCCAGAAATATCTTGGGGGTGTTGGAAGGAATCGTGTTTTGCAGAGTTGCTGTAGCACTTCAGCACGCACAAATCTTCATAGTTCATAGTGGTCTGGAGCCGTGTACCTTGTTCCTACTGTCTAGGAGGTTAGACATAAATATTTTATATAGTGGAAGAAGATCAATGAATCTTGGTCTGTGGTGATTAAACAGATAAAGTAAATGGCTAGAGGCCCTGGGCTACAAACCTTGTGCAGATTGTCATATGAGTTAGTAAATCATAGGCTATGCACAGTGAATTTTTGCAACTGCAGAATTAAAACCAAGTTCTCTTCTGGTGAAATATGGTACTTGCAGGCCCAGATGTCTTTGAGTTCAGCCCTGGACTGGAGCTTTGGAAATGAGTGAAGAATATAACCTGTTGCTGCTGGCAGCCTGGACATTAACAGATCTGTTGAGCTGTGCTTCAACCAGCAATATGTAAAAGGAATGTGATAATCCCCAAACTCAGTTATTACAATAATAGAATTACTGCTACTAGTAAAGCTGAAATCACATAACATGGTTATGAGAGCTATGTATTTTTCTGTACAGTTTGACTATTCCTCCTCTATTTTTAGTGCAGTAAAGCAAAGTGATGCCATTCAGGGAGTAGGATGTAGCAAAAACCTGGAAAAGATAGGAGTTAGAGGAATGATAAAATCTGCAAAATGATGCATGAACAGGATGGAGAGAGAAGGTTTAAGTATTCAGATTTCCAGAACTGAGGCATCAAATTAACTTAGAAAGGGGAATTTCAAAAACAAAAGGTGATGTTTTCCTGTCTCAGGGATAGTCCACATGTGGACACTTCTTTCAAGAGCATGTTTGAGGTATTAAAGTTCTACATGGGCTTATGGACACCCAGAGCAAATCCTTTGAGAATTAATAAAAGTAGAAACTGAATCTATTTGGGAAATCTCCAAGCTGAAAGATGCTGGAGTTTAGGAGGGCACTCAGGGGAAGGGTTGTGCATGGCTGTCAGTTCATTCTCATCTTCTATGGCCATTGCTGGAGAGGAAGTCTTAGGCTAGAAAAGCACTTACTTGGGCGGACCCAACATTGGCCCATCCTGTGTTACTACAATATATTGTGACTTATCCATCCCAAAGGGTCTCCTGGTGCTCACACAGAGGTAGAGTTCCCCGAAGAAGAGATGGATTAAGCAGAACGCGTGGCAGCTCACAAAATGGAGGTCAGTCCCCCAGTAACTGCACCTGCACACACTCAGGTGCTGTATCTGAAATGCCAGGCTTGACTACAATGATTTAATACCGTCCGTCCCTCAGATGTTCTTCTCATAACTTAAACACCATTTTATGGAGTGATGCGGAAGAAAGGTCTCTTTTGCACTAAATATTTTAGAAATGAAAAGCATTAAGCTATTCTATGTGAAGAGTTTTGTGTTTTTTAGAAATGTAGAATGGGGAAAGTTGGTCCAAACCCCTTGTTTTCTGCCATGATGCTGAGGTGCTTGGAAAAACCGATCAGTGGTTCATGGCGAAGGCAGATGAGCTTTATTCCAAGAGCAAATACGTGCTGTCCATTTTCTCTAGTTCTTCCATTTTATATTTGCCACTCCGGCCATAGCAATATGCATGAAGGCTTCTCTTATGTAGGCACAGAGTAATGTAACAAACGAGTCATGTAGCTTCATCTTCCATGGGGAAGGCAGGCTTTTATCCGAGCGTGTCGGGGGGGGGCAGCAATGCACTAGCTGGATTTCATTATTCATGTGCTGCCGCGAGGGCACGATGCCCCCGCTCCGCAAGCAGTGACGGAGAGAGAGCTGTGTCATCTTCCTGCGCATGGATTTTTCCCTCCGCCGCGGAGGGCTGGTTTGCAAAGGCAGGATCGGCAAAACGCCTTTCCTTCTTCCCTGCATCCCGTCGGAGCCAGCTCATCCCCATGGCAACGTGCGAGCAGGGAAGATGTGGCAGCAGGCAGGGGAGGAAGGAGTGAGGAGCAGCCGGGAGCGGTGGTGTGTGTCCCCGCGTCAGTGTCCCGGCCTCCTGATAGGAGGATCTGGGTAACACCCAGCCAAGGCTCCTGTGCAGAAGCGTCTTTGAGAGCTGCCGCCAGGGCATCTGCTCTACAAGTCCTCCTTCCGCATCCCTTCCCTCTAGCACCTTTTTTTTTTTTCTTTGCTTGTTTCCCCCCATTCCCCTACTTCCCATCCTCTTTAGTTTCATTCCGTCTTTGTTGAAAATGTGCAGCTCCTTTTCAGCTTTCTGTGAGCTTCCCTGCAAAATGGTATTTTGCCAAGGCGGGGAAGCATGGCTGCATTTCACTTGACCTTAGCAGCACGGTGAAATCTCGTCTGTATTGCTGAAGGATCCTGACTATGCAGAAATTCATCGAAGCAGATTATTATGAACTGGACTGGTATTATGAAGAATGCACGGATGGTAAATATTTTTTCTTGTACAGAATTTAGTGCTTGTAAGAGAAAACTATATATTTTTTCTATGATTCTGAAAATGAAATGCCTTGGAAAAGGGAGTACCCTGGTGTGCCAGAGATGCCTGCACATTTACTGCATTTCAGCATTTGCTGTGACCATGCCACAGGAGATGCTGCTATATGGCTCTCCCCTTTTTCAGAGGGAGTGGCAGGGCAGCTTATGCCCTGTATGATTTCTCCTTGGGGAAGAGGAGAAACGCTTGAAAAACTAACTGTATGTGTAATACTAGTTGAGCTGAATGTAAATATATTTATTGTAAGATTCTGCATTACCTTACTGCTCTAAGGTAATAGGTTTTTATTTAGTGAGTGGTAGTAGGCAGTACATGTTTTCTCTGATTAATTTTCTGTGGAAAAACATGTAAAATCATAGCTGCCTAGAACTGGGAACTTCACTTTTTGAACTGGTTCTGGCAAGCATGATTTTCTGAGCCTCTCACAATTTTTCTGCTCTTTGCATGACTGATCATTTCTTTATCAGAGCATCAGGCTTTTGATGGAGGGCATGTGAGGGAAGAGGAGGAGTGCTGCAAGCTGCAAAATCTACAAAGTGGAATAATCAAGCTTCAGCATCCATGGTAGTCAGTGGTAACCCTCTGGAAGTGAGTGCAGTCAGGGGAAAGCAGTAGTTGCATCCAGATTATATTCTGGTTGAAGAGTTTGGCTTAAATAAGGCAAGTCCGAGATCACCGTGAAGCGAAGAATGAAAAGCATTAAGGAGAGGGGGGCCAGGATTGTACATATGTAGTACATATAAAGGTAATTCATAACGTAGGATATAGGATAGGATAAAGGAGGATAGTACTGGAGGGGTCATGAATAGTAAAATGTGCGTGAAAATTTAGGTGGCTTATTAGGGCCTTGAGTACCCTTTGAGTGTCATGTGCCTCCATTCATTTCTGTGTGCTGGGTTTCTGAACAGTAAATGTGGTTTCAAAGGCTTGTAAAATTTGGACTTCTGTATATAAATAATCATTACTGTCCATGTGTTTCAATAAGAAAAGTGCATGTTTATTTGACATCTGACTGCTTTTAGTTGGATGAATCTATTATATAACTCTCATCCTCTAGGTTTAACCCTAGTAAATGCTGCCACATCTGATTAATCTGCATGATGTAACAGGCTGGGTTGGCCTGGTTTTGGAAGCTTAAGTAGAACAGTTCTTCTATCATTAAAAAATGTAGCTGATCTTTTTTTTTTTTCCAGATTAAATACAGAGTCTTTATTTTATGTTCCTTGGTATGGTTCCGTGATGACCATTCTTTATGCAACAATCTGGCATGTCTGAATATTGGAGCCATGAGTGCCATTGCTCATCAATTTGCCTGAAGTTCTGTGTCTGGGAGATACTCCTAAGGTGTGTGCAGCACTGTGGAAACCTGGGCTAGTTCCACACTAATGGAATAAGCAACAGGTATTGAGAAAGCATTTGAATATCTGCTGGAACCAGGAGCTCAAGAACAGTGTAGAGATTGGTCTGATCCTGGGCTTACGAGTTTTCTTACAAGTCTTGAACCCTCACCCAACATGTTGTATCCAGGAAGCAAGATACTGCTGGTGCTGACTGTCTATTCGAAATATTTGAGAGTGATTTCTTCTCTAAAGAGAAGGAGTTTAATACTCAGGAGGGAAACATTTATCCTCTGTGTAAGCCACGCTGCCTTAATTTAGAGTAACCTTTTGTCATGAGCAAAGGATAATGCCGTCAGCCCTGCAGCAGCTCGGGTCAGTGATGAGCTTGTAAGCTTTAATGGAACTACATCGTCTTAGGCTTTCATCTGCTTCTCCTAGGTGAAACACGTGAGAGGAGAGTTTTGGAGAAGCTGTGGAAGGCATGAGCTTTGGCAGTTTGAGTTTAAAATAGCATTGGGGTTTCTTCTTGATAGACAAAGAGATTCTGCTTGTACTGGGAGATAAAAGTCATCTTAAAAATACAGTTAAAAATACACCTCCAAAACCTGGAGTAGGTAGCATATTGCAAGAGATTCAGCTTCCTTGACAAACATATGGTAGGGAATTAAACATCTATCCCCAAGTCGTTTCCTTGAGATTCCCCTTATAATCAGTAGAAAGTGATAGGCAGTTGCAGCTCAGCTGACCTGTTTTAAATGTCTATTTTAAGACGAGATGAAGCATGGTTAGAGAGAGTGTTTCTCTGCTGTGCATGGACTCTCGGCAGCTCAGATGTGTGTTTCCATTCAGTTGTGAATCTTGCCCTGTTTCTCCCTTCTTTGGGTAAGTATAAGAGGGGAGCAGTAGGCAGTACAGTGAAGCTATTAGAAAACCTCCCAAGAAATGCACTACAGAATTATTTTTTTTCTGGTGAAATTGTTATTTCATTTTTTTTACCAGAGTTATATTTTCATCCAAAAGATGCCATTTTTGCTTGCTTTGCTTTTGTAATGGTTTAGCAGCTTGTAGGTCCTTCAAGGAAAGAAATCTTCCAAAATTGCACCAGGATTAGATTTTAACAATATTATTTAACCAAACAGGATATGAAGTAATAATGAAGTGATACTCTATTATCTCAGATTTAACTGAAATTCCATAGGGACTAGCACAGTAATGACATTCTCAACATACGTTTAATGGCAGTAATTTTGTTTGGCTTTTTGAATGCATTGCAAAAGCCAATGAACAAGTGCTCAAACTTGCACCTTACAAAGCTTTCCGGATTTCTAGAGGTGGAATAATGAAGTAATCCCTTTATGTAAGGTGCTTTAAAGAGTGTATTTTCGGTAGCAGTAGTGGGAAGATAATAGAATGTCACTTTCTCCTCTTGAATTAGGTGAATTCAAGTTCATCTAAGGGGGGTGGGGAGGAGTTTCTAAAGAAAAATAGATTCTTAAAAGGAAATGCCTTGCACAAGATTGGGAAAGAACACACACACCCCAAAATATAAATTTAAAAAAGCTCCTGCGCATCTCCCTGAGCCTCTTCTTGCCCTGGTCTTTCCCTTCCTCTTAAGGATCAGTCTGTTCCTACAGGTTGACTCTGGATCAAATTACTCTTTTCTCAGTTTCTACTGTTACTCCTTTCCTTTTGGTTGGGCAGCTCCACTTTAACACCCTGCAAATCCAGGTGACTGCATGTGGAGTCTGTGTCTTGCACTTTTTTTGTTGTTTCTGAAATTTCTTCTTGGGGTTCTCCTCCCACCAAAATCGCCCTGTGTGCTGGACAGCACAGACCAAATTTTCCAACTTCTTCTATTCATGCAAGTTACTTCCACCTTTTGGATCTTTCTGGCACCTCTTATTCTGCTCATGCTCTTCTTCTTGGCGTCTAACACTTACCTATATCTTCCTTCTCCTCGTATCGCAGTGTTTAATCTTGTGTTCAGCTTGTGGTTACTGTTTAGAGCTGCTCTCCTACATTCCCTTTTCCTTTCCATTGAAATTGTTCTCAGCAACTTCTGTAGCTTCCTCCTTAGTTGGAGAATAATTAACAGTGTTAATGCTTATTCTCCTTGACCTGTCAGCCTCCTTAGACGTAGCTACCTGTGCCTGTCCTCTTGCTTTTATCTGTCTACCTTTGCATGTGTGACTCGGTGTCCCAGTTCTTTCCTCTGTTTTGATCTCTACTTTAAGGGAGCATTAGGAGAATGTTTCACATCCTCTGTTGTGGCTCTCTGAGAGCTCTTGAACCTCTTCCCTTCTTCCTCTGTCCACCTTGCTTACAGGTAGCCTGAGAAATGCACGTCAGTCCCCTGCTCGCTCTGAGGGCGCAGTAAACCCTGCGTGCCTGGAGCCTTCTATCTCACTGTATGTGCTTGACTCATGTGTGGACATTTATGATGATTCATTATCTCCTTCACACCTTAGCCCCTTCTGTCTCCATCCCTATGGACAGAGTAGTTCGGGTGTCACCCTGGCCATTGAAGGGCTGTTGCCATTGAAATCTGTCCAAACTTTACAGATGTGCAATCTGTAAATTGCTTTTAATGTGTAGTCCCTGAAATATTCTTTGCTTTCCAGGTGCACAGCTGAAATTCTCATTTGGGCTGTCCATGTTGTACTCTTGCATCCTTTATATCCATGCTTGATCGATGTGATTGTACTTACACTCATGCAATTCCTTGTATAATTTCCCTAACTTTCCATTTTTGTCATGTCACTTCTCTCCTTTTTCCTCTATTGACTCTTCTTTTTTTTTTTTTTTTTAAATCCAATCGGACCTAAGAGGCTG
The DNA here is from genome assembly GCA_032275445.1 of Crypturellus soui. NCBI lineage: Eukaryota > Metazoa > Chordata > Aves > Tinamiformes > Tinamidae > Crypturellus > Crypturellus soui. The sequence goes on along the minus strand of JAUBNY010000419.1, from coordinate 100,471 downwards.
CTACTGATTTTATATGCACCTAATTTATTTTTCAGGATATGGATATTTTCTCTTTAATCTGCTTGGCTGCCTTCAGTCCCCTTCTGCAAAAGTAACATGCTTGCATTTTTTCAAAACCCTTTTGGTTGAATGACAAAAGATAATCTGGAGGACCTTTAAGAAAGTACAGAACATGCAAAACCTGAAAACCTCTGAACATTTTTTACTTGACTGTACCTAATAATAAAAAATAAATGTTCACTGACCAGTATATTCCTCAAAAAAAGCCTATCCCTCAAACTCCCATATGTCTTTAGCAAGACATTTAGAAATCCAGGTGCTGCTGTGTCAGCTGCTGCTTTTAGGACTCGCTGGCTCATGGAGATATCTTTTCATCCTAAATGCAGCATTGTTATTGCTAGTTAAATGTGGTGATTGTCTGAAAACCTAGATGCTTTATATTGGTAATGGACAGTTATGGTGTTTTGAATACACTGGAATTTCTTGGAAGCAGTGAGTCAGGAGAAGAATATTTGTCTGCATTGTGTCCAGCCGCACCCTGCAGACCAGATCCGGGTTTGTGTCTCCTTCGCGACAGTGAAGTTGGTGAAGGCAGTCAGGTGCCTAGGGCGAGCACTGGGTGAGGAAAGGGCCTGCTTGGAAGGCTTGATGCATTGCAACTCACTCACTTAGCAGGCTTGCCGGCGGCCGGCAGTGTCTTTAAGCAGCTAATTCAGAGTGGAGGTAGCCTCTGTGCTAAGTGAGGTGATTAGAGTAAATACGCCACATTTACTTAGCAGTGGCAATCCATTAAATTAATGTTTGCTTTGGTTAAGTTCAAGTCCTTGATTCTGTGTTCACAGGAAACAGTAAAAATCTCATTTGAATCCTTCCCGATGAGAAAACATGGCTTCGGAACCATATATGATTTAACATTTTTCTTCCATATATATAATTGCTTATTATCTGGTATCTGTCAGAGACCTGTTTCTTTATCTCTTGGATGTAAATATTCCTATAGTAATAACAGAGCTCAGTGCAAAAGACCACAGAAAAAGAGCTGATGGTGTGAGGGTAGAGTACACGTGTCCCTTCTCCACCCATCATGAATTTGCATCAGTGTTTATCGTGAGCTTTAACAGTGTTATCACTGTAGGCTACCACTTCTGAGTGTTTCTTGTCCTCTGGTGATTGTTACATAAGCGTTCCTATTTAGTGTGTATTTAAACACCAAGAGTTATAAAATTCGCAGCAATTTGCTAGGATTGCACGAAGCAATGCCTCTTGCCGTGTGCTTTTGCACCAGCGCTGCCGCTCAGAGGGCTGGGGCTGCCCTCGCCTCGCAGCCCCCACGTTGCCGCCTGGGTGCAGACACAGCGCCCAGATAGTAGTGATTTCTGCAGCGGGCAAAAGGGCGCCTATCTGCTGCGGAAGGCAAGGGAGGCAACGTGGCAAACATTAAATATCTCCAGTTGCAAAAGGTTAAATGAGAAAGCGAACGTGTCGCGCCTTGGTGGTAAAGTTCAGCAAACACAGCCCCTTGGAAACGGAGGTCTGAGCACAAGGGGTTCTGCTTGCTGCTAGAATGCGTGAGATAGGCGCGTGCCCTTGGCAATTCACTAGGGTGCCGTATCTCGACTTAAGGTATTTCATATCTCAACTCACAGAGCAGTAAAGCTGGCTGCAGAAAACATACTGTTTTAGAGCTGGCATGGTACATCAGTTAAACGCTTGGTGCAAGTGTAGTTCTTTTTGCGAAAGGAATAAAAAAAAGTCCCAAGCAACAGCCACCCCTTACCCCACTGTGTGCCATGGGCAATGCAGTGGCTACAGGGGTCTCTCCCTGAACGGGACCCATGTGTGTTTGGGTGTGAGCATGGCAGTCCTAAATTATTCCCTAATCCTGTGAAATCCGTAAGGTGCCGCGTGAGGCAACGTGAAGGGCGGTGAGGGTGCACACCCTCGCTCTGGTCTGACAGCCGGGACGACTTCCTTGTTGCTATGACTCTTGTGGGAAGCTACCACTGAGCCTGGGAAAGCAGGGACTGAGCAGAGGGAAACCTGCCCCAGTGAGGCACCGCGCTGGGGGCCCTCAGTCCGTCTGCTCCCCGTGAAATGGGCTATTAGAGCTGCCGAGTGGAAGCTGCCTGTCCTCAGAGCTGCTGCGAGGAGCAGTGTGGATTTTGTGGTAACTATTAGGCAGATGGTCTCTTCCTTCCTCCACCCTCGCAGTACAAGGCAAGCCCTTGCGCTAAGGACAAACACCGAGTCGCCCAGGAGCTTCTTAGCGGAGTATGTGAGTGAAGAAAGATGGTATCCTGCCCTGTGGAGACCTCGCTCAGCTCTCCCCGGCACCGCAGCCTCCGTGGGAATGGCCTTCCACCTCCTGGGCGACTAAGGCGTCACAGCGGGTCTGTCTGGGGTAACCTCAGCCATGTCAGGAGAAGATGAGGAAAGCTTTGAATATGACTCTGCAAAGGAGAGCGAGAAAGCACAGAGATGTGCAGAGGATGAGGACCTCGACATCGTGGAAGAAGGTACTTGGCTAGTAAATAGCAAGGCGTATGTGATTTCAGTGATGTGTATGGATTTAAAACTACTGTTTTTTTTTAATGTGAGTCCAGTTACTTTGGTTGAAGTTGTAAAAAAAAATATATATATATATATATATAAATATATATATATATATAAAATTTGAATAGGATGAATCTTAGTTTGTATAGACTCCTTAGAGAATAAATAGTCTGTCAGCAAAAGTAGAGAGAAAGAGAATGGAGAAACATTTTTATAATGAAACTGGATTTGGGAAATCACTTTTCTGTAGAAATGTAGTGGGTTTGTTTATATGCACAGCTTGTCTGAGACTGTGTTTGAGGCACACATCCACAACAGGCTATTTCTAAAGATGAGCAAAAGAACAAGGCATCGGTCGCATGCTCGGCAGTGAACTCGGAAGCACGTGTGCAGAAACAACGAAAATTTTTGACTCTGTGCTCCAAGCATCCAAACAACCTGAAAAACTTGTTGCACTTTGTGGAAATAATAGACGTTTGCAGGACTGCAGGCCAGTTGGCGGGAATGTGAGTATGAGTGGGTTGAAAATCCAGTTGTGCACCTGCTGTAACGCGCGCTTGCCTTCCCTGCAAAGGCTGTCACCAGCCTGTCTAGCAGTTTGTCAAGGGCATCAGCAGCAAAGACAAAAAGCAGCACTTCAATTATTCTCTGTCCTGTAAGCGTCTCTCCAAAGCGGCAGTTTTGTGAAATGAGGGAGATTGATGATTCCTGTGATTCCAAAGCCTCAGAGTGGGAGGGACTTTTTTAGATACTTGATCTCTTTTAATCCTTGTCCATAAGCAATCCAAGTCCTGTGCATTTCCCGTGAAGATTTTTCTCAAAGATCTGGTGTCTTTCACCTAGATTTCAGTTATGTTTGCCTTATAAACTCTCCATCTCCCTGTTTAAAGCCAGGGCATGGGGCAGGGTGGAAACTGGAACTAAGTGATCCAGTGCTGTTCTATCTGATTGATATTTTTATGGGGGTTAAATGGTTATTGAAAACACCTAGTGCTATTCTTGCTAGTGATTCCACCTTTTGCAGAGATCTGAATCTGTCATTTTCAAGGGAAAGAAAAACACTGAATTCCAGCTGGATAAATTTAGCCCTGTGTTTCTATAGCATCTTCTCCTCTGGACCTCAGTAAGCACGTGAAGTGCCTCTTAAAGATGTTTCTCTCCTCCACCTGTATCTTCAGCTCATGCTATAGTAGTGATATAAATGAACAAAAAGAGTTCCTGATATTTCTGTGTTTCTTTGTACATGGATGTGCCTGTTAATGATAGTATCTGTGTTGGGCCTGAGCCAAACCATTGTGTGAGAAAAGCAGATGGAGACACCAGGATGTAGCCTTTCCATGTGGAACAGAAGCAACGTTTAGCTACACATTATCCATAATCCAGAAAAGAAGATGGGAAAAGGCCAAAAAAAAAAAAAGAAAAAGAAAAGAAAAAGAAAGAAAAGGAAAAAAAAATGTTTACTGCTTATTTCTTAACGTGCTAATGAAGAACAAGAGGTTGAGAAAAGATGTGGTCAAGCCCCCTGGCCGATTTGCCTGTTCCATGAGCAAAATGTATCCTTGGACATTTGTCTCTTGCCTCAGGGATCATTTAGTTTTTCCTCTTTGGAGATTCCCCATTTTTAGCCCTGTTCTGTATAGCTCCTTCCCTGGAGCTAGCATTATGCTGGCTGCCTTTATAGAAAGAAACTCCTGACAAGGACTAGGAACAGTTTCAAGACATCTCGGCAGCGCAGTGCTCGAGTCAGCGTGGTACTCTGTGGTCGTGGGTCATTTGCCCAACACAGGATGCCTCCCCTTCAGCTGGTGAGCAGCTTGGCAAGCCAACTGCAACAGAACATGGTACACAAATAATTCTTGATGGCATCTACTCATTTATTACTGATATCTCTGCTTGGCCAGCAGGCTGCTGGGTCAGATCAGTGTGAAACTGGTGCTATGTCTTTGTTCTCTTGTTTGCAGGTAGGACAGGTAAAGCCTACTGCCTATGTGATGGCAATCTATCATTACGATTTCAGTGTATTTATTGAATAGTTACATTAAAAACTCTTCTCATCTGAAGTACTTAACAATTGCAGACTGAGAATCTAGTCCAGGTTTAATAAATAAATAAATAAATAAATTGGGATGAGGGGAGGAAGAAAAGCCCAGTGATCCCTTTTCAAATATGAACTTCAGGCATGGCATGGGTCTGACTTGCAGAAAATATGAAATGCTTGTTCAATGTTTCCGAAGAGGTGGACTAGAACAGGTATTAAAAGGGCCTGGATCTTCAAACATTAAAGCAAAGAAAATGAAGAATAGCCGTTTTTGAAAGTTATGGCACAGCTGATTTCTCCCTCCCACCCCAAAAGTTTGCAGTAGAAGAAAAGATGATGTATTTGGAAGGGGGATACAGCTGACAATGCATGGATTCTTGATACAGGCTTGTAAACCCATTTTAGGATTTAAAAACTTGAGGGAATCCTAAAGGTTTATACTCCAGACCCTGGTTTAAGCTTTAGGCCCACTCATTATTTGCATGTGATGCTGTGCAGGTGTTTCCTAGGAAGAAACAGATGGAGACAGGTCAAGAGGAGAATGTCAAGGCAGTAATTTGGAGAGTGGAGAATAAATAATGGAAAAACCTGGGAGTCAATTTTGTCAACAGAGCCACTCTGAGCTATATCAGTAAATGGTGTATGCTCTGAAGATGGTGATGACCCGTGGCACCCAGCCATGGAGACAACAAGAAGGTGAAGCCATTTGTTCCCTCTAGGCATCTTTCCTTGTCTTAGCTTTGCCTTGTGGTTGCGTTTTCCAAGTTCCTGTACTTGATATGTATTTATGCTAATAGAGCTAACAAATTTATGACATTAGTTGAAATTTCCTTGAACTTGATTCTTTATTCATCACAAGATTTTATTTACAGTTCACGTCCTGTTTTTGGGAAGTACTTTGAAATGGTTACCAGCTTGGGGAAGAAATAATAGTGCAGTTGTTTCTTAAAGCAGAGATTATTAATGTAGGTCTGTCTGTGAAGCTTTCATATCAGAAATAAGCTGTTTTGCTTGCTGCAGTTTCTCTCATATGGTATTCAACACTCTTTAAACCCTAGTTGAAGTGGCAAGGTGTTTTTTTCTAAAAAAAATCAATATCTGCACCTTTAATATTAAAAATTTGTTTCAAAAATTAACTTGCAATCTGTGCCATTGAAATTACAGCAAACTAGTTTGCGACCTTATTTTTAAAAAAGAGAGGGAGAACTATTGACGTTGCCTACTGAGCTGCGGTAGTTATTTTTCACCTTGCTCCTGTGTACTTGCTGACCATGTGTTGCTCGCGACGCGATGTTCTCTCAGCCCACGGTGTCACGGGGCAGGTGGGAAGCAGCTGACGTGCTGTGACTGGTCCTCATACCCCCACGCAGGGTCGCAGCCACCTGCGACCTCCCCATCCGCCTTCTGGAGGCCCTGGCTGGCTCCGGCGTCCCGGGAGAGGGAGGCGCGAGCCTGGAGCGATCGCCAACGGGTTATGTTTGACTGCAGACTTGTGACAAGTCGCACCCCAGAAGCATATTTTCCAGGCTCTGGTGATAACTGTCTCTTCAACCTTTAAACTGTTCTCAGGCGTGTGTTCTTGCAGGCTGGCCATGAATGCGCTAAGCCAAAGCGGGCTGGAAACCTCTGCCACAGTCTAGCCCAGACTGCTTTCAAAAACTTAACCTCTTTAGCGAAGGAGAAAGTAGCGCATTGACCTTAAAACATATAAAATCTTGCTAGTCTGGTTAGAAGCAGAGCTGATGACACATATTAGATTTGCTTTTGTGTTTAACTGGAAGGCAAAATACATAATGTAGCAATTTCAGAAGCCCTCATGCACTTCTCTCCAGTCAGCATAGTGCCAGAGCAAACCCATCAGTATCTCGAGAACTGAGGCTTTATTTTTTTAGCAAGCACTTTATCTTTTGGAGCACAAAAATAGCCCTTTAGAAGTGAAGCCAATTTGAGCAAGTCGGCTGGGGTCCCTGCTTGCGAATGGACTTGCCGAGCAGTGCCTGGCAGTAACAGCACGGCTGGTTGGCGTCACCGCGCCAGCTCCGTTGGCCTCGGTGGGTGGCCCTTGGCACGGAAGGGAGTTGCCATCCTATTTTCAGTGATTGAAGAGAGCTCGGAGGGAGTCGTGGGAGCCTGGACAACGTGATTCTGGGGCACAAATGAGGGAAAAATCGACTTCTCTTGACAGGGATAAAGGAGCACAGTTGGCATTGCCGTAGTAAGAGGCATTGGGAATAGAATTTTCACGAAAAGCAAGTTTCTCCCCTGTTGTCATCTCAACAGTGAGTTTGAGCATTAAAATTCTTGTAGATCTACATGGCCTTGACTGATACTCCCTTGGCCTCATGTAACTTCTCAGCAATTTTCTGTACTGAGGGAACTGCCTGCACCATGGCCTTGCACATTGGACTCTGTGACTTTATGCAGTGTTATCTGACCTAAAAGTAAGGTCAAACTTTACACTAATGTCTGTCCCCTACTTCTGTTTCCCAGCAACCAGAAGAGGAGAGGAGCAAGGTGGAGAGCTTAGCTTACTCCTCAACCGCAGTTGCTCTCTCTCTTGCTTCCACTTGTTTAGTTTGTCCCTGACTTGACAGGCCTCAAAAAAGAGAGAGGAGGAGCAAGTCTGGCCCCTGGGGTTGGGGTTGGCCCTGGGTAGTCAGTGCAGGCAGTAGGGGCTGGGGACACCAGTGGCTTCTGCCCGCAGCCATAACTTCCCACCGCAGGGCTGGTCTGCGTATGAAGATGGTGCTAGGTACTTTAAAGTGGAGGATATACTTGATTAGTCTACGTTTATCTGTTTGTGTTTGGGTTTGAAACACATTTTATGGCCCCTCTGCTTCCTGCAGACAGTTTTTTTTTTTTATTTTTTCTTTTTTATTGCCTAACAACCCGCTCTGTAAACCAAGAGATAAAGTGTATTTCATTTGGATGGTTGTTTGCATGCATTTAGACACTGTGCTTTCTATCACACTCGAGCAAAAGTACTGCTGGTTTGCAAGCAAGGAGAAAAGAGGTCAGTAATTTGGCACTGTTGGCTTTACATTACAAAGCAGCGCCCTTCATTTGCTCTTGTTTTATCTTTCCAATAGGCTCATGTGTTCATCGAGCAGGGTAGAAAGCCACTAAGTGGGATCCATTAGCGAATTGGAGATTCCCCCTCCTCCATCTCCCACATTCCTCACTGATCAAGTCACAACATTGATTACTTGAAATAGGGACCCTAGGGAAAATAAAATCACTGCACTAGCAACCGGCCAAGAGTTTATCATGCAGTTCGTTCAGGTTGGCTAACTGTGTGCCTGGGCAGCCTTTCGGCTTTTTTTAAATGCTTGTGCTGAATTGCTTTCCCTTCCCTCTCTTGCTCTTCTCTCCCATCATTTCTCTTCTAAGCCTTTCGATGGATGGAGAGGGACCTCTCTTTGCCAGCTGGCCTTCCTTCCCAAAGGGAGACCTTCCTGGTGCTTAGCAGCTCTGGACTTCTACAGTCTGCATGGTGTTGAGAGGAGGCTGCTGACCTACATGTAATCTGATGAAGTCCAAGTTTCCACTTAGCACTTCAGAGTGATATAAGCGGATAACGGATCATTTCTACTTTGAAACATTTTCACACTGCCAGAATAGTACACAAAGACCACAGTTTTAGCCCTGATGGAAGGAAGTTTGGTGGAAGCTTTGATACACAAAAACTATTGGTGATTAGATTGCTACTGATTTACTAGTAGTAAGTCTCTGTTGTGACGGTATCTGTGGTTTGTTGGCACTCAACCTTTAAAAGGAAGATTTCGCTTTTTCTCCTGTTTGCTTATGTGAAGCTGTAAGATTCGCTTTTTCCTTGCACCTCGAAAAATGATGATTTTTAAAATGCACTTATTAGCCTTATGTTAGTCAAATCTGCTTTTTAATTCTGGCCTCATGTTAAAGATTAAGTGGCAAGTTTTGAAGGGATGGCGAGCGGACACATGTGTCAATCTTGGTCTCTTTTTCTGCCGGCGCTTTTTCTGCGTGCAGCCTGCTCGTGCCAGGAGCACCGTACCATTATCGGCTCGGACGCGGGGAAGGTTATACATTCATTTTTCATTAGGGTGGTGTCAGGTTGCCATAGCCACAATCAGTGGTGATTATTAGTGCTGGGGACTAAGTTAAAACGAGCTTGCAAATGATTATCTCAACCCCTATTTTATAGCACTGGGGGAATGCAGTAACCACGGGAACTATGGAGCGCACGGATGTTTTGGAAAACACACGTCACTGTCGGGCCTTCTGATGGACACTTTGTTGGATGGCTTACGTACTTATTGTGTTTAGTATCAGCATATAAACAAATTTCTAAATTTGTCATTGCGAGTAGCTTCTGGAGGCTACACTGTAAATGCAAATCTCTTTCTGAGAAGCCTTTATGGAAAACATATCTGAATACACAGTTTGTTTAATGCAGCTCATGTTCTCTGCAAGCTACTACAATGTTTTATCCTGTGGAAACCTTATCAGTGTTAACTGACCAAGAGTAGCCCATATAGGCTGTAGGTTACAGGTGCATTTTAGTTTTGCTTGTACAATGATACAGTTATGCACTGTCTGTATTGCTGTGTAGTTTTGATCCAGCTGTTACTTGGCAGTGTGAACTTGGAGCTGTTCCTGTTTGCAGACTTAATGATTTGGACAAATGTAACTTTTGAAAGCTTGTCAGTGTATTTTTTTGAATACACTGGGAGCACTGATGTCACTAAACACCTTAAATGTTTTCAAGATTTGATCCTCAGAAGTAGAATTAGAAAAATAAGAAAATAAACAAAAACAGAACTTCCCTTTTTGCTGTAGTTTGTATTCATTGCACCCTTTTTCTTTTCTTTTTAAAGCTAAGTTAGGTATAACACACATAGTAAATGCATCAGGGAAGTGGTGGAGTCACCATCCCTGGCAGTGTTCAGAGATGTGTAGATAAGGTGCTTCGGGACATGGTTTAGCAGGCAGGGTGGTGAACCCTGCTGCTTATGGTTGGACTAGATCTTGAAGGTCTTTTCCGACCAAAATGATTCTATGATTCTATGACATTAGCCAGTGCTTGACCCAGCACTGTATGTAGCTGGTGTCCTGATGGAGGCAAATCCCTGAGGAGCAGGGAAGAGCCTTAAAGCTGCCCAAGGCTTGACTCCATCAGCTCTGCTGACTTTGTTAACAGGTCCTTTTTCAGAATGACAGGGTTTAAGACATAAGTGCAGATGAAAATAAAAGGAGTATGTAAGGCCGGAGCAGAAGGTGCACTCAGTTTAGCGGTGGTTTTGAGGGGAGAAGGAAGCAAAGCCTCTGTGGTGCAGACTGCTAACCAAGTCAGAGTGGCTGCTTAGAGTGAGCGACAGTGGTAGGTGAAACCTTGGTGTATTTGCTTAGCTTAACACACACAGCCTTATTTGAGCCTCTGTAATGAGTAAGCCTTGTATAACGAGTAAAGACCTTGGTATGTTCTGAGTAACTGCAATATAGGGATCACTTGTTACCTTACGTGCATTTTATATTGTCCATGATGTCTCATGTAGTAGGTCATCGTTCTTATCAATTAAAAATGAGGTAGTGTCTGTCTTTATGATGAGCTGTGTCACTGACACTATTGCAGCTGCTTACTCGGAATATTTCTACTGCATGTAATACACAAAGTGATGTGATAAAATCTTAATCATATATTTAAGTGCATCTGTTTTCATGTATTGCTTGAGATATAGATATTAAGATTTTAATAGATTATTCTGTCACTGGCAAATGCTAATACCTGATATGGAAGAGTATTCTTAGTATTCTTCTCAGATTAAACCTGAAGCTTTGGTACATTTTTTGTTTTCATTTGGGTTTTGATATATTTACCCAAAAGCTTAAATAGTTTTAAGATGAAAATGATGATTTTACTCTTACTTGAATTTTCTTTTAAAGGACGCTTTCTCCCTAGCTGTAATGCCAGAATGATTAATGTTTTGTCCTGTCTTCTCACAGTTCTTTGTGCTGAAAGAGTGGGCCAGATGACTAAAACATACAATGACATAGATGCTGTTACACGTCTTCTTGAAGAGGCAAGTATGACATTTCTTTAAGAACCCATTCTAAGTATAAGAAAGTAGTACATAAGTTATATGGTACCACTGTTGAAGTCTGTTGGTAGACTGCTTTCAGAGGAGGAAGAGGAAGTGCTCTCAGTGCAAGTCAGATAATCTCATTGGTAAAGGAAGTAATCTTTCTGAATAACTTGTTTATTGTTACATGAATTCAATCCTTGTGCCTCTTTTCCACTTGAGGCCAGTTTCACTTACTGTTAGCTATCTATTAGTCCTAATGAACTGGGGGAGGGAGGGGAAATAATCTGAAAATATAATACGTATTTTTACAGTAGATATAAAGTTAAAAGTATTACTATTGAGGGGTTATTGTCTTCTAGAATAATAAAAAGGCAGTTCACAAGCATCTTGTCAGAATTACTATCCCAGCATCTTTTCATGAGAAATGTAGAGGCACAAAAATCAAAATTTTCTAATAATCTGTTTCCCAGCTTTTTCTTTGTCTTAGTTTTCTTTTATTTTTAATAAATCACAAGTGTAATTGCTGTTACAATAGTACTAGGTCATGGCTGAGTAGAACTTCAGCCACCATATGTTATTTAATTGTGATAGCAGTGTCAAAAGCGGGGTAATTGCTAACTAGGATATGTTTGGTGGTCTGTTCTTCTAATTCTGCAAGGGGATTGGCATGAGAGTGCTTGAATTTCCCCTATATGCCATAGGTAAATCTGGTCTGGGCACAAAGTTCTGTGTTTTGTCCTTGGAGCTGGGCTCTTTCAGAACCACTTTCTCTGAGATAGGTACAGTAAGACTTTTAACTGCTAACAGACCTGTTTTGGAACAATCCATTCACTTGTAATAACTTTCTGTTACCTGTTTGTGTTCTGCTGCATTAGTTGACCTGTTTGGCTGAGCTTGATTTGCATTTGTTTGCCTTGCTCCTTCTAGGAATGATGAAGCATTTTGCATCTTGCCAAAACTCTTTCCTTCTTTGAGTGCACACAGTCTAATGTTATGCTCAGGAGAGCAATGCTAGAGGGATATGCAGAGCCAGTATTTTAAAAGTGTCTGGTGTTCTTTTCTGTCTGGATAATAGCAAGGAGAAGATTTAATAAAACCAATATTTTCCAGTGATGTTTTTAGTTGTGTCTGGCTATCAGTTCTGGATTAATCGAGGGAGAATAGGATAGGATTTTTTTTTTTTTTTTGCTTTTGTATTTAATACACCAAGGAAGCTTAACACACATAGCCCAAGGAGGGTATGGACTTGAACTTTTATATGTAGTGGACTTTGTTTCTGCTTCTGCCTAGCACTGTATTTGATTTGAAGGTGGACCAAGGGGAAAGTGAAAAATGCTATGGAATGCCTATGCGTTTTGGTATTAGGCTGTGTTTCTGAAATCCTTAAAATGTAACTTGTAAAGCTCTGTGACTGAATTCTACAAATGGTGGAATGAGAGGATAAAATATTTCGCTTAGTATTTTCTCAGAGCTGTAGTAACGCAAATGAGCTCTGGTTTCATTTCACAGAATCACAGAATGGTTGAGGTTGGAAGGGGCCTCTAGAGATCATCTAGTCCAATCCCCCTACTCAAGCAGGGAATTTATGTCATTTTATGTTAGACCTTGAGGCTGTGCTTTCATGTGTATGATTCAATAACTCTGTGAGTCAATTTTCTTTCTCAGTAATGTGGGCAAAACATAAGCAGGAATAGAACAAGAAAATTAGGGGGGTGGAATCTACTCCACACAATGAAAAATAATTTTTAAGTGTGTTTTTATTTTTCTTCCTTTTCATCACAGATTTGCTCACCCTGTCTCACCCTTCCATGAGTAAAACATTTGAAATCAGCTTTCTTTTCTTCACATTTCACAGAAAGAACGGGACCTAGAGTTAGCTGCGCGGATTGGCCAGTCGCTGTTGAAGAAGAATAAGTCACTGACAGAAAGAAACGAGTTTCTTGAGGAGCAAGTAGAACACATCAGGGAAGAGGTAAGCTTCTATACCGAAATGCTACATTTGTGCAGGGGAATGTTTTCCTTCCAGCTTCAGCTTGTCTGTAGTTAATTCTCTGGTGCTTCCTGTTCATAGCAGGTCAATCTTGGCTGTAGCAAGTTGGTCAGCCTTTTATATAGCATGTACATTTTTAGAAATGTCTCCTAGAGAGTCACTTATTGCCTCAAATGAAGAGGTAAGAAGAAAATCTCAAGCCACTGAATTTTACTCTGCCTCAGATTTCATATTCCCCTCCAAACAACTGTTCTTTTGGATCACTTACCCACTATTTTTAAAGAACAGTTTTTACTTTGCTCCCTTTCCTTATGCAGAGAAGGATAATTTTTCATTCTCGCTAATTTTTCATTCCCGTTTTCCATCTCCCTCTGTGCAGCCCTGCAGCTTTTTTTTTTCCTCTCACTTCTCATTTTTGCATTTTATTCTGTCCTACTCTTCCTCTCCAAATATTTTTTATTTACTTTTTCCCAAATGTTTTTCCTCTCATAAATGAATTTAATCTTCTCTTTTAGAACACAGCATATGAATACTCATAGAGCTTCCCTTTTCTTCTCAAACTGAATAAATGTAACACATACAATTAATGAAAAATTACTAAAAATTTGAAAAAAAATAAAAATAATAAACAAATGAAAAATTAATTAAATATAATATTTGCAGAGATTTCAGTAGCACGCTCAGTGAAATACATGCGTTTTGCCATCTCTGTTCTTGGCCAATTTCATAGGCAACCTCACAGACTCCAATGCTAACAAGGTTCAGAATGTATTTTTGTGACTGATAATTTGTATTTGACATACTCTGTGCATACAGACTTGTCAATGTTAGGAAACATTGAAAAGAGTTATAGTTTAGAACCTTCTGCCTTATATCTAGATCCTTCAGATTCTTGTGCAGTATTTACTCCTGCAGTATTGCTGCAGTATTTACTCCTGCAGCCAGAATTTTGGGCAATGTTTGGAACTTTTGGTGCACATGTAGGTCTTCCTAAACTGACATGCTCAATAAATGTACCAGCCAGCTTTCAGTGGTAGAAGTAACACCTGATGTAATGCCGTGTGACTTCCACGTACTGTTAGACTTCTTTAAATCAAATATTTATGCAATTAAAATGTCTTACTGAATTCCTCTGGGGAGCCGAAGTATGCTGTAAGCATCAGCAGATTATAATGGATGTATTTTGGAGCAAATTATGGGTTACTTTAAGACCTGTTGCTTTTAAGGCTTTTTAACAGGCTCTCTCTCTGTAACTAAAAGTACTGCTATTTAAGCTCTACTAACTGACTGAGCTAGAGGCAAATGGGTGTGCTGACCAAGGGCAGTGACCTTGGTGAGTGAATCTCACCATGTGTAGCCTTGAGCAAGAGGGAGAGAGATCCTACAGTTGTAGGGAGAGCAAGAGGAGAGTGAATCACTGGATTAAAATAAACTAGAAAATGGCTGCTAACAACAGAACTTCTTAGGAATATGGGGTGTTGAGTTCAGTCTGAAATGGGCTGGTGAAGAAAATGTGCGTGGAGGGTTCCCAGATGTTTGTTTATCAAACATCTGGGTAGCAGTAATTTCCTTTGTGACCCACTCTTTCTGGCTTAGAAAACGGATTCTCTTCAGCACCAGAGCAGTGCCGTTGCTTGCTTTCCATACCACGGCATGTGAGAGCCTCCCTTAGCCGTGCGCTGGCCAGCATGGCGTTAAGCAGGCGCACACAGGATGATTCCACGCAGGGCAGGGTGCTCGTTCCAGGCCTGCGGACGGAGGATTTGTTTGAGGAAGGCATGGGACGGGAATGGGCTGTCGCTGCCAGGTCTATTTTTACTCAGAGGGACCCAGGAGCGAGGTTACGGAAAGGGTCACCAGAACAAGCTTCGCACCAGGTGGCTTGATATGTAGGGCCATATGTCCCATCAACAGCAGTCACTGACACTGTCACTTCGACTCCTTCAGAAACTGATGCTTTTGAGGCACAGAGATCGTCAGGCTTTAAAGCCATGACACTTTCCTATATAGAAACCATTTCTTTGGTAGGCTATAGCTCTTCCAATAATTAGGAATAACTCTCCAGGCAGGATATAAGAAAAAAGAATTGAATTGGGGCTTCTAAAATAGTGTGTGAAAACTCCCTAAGTTATGTTTTGTTGGGGGGGGGGGCATGGAAAGAGGTACCTTGGTTTCTGTAATGTACAGATCCACTCCGTGTGTGTGGTTAAAAGTTAAGTTTATATTATGGTACAAATAACTTTGTTTTACAAATCTCGGCCTTAGCAGACTTTCTTGACAAAACTTTTGGGCTATCTGATTAAGTAGCTCAAGTTTTTCCTGTGTCCTTGTAACTTACTGTGTTCATTGCTGTGTGTAAAAAGCAATATAGACTGAAGCAAAATACTTGGGTTTGTATTTTAGGTTTGTATTGACAAGTGCTGCTTGGGTTCAGGAAGGGACTGTGATCTTGTTCCCTTTACAGTCAAATGAAGCTGTTTTCACTACAGCCTCTTGATCTTGTTTTTATTCCTTGTACCCTTCGCCATTGAGTCCCCGCGCCACCCTCACACATACCAACTTGTTCTGGGATGTATTCACCCTGTGAACTTCACTTTTCCTTAGGTCTTAGGGATAAAGGTTTTCCTTTACCTTTCTCAACAAGTTCCTACTAATTTCTAATCTGTGTACCCTTTGCCACTAAAACTAGATGATAAAAACAGAGACTCAATTCTCCTGTACATGCTACAGAGTGAATGGTGAGTGCTATACATCTGTCCTCAGAGTGCAAGAAATGAACTCTGGGTTCATTTTCTTGTTGCTTGGACTTAGTCCTTTAACAGATCTAATTTCCACTGAAGTAATCTTAGTAAAGACTTTGTTTGCTTAGAATTACGTACAGTGTGAGTGCTTTGTTGTGTTGAGACTGTCTTTTGTTTGATTGAAAATACAGTTTAAATCTATTTTATTGGCTTAATTCCTTTGACAAGATAAGTGGAAATATAAATATGTTAACAATACAGAAGGTGAAAGTCTGCTAAAAGGAATGTGCTTTGGGAAGGGAAAAATCAGGATCTGATTGTGCAGTGTAAGTGGAAGAAAACGGACCCCTCTGCTCTGTTTTGTTGCTTATACATATGCAATTCAGAATGAATCTCTTGCCACGGAGGACTTAAATTGCTGCTCTGAAGTGGCATAAATACTAGTATATAGTTTGCCCTTTAGTATCTTTTCTTGGGGAGCCACAGTAAGAAATAACCAAGGTTATGTTTGTAAAGGTGACAATTATGAACTATTTCAACCCCGTGATTCTAATGGGTTTTGTTCACTTTGGTACATGTATATGCTAAATATGGGACTCCCAGATACTGGATTCAAGCTATGGAGTCATCAAAACCCTGAACGTGACTCAGAAACCAATTGCAGCCTTAACCTGCAAGTCGGTGTTGTTGTTTTGCATCTGCAGATCAACTGGCAAGAAAGTCCCAAATGTTACCTTATTGTGCACATGTTGTAGTAGTGTCCTGAAAAATCTTTTGAAACGGGAAAATGTGGACACATTCTGTATCTGTGCCAGGTGGTGACAATCATCATGTAAAATTTAAAAGAAAATTTGATTTGGCTTGGTTGTGCCATGTTACTTTTTGCAGTATCACTGAAATCCATCTATTTCTATGGATGTGAATCAAGAGGAATGCAATAGAGATTCAGGATTGCTGATCCTAGGTATCTGTCTCACCTTCTTTAATAGCAGTGTGCATTTACACTTTTTGGTTTAAAAAAAAAAAAAAAAGGCAATTTTAAAGTCACCCACGTCCCTGTTTCTCAGTAATAAAGGAACTAGTTCTTGTCTGCTCCAGTCTTGGCATCTTAATTTAGTCTGAAGGTGATGCTTGCAGAATGACTAACGGATAGTCTGTTTATTTAAGAATGTGTCTAGAAAAGCAAGTTATAGACCTCCACGCTCTTTCTGTGTGCAGGTTTCTCAGTTGCGCCATGAGCTCTCCATGAAAGATGAGTTGCTCCAGTTTTACACCAGTGCTGCTGAGGAAAGTGAGCCGGAGTCCATCTGTTCCACCCCGTAAGTTATCGATCTGCGGTGCCGCATCTTTGGCACTAGGCCAGGGCAGTTCGAGCAAAGGTAACGAAACAGCTCCTGTGTGGAATGGAGCTCTGAAGGGAACTCTGCACTGGGATGGTGCATGGCATCAGCTGGAAGGGCTCACCCTGGACCAGCTGGCTGTGCAGGTGCCAGCAAGAGGCAGGAGGAGAAAGTACATCAGGAAGCTGCTGACACGCACTGAAACTTCCCTGGGAGCTGGCCCGGCGTGTCAGTAATGCAAACAGTTGTCTCCATTACCACAGCTCACTGCGCCACGTACCCGTGCACGAGCTACGTGAGTGGCCTCTGGGCTCCAGGAGCCTGAGATGCTGTGAACAACACGGTGCCCTTCCCAGCGAAGGAGGCAGGAAATAAAGTGTGGATGGAGATGCAGGCAGGCCGCTATCAGAGCCGTGCTGTGACTTTGGAGCTACTCTGCCCCTGCCCACAGAGTTACTGCAGCATCCTCGTGAAACAGGGGCAGCATTAATCACAAAGTTACTCCATTGCTCTTGCTAATAAGGCTGTTTCTTTCCTCATTGTCTTGGATGAATAATTCTCCCAAAAGAATGGTGAGGAACTATCTAAAAAAAAAAGTTGCATTCTCTTTTAAAATTAATTTTGTTGCCTATGCATACTGTCATGAACAAAGGTATAATTCAGGTGACTGCCTGCTTTAGAAGCCTCTCCATTCAATCCCTTCTTTTGTCATACCAGCCATACTGCAAGTAAAAATGAGTAATGCAAGTAAAAATGTTGCTTTTGTTACAGGCTGAAGAGGAATGAATCTTCTTCCTCTGTCCAGAACTACTTTCACTTGGATTCTCTTCAAAAGAAACTCAAGGACCTTGAAGAAGAGAATGTTGTGCTTAGATCAGAGGTGAAATTACTTCCTTTATGTTTTGCTTAACATAACTGTCCATTTAATTGCCACAACACAGGCATTTATTAATTAAGTTCTAAGAGAGTCTAAATAGGAGCACATAATTCCACATGTGACACCGATCTCTTCAGTTATTTGATCACCATCCTTTATTCTCCTAAATGAAGGAATGCTGAAACGTGGAAACTACGTTAATTTTATAGCCATTTCTTTGCCAACAGAAAGTGCTAGGGTGAAGCCTGGAGAAGCACTGCTGTGTGAGCAGGTTGCACAGTACAGCATTGCAGTTTGAAACTTCTTAAAAGCCCAATCTCATGGACTAGTTGATGCTCCAGAGTTTGCAGACTGGCATGTTCTGTCTGGTGCATGTTCAGCAGTTGTCAAAATACAAACTGATAGACTAAATATGCATTAAATATCTTTAGCTTATGAATTTCAAGTCAGGCTGTTAAGCACATTGTACTTTTTTTTTCTCTTATCTATAACAATATTATTTTTTCTATTTCTCAGACTGCACTGAGTTTGGGGGAGAGTTGTGGAGTGTGTGCTCTTTTTGTCTCTCTGTTTTTCCCTCTTCTGCCCTCTTCCTTGACTACTAGAAATAACACTTTGCAGTTGAAAATCCAATCAATAATTTTATATGATCTTTCGATAGAACTTTTAACTTAGGGGCATGTTAAAACATTGTGAACATGTGACAGAATATAGCACAAAAAATATTTTTGAGTGGAGAGTAAATATACAAAACCAGAGAATCATTACTGTTTGCTGCTGCAAATGCAGGACCCATTGCAATTAGGTGGTGTCACAGCTTTGGACAAGACACCGTGTAAAGGAGAACGCCGTACATGTCTTCGAGAAGTCATGCAAGGAGGATGAGCGGTAGATGGTTTGAGTAATGAAGGTAGGGTTAGAATGGACAGGGACACTGATCCAGGAGCTAACAGGAGAAGCCTGTACAGCACTATCTACCTTTCCAGGGAGGAGATGCAGAGCCAGATTTGCAACCTGCAGATGTAAGCCGTGCATTGCTGTGGGTAGCCCTGGGAATACGTGAGACTGACCAAGGGTGGTTCTGGACAGACCCACCCTGGTACAGCCAGGCTCCTCTTGCTGCTCCTAGAGGCACTAGCACTAAAGGAAAATCCCAAAAGGAAAAGCATTAAGGATTTATGTGGGATATAATTACAGCTCCAGACTTTTTAAATATACTTTCTCTTTTTTTTTTTCCCCTCAAATTCAAGTATTTAAATCAAACACTAATCAGTTTGTGGTTGTATCCCTCTATGTTCAAGTGACCCAATCAAGCTCCATATGGGCCTTTTATGCTAGGGCTTGCTCCTGTTCCAAGTGCACAAGTGGCACCTAGTGGGGACATGGTGACAATGGTGCCATTTTCTCTACCCAGTTGTGTGACTGCGGAACATTCTCCTGGCCCTGTTTTTTCAGAGCGTGAGGGCAAAAAAAAAAAATGTTTCTCACTGTCTTTTCGGAGGAGTGATTTGAAAGGCCTGTCTTTCTGAAGCAGATGGGATTGCAGCAGCAGACTGGCAAAGGACAAGTGTGCTAATGTAGCATTTTTGATGTGGATTTCTTGAACAGGCCTGTCAGCTGAAGACTGAAACAATAACTTATGAAGAAAAGGAACAACAGCTTGTGAATGACTGTGTAAAAGAGCTGAGTATGTCCATATACTTTTTTCCTTCCTATTGTTTCTGTCAAAAACAGATTCCTTATGTGTGTTGGGAAGGGATTCTGCTGAATCAAGTGATGCTCTGAAAGAAGTTTGTTTGTTTGTTTTGTGTTTTTCCTGCTTTTTGATGTTACAATGTTAATTGTAATCACTTACCTTTAAAGGGGATGCAAACATCCAGATTGCCAACATCTCAGAAGAGTTAGCAAAGAAAACCGAAGATGCCGCCCGGCAACAGGAAGAAATCACCCATCTCCTCTCTCAGATAGTTGATCTGCAGAAAAAGGCAAAAGCTGTAAGGCATCCAATTACAAAACTGGTGCTGTGATTCACCACAGTTGTAGCTGGAAGAAAAATTGAATTTCTTTTGAATATCACAACTTCAGAGAATTTTTTCACAGGCCTCATCTGGGCATCCTCCTTTACTGTTTAGTATCTAACATACTTGCTTAGAACATAGGAATTTATTGAAATGTATGAATATGATATACAGTTGTTAAATACACTTTAAATATTAAGTGCAAAAATCTGTAATAATCTCCTGAAGACTTGAGTAAAATAATGTATTTATTTCAATGGGAAGATACCCATTTCAGGATTTGGATGTTTATTCAAAAGATAGGGCTTGAAGCTGGGAAACTTGTGTTAACATTTTAAAATGTTGTTTAATTGTTTTTAAACTGACATAATTGTGAGCTAATGTTGTTGCAGAGACAACATGAGAATAGTCAGAATTTCCCTGCTTGTAGTACAGGATGCAAACTTCATCACAGAACAGGTTTCTACCTCTTCTTTGGCTTATTTTAGTGTGCAGTTGAAAATGAAGAACTCGTCCAGCATTTGGGAGCAGCCAAAGATGCCCAGCGACAGCTCACAGCAGAAGTGAGTGCACTGCTTACTATTAAAATAATTTAGTGCTAGGGCAGTATCTTTTAGCTTTTCACCCTCACAGTTTTAATATAAACTGGATCAGCATTAAACGTTACCCTGACATAAGGAATGAAGGAATATATATGTATAAGGAATGTTTGTGTTTGTAGCAAAATTCAAAATATTTCCCTTCCTATTTTCTCCTCCTTCAAGAGGCATATATTTTGAAAAGCTGATGCTTGTGGGCTCTGTAGGGATCCCTTTGGAGACTGACTTCTCTAGTGGTAGCTTATTTAGGAAAATGAGATAATGTAGAAAAGCTCATTCATACTGTATCTGCTCAGCGAGTGAAAAAGGACAGTTCAGAACTTGTGTTTCTCCTGGGCACTACATTCATAATATGCAAAATAGAACAAACAGAATGAATAAAGCCTGATCTTCTGTGGGCATCTCTCGTAGTTGGTCTAGTTGGTGTCTTGGGTAGGAATGCTAGCTCTAACTGTTTCTGCAGAAAAAACATTTATGTCATTTCTCTCTGTTCTTACAGCAGTGTATTTAAGTAGTTCAGACTTCTGTCCCTCTGCTGAACTCAGTTGAAGTAACTAATGATCTGTAAGGATACGCTGTCCAAGAGACATCTGAAAGCAGAGGAGCTGTTGAAGGTTATATATAGAAGTCTTGATTTTAAAGTCGCCTTAAGCCCTTTGGGGCACTGTAAAATGTCATGTTCTTTTTTCATACTGTTTGCCACTGTGGTGGTCAGAGCAGTAGTTAGGATAGTAATAACCAATGTACGTTATCAGACCAAGATGAGTTTTAGCCTCAAATCTTTTCCTTGGTATGGTTTTATGTAGATACTTAAGAAATGGAGCAAGCTTTTTCTTTTCTGCTTTTTGTTCCCCTCCCAACTTCTGGTATCAGCAGCATAAGATTTCTATATTATATTCCTATTACTTATTTCTGTTAATTGTGATTTTCATTGATACATAAATTGTCTCTTTTCACTGGGGTGTCCTTTCCAGTCCTCTTACCATTAAAGAATAAAAGAATATGTGGAATTTTTGTGACGGTAGTGCAGCCAATAAGGTCTTACATCCTTTTCTATATGTGGTAGTTGCGGGAACTGGAAGACAAATATGCAGAGTGCATGGAAATGCTTCATGAGGCGCAAGAAGAGCTGAAAAACCTGAGGAACAAGACTATGCCAAATGCCATATCACGTCGATACCACTCGCTTGGTCTCTTCCCTATGGTAAGTAGGTTTTAAAAAAAAGCAGGCAAAAGAAACATAAGTATTTGTTGCAGTTGAGATGCAGGGATGGGATGCTAGGCCAGGCATGAGTGTGGGTGGCTTATTTCTTTTCATAGCAATGAAATACTTATGCATATAGTATTGTGGGATACCAGAGTGGCCCGTTCTGCATGCCTGGTCCTGAAGCAGCGGTGATGTGCTATTGGCTGCTTTTACTGCAGAGTTATATAAGATCTAAAACTATACTTATGCTGAGAATTATGGGTCACATTATGGGTCATGTTACACAGTTCTATACGTCTTTGTTATTCATCTTCTGTACTGTATGGGTATGCTCCTATACATGCCAAGATCAATGAAGGTGTTTTTTGTTTATTATTTCATTTTGTTTTCTCTGTGGGGAGAATGTTGTGAAAGGAAAAAATGTTTTTTTGTATGTAACAAACAAACAAAAAGCAAAAGTTTTTACATGAGGGAGGGTGCTACTGAATTGAGAACATAGATGGGAAGACCAGGGTTGTGTTGTTGCCTGTGATGCTCTGATATTCTTGTCAAATATTATCTACATTATACCTCCTCAGATGGTAAAGACTGTAGCAGTACAAAGTTAACAGTTATAACTTCATCTAGATAAAATCATCAGTCTTTCAGCTTTCCAGTTTTCATTTTTACATCTCTTTATTTTTGTCTAGAAGAATAGTTTGGGAATACCTGTTAATATTGGTAATACTCTGATAGGCTTTTTTTTTTTTTTGTTCTTGATTTTAACAGGATTCTCTGGCAGCAGAAATAGAAGGGTCAATGAGGAAAGAACTGCATTTAGATGAACCTGACTCTCCAGATTTGGCGTATGACTGAAAAGCATTGGTTCCTATGTTCTTTAAGAAATAGATTGCTTGTATCTGAAGTTAGTTACTTTTTGATAGGAAAGAAAAAGAAACACTAAATAGTTGCACTACTTTATAGGAAATGTATTTAGGAGCATGTGAATGACAGAGAGGCATAATAAATTGCCTGGTCTTTGGGTTGTTTATATTTTCAGGTTAAGCTGAAAATAGAAAGCACCCAAACACAGGCTTTACCTTGTGTTTGCAACTTTACCTGCATTCTTGGGTGCTGCAAATGTGGAGCTGAGAATGAAAAAACATTGGTTTTCCTGTGTGTTAATCATGCAAAGTTTTTTCAGTTTATGGTTAGGGAGGCAGGTTTTGTTCCTTGGACCCTCTTTAAGGTGCTCATAGTAGAAATTACTAGGTAATCATTGGTATAATCCATGTTCTGAGAAGACAGACTATTATTGAAAATGGATTCAGGGCAGTTGTGTAACAGGCATCAAAATAAATATTCAGGTGAGCGGCAGTAGGCAGCCCTTCTGTTACAGTTTCCCTGAATTAAATAAGACAGTGGTTTGAAACAAGTGAAGTGCTTCTGAAGCTCCAAAAGCTAAAGGAAGTTGCAGTATGGCAGAAACGACTTTACTGACCTAAGCTGCAGTAAGTCTATCCTGCCTATGTGCACAAAGCACGGGCTTTAACAAAGTAAGATGCAAAATCAGAAAGATGAGGGCATGTTCAAACCCTCATTTTGCCCCTCCAGAGTTGTCTAACTTAGGGCTAGTTTGATAACTTTAAAATTTCGCTTCCATTAGTGGATGTACTGAGGATTGGACATCTTTTTTGGTTTCATAGTTTCTCTGGGTTTTACTTACCTGGTTGTTGGTGGTCGGTGTGACTGCTTGTTGGTAGAAGTCCTTACATTCAGCCTTCTAGACACAAGCTGCTGTAGATTTGGAGGCTGCACACAGTGGTTGCAACTAATGCAACTTTCTAATTCATGGACAGAAAGATAAAAAATTGAATGACTTCAAATAGTGTAAGGCATACTGTCGCTGAAACACATTTGCAGTGTCACCTTCAAGCTGGGATGAGTGCTGTTCTTGTGTTCAGTCAGTGTTGAACAATAAAACAAAGCAGCAAGGATGCTTTTATAAGGTGATGTGGGGCAGATTTATTTTTTCAAGGAATTTGTGAGGAATTATCTGATCTTAATCCTAAAGCAGATGAACAAAGTTCCTTTTGGAATGAAAGTAATGGTGACAAAGAGTGGACTTCTGAAATAGGTCAAAATATAGATTTCCAGCCTTTACAGCCTCTTTAGGTTATGGGTGCATGTTATGTGTGGGATTTTTGTTTGTGTTTTATTTTTGTTTGTTTTTAATGCTCTTTAGGGGAGTAGGAAATTCTTTATGAAAAGAAAAGATACAAGTCCTGCTTGCATTAAGGACACTCAGCAGAATTATTCTAAAATTCTCTCTCAAAATGGATTAGCTTAGTTCATAGTTAGGAGTTGATTTTTTTTTGATTCATTTCCACACAGTGGTTTTGTGAGTTTTTAGCTGATCCACTGAAATGCCCTTTCACTTAATTTGGCTTAATATTTGAAGGAGGTGGGGCACATAATTCTCATAAGTTGTCTAAAATATGTTTTAGAATGAAGAGAGTGCCATGTTGATGGATTGAATGTAATGACCAGACTGCGTGGCAAATACTAGACTCTACATAAAATTCTTTGCGGGATCTTTGTAAGGACAAAACAGCAGGAGTAGGGAGAGGTGATAAAAATGGTCATTATTGAACTGCTACCTGTTTGTTCTTGAGGACAGATGCTTCTCCACTGTATGATTATTAACTATATTTGTCTTGCCAGTCATCAGAAGCGGGTCTTTGAGACGGTGAGAAATGTAAACCAAGTTGTCAAGCAGAGATCCATGACTCCATCACCAATGAATATTCCGGGCTCTAACCAGTCATCTGCTATGAACTCAGTTATTTCGAGCTGCATCAGCACTCCCCGTTCCAGCTTCTATGGGGGAGACATCTCCAACATTATGATAGACAACAAGACCAATAGCATCATCCTAGGGACAGAATCTGGTGACAATGGGTTAGTACTTCAGGACTGAACTGTGTTTTTTCTTTCCTTATATATGAGGCAAAGTGTTTGTATTTTCCTCTGTCTCATGTTGTGCAGCCAACAGGCCAGAACAGTGACCTGCATTTTCAAAAGCGACTTGGTTTTGTGTGTTTTAATTCTTTAGCACTGAGTTATTATTTTTTTAAGGCTTTTATAAACTTCTGTATATCAGTCTGCAAATCCACGTGTTTTGAGATGCGTCATCACCAGATGGTGTGAAACCACTCTTTGCTAATATCCCAAAACAAACAATGAATATTTGCCACTGTGTAGTTTTGTGACTCACTGATACATTCTTGCAGCGTTGACTATGTAAGACTTGGCCTGCTCACTTGAGTTTGTATTACAATGAGACTAGCAATAACAAGGAGCTTCTATCAGTTTGTAGGAGGAAGCTCTTAATTAAAGCACAATTTTTCTAGCCAGCAGTTTTTAAGAGGAGGTAGGCTTCTGAAACAGTTTCTTATGGAAGACAGAAAGGATCAGGGTTTAGCTTTGAGCTCCTCTGGAAGAGTAGCATGTTGTCCCAGACACAGAAATTTAAAGGTTTTGAACTATGTCTCAAAATTGTTGGTGAAAGCTTTAAACTTGTCAAAGTGTTTTTCTTTTCCTTACGTCCATTTATTTTCCTCCCCTGCTGTGCTCTAGAAATGAAGATAGAATGAAGAAGCCCGGAGCCCCAGGGACACCAGGTTCCAGTGATCTAGAGACTGCCCTTCGTAGGCTGTCCCTTAGGCGGGAGAACTACCTTTCAGAGAGAAAGTTCTTTGAAGAAGAGCAGGAAAGGAAGTTGCGGGAACTGGCGGAAAAGGGCGAACTCCATAGTGGCTCCGTTACTCCTACAGAGAGCATCATGTCACTGGGAACTCACTCCAGATTTTCAGAATTCACTGGATATTCGGGAATGTCTATCAGCAGTCGATCCTACCTGCCAGAGAAGCTTCAGATTGTGAAGCCCCTAGAAGGTGATAACAAAGGGCCTCGGCCTTTATCTGTTCTTCTTAGTGACTCTTTATGGTCTCTCATCCACCAGCAGAAAGCAGGAAATCTTTGTAATACGTATTCTTTTTACTTCAGAGACAGTAATCCACGTTGTTGGTTTGAACTCTTCTAACTACTATTTTTTTTCACAAGCCTTAAAAGTTGATTAGGAAAAGAAAACCATCCAACAACAGAACAAAATAAATCATGCATCAGTGGTGCAGCCTGATAGGTGACCTAAGTCTTCACCTTACTGTTTTATAGTTAAAGAAGAAAGGTAATTTGGTATCCAAAATCTAGGTAATGGAATATTAGCAAGTGCTCAAAAGATACAGATTAGTTAATCAAATCTCCGTTCTGCAAAGAATTGTCTGCAAAGACCTTTACTTATTTGAAGTACTGCAGGTGGTCTAACAGGGCTACTTCTGTGTTTAGAAATGGCTTCTAGATTTCAATAGACTGGCTTGAGTTGACAGACATGAGTCTCTGACTTCAGTTCATATGTGAAATACCATGTTATTTTAGCCAAATTTCCTCTATATATCTTCTTAGAACAAACCAAAATACAATTAGCTGGTCAGGGCTAGAGCTCTGTTTCAGGAGTAGTTACATTTCTGCAGTCTGCCTAGCAAAACGGACAGAGCACATTAGAATAATATATTCTACCTGGCTTTCTTTAGTCTTTTCAGGTTGGTACTCATCATTAAGACTGAGTAAATTCATTCAGGATTAAACAATATTAATCTGTTTTGCCACAGTACTTCTGAGGGTGAATTTTATGTGAGTTAGCTTTGATTTCATAGTGGGTTTTTTTTTTTGACAACTGTTGTGTTAGATTATACTGTTTCTGCATGTAATAATTTCAGCATTTCCTTTTATCATGGCACTCATCATTATCATATCATTTTCAGAAACAAAACCCTTTTTGTGCTCTGACAAGTGTCATGTTATATCTACCTGTTTAAATGAAAATAGAGACACAGTGCCCAAATCCCTTATCTCTAATAGCTCCTAGTAATTTGTTTTCTTGATTACTTTCAAACAACTATAGAATTCTTGTATCACATGAGAAAAGGGCTGATTCAACAACATTTCAGTTACTGATTGCTACCACTGTTAAGAGATTTCTGTCGTTATCCCATTATATCTGTTTTTCTTCCAATAAACTATTTCAGTCTTCACCTTTCTATCTGTCTGTTTTTTCCCCAGTTTTGTTCACTGTTCTTTTTTTCCTTAAGCTGTTGAGCCTTTTAAATACTACTTACGTTTGTTTTGCATCTGATTTGTGACTTGTTAATATCTTCTTGTTTCATAAGTTCAGTGTTTGTTATCTTTTGTTAAAAATCTGTTTATTGATTCTGTTCATTTCTTTGGTTTAGTTTTTTTCTCTAGGAATTTTCTATTAAGTTTAAAATTTTCTTCAACTTCATAGATAAACTGAGTAATTTAATGCTACAGTAGCAAAATACAGTCAGTTGTCAGCTGTTGTGTCTTTTTTTATTATTATCATTTTCCTATGAGAGCTTATGCCATAGAAATGAGGGAAGAAAAGATCAGCTCTATAATACATTGCAGGTTAGTGGCTTTCGCTCCTTTAAAACTCTTTTAAATCGCACAGCAAAGGAGAATTAAATCTCACAGTAAAAGAGATAGGAGGACACAAGCACTAAGAAATGCATCCTTTTCTTACATCTTTAAAAGAAAAATTATTTCTTTTGGTCAAATAAGATGACTGCTTGATTTTGATCAAGTTGCTTTTGATAACACAGTATTTTGTTTTTTACTATGAATCTGCAGCTTCTTGGATCATGAGCACAAAATAGAGCTCCCCATGTTCCATATGAAGACTAAACCTTGGACTAACAGTATCTTTACCCATTTTGCAATCATGGCACCAACACGCTGCAAGTGTCCCATGAGCATTGTGCCACACATGTAACCTTCCACATATCAGGAAGAGAACAACAAAGGTCACTTGCTTAATTCAGATGCTCATTTTGCTCTTAAATTTCATCTCACTTCAGCCTAACAGTCCAGTAGCCAGGCCAGTTCCCTCATGCCAACTGTTCTTAATACCATAGTTTACAAAATTATTGGTATTGGTGTCTTTTGTTGAATATAGGGGGAATACTGTGTTCCCTCCTTCATATTGGGTTCTTCCCCCCTGCTCTCAATCATAAGAGCATTGGCAGCTATTACATTACTTTCGGTGCTTGTGTTCATTTTCTATATGGAAAAGGTAATGCTCCCTTACATTTAATGAGCTCAAGATTAGGGTAACTGAAGTGCAGAGAAACTCAAACATCCTCCTTTCTGTACTGCAGCTGAGCCTGTTTTGATTTCCAGTTTCCAGAAACTTCTGATAACATGTAATATCAATGGAACTGTTAAAGCTTAAAAGACAGTTATTGTGGTGAATCTGTTTCCACAGGAAAGATTTTTAAAATTGTCATTATAATGCTTGTACTCTGCGGAGTTTCTATGAGTATAAATTTGTGGTGATTTATAAGGTAGAAAAAGATTATGGCTTCAGAAGCTTATACACAGAAGAATCAACAATAGGATCTTATGTTTGCATGCACTGCATGCATAAAAACTTCAGGTGAGAATATTGTCATACAGAGAAGCTCTACTCTCTGCTCAAGACTCAGCAGTTTTTGGCAGTTCTCCATATTCTGAAGCCTTTTTGTTAATGCAAAAGTACAAAAACTTGAGTTCTGAGACAATTTAGAAATGAATATGAGTTAGAGGGGTGGGGTTTTTTTGTGTTTGCTTTTTGTTTTCTTTCATTAGAGTTATTTTCTTGGAGTTGTAGTGGCTTCTGCTTCTCAAGCCGCAGTGGTACCAATCAGTCTAGATCCTACTTCATTCCTCAAAATCCTATAAATGTAAATATGCATTTATATGTAAATGTCATCTTGCACATGCATTCATACAAAATAACTTGCATTGCAGACCCGAAGTATCCTGTATTTTCATTCCAGGTCAGCTCATACTTGACCTGGCAAAAAATATGAATACAGATGTTTTGCTTGCATTGCAGGACCTAGAATAAATAGTTTTAAGACAAATATTACACAGTAGTGATTGGTAGGTGCACATGGCAGTATTACATCACACTCCTCAAAGAATCGGATGAATTCGCATAAATAAAACCTCAGTGTATGTATCAGTGTAACCTGCTGCATTGTTCTTTCTAACTCATTGTCTCATATTGAACACCAGAGTATTGAAATGTTCTCTTTAAAATGCACCTCTTTCCTCACTCAGAACATTTTTTTGCCAAGGATGAAGCTGCAGGTACAGTAGCGTATGGCTGTAGAGTAGTGACCTCCTGTAGGATAGGGGCTCAGATAGGAGCCGTGCAGGTACTTAGACTTGACACATAGATCAGAGCTGTTATCTGCTTATACGTGCCTGGAGTTGATGTGCCTTTCTAACATGCGTTAGAATGTGAAAGTTGCTGTATAATCTGAGTAGTTGCTGTTTTCCTGTGAGACACGGTAGTAAATTCTACCATGTTTCTACCTCCTTCCTTCATTCAAGCAGGATTACGTGGCATGTGTTCCTAGAGCTGTCTGTGGTGGTGACGTTCAGCCTAACTGTTGAATAGAATTCTTTCTAGTCCTGCTGAAGCCTATAAATTTAGGGGGATAAAATGAGGAGGGGAGGTGCATGAGGAGGTCACATCAGACTGGCAGATGTAGTCTATTGAGTGCTTGTGACCAGTTCACCTAACACTGGTCTGGAAAAGCTGAAGAATAGCTGAAGCACTTTTGCCTATAGCATGTCTTCCTGGAGATATTTCTGCTAGTTCACAGAAGCTTCAAACCTTTAGTGGGACTGAGATTTGGATGTCTGCATAAATAAACTTCTGCTTAAATAGATCTTTCTGCCTTTGGGATGTGGGATTGCTTGCTGATTTATTTTGGTGTTCTCTGTTCCCTTTCAAGGTTCTGCCACTTTGCACCACTGGCAGCAGCTGGCTCAGCCTCACCTGGGTGGGATCCTGGACCCGAGGCCCGGGGTTGTCACTAAGGGCTTCAGGACCCTGGACCTCGACCTGGATGAAGTGTACTGCCTTAATGACTATGAGGAAGATGAGACAGGTGACATTTCTTACAAGGGCCTAACTACCTCGACGCCAGTTCAGCACACAGAGACCTCAGGTGAGAGGTCACAAGCACAAGTGACTGTTTCAGACAGCAAGAATAACCCCAGCCAATCTCAGGCTTTCACAGAGGAGATGCAGGAGGCCGCGACTGACGATGATGAGGGGTCTGGTGAGGGCAACTCATTAAGTCCAGTAAAACTGACATCTTTAGAGGATTTTGATTACTGGGCCATTCTCACATCTCTCCAGAACAGCATTCATAGTATTGCTTTGTGTGTAGCGTCCGCACGTTAATGCGTGCAATAGAACATAACCATTCTAACATTAACTCAAAAATGCTTTCTTTAATAATGCTTTAATTTGACCTTTTTTTTTCCTTTGGTAACAGCATTTGTGGTCAATAATTTACTCTATCTTGATAAGAGAAG
Source organism: Crypturellus soui (assembly GCA_032275445.1). Classification (NCBI taxonomy): domain Eukaryota; kingdom Metazoa; phylum Chordata; class Aves; order Tinamiformes; family Tinamidae; genus Crypturellus; species Crypturellus soui. The sequence continues at coordinate 70,553 of JAUBNY010000419.1, read as the reverse complement.
GCTGCTAAAAGGAAGTGGTTCATTCACAAAGCCTTGTGCGGGCATGTATGGGCTTGTATGTGTATTCAGTGCACACTCTTCACAGAGTTTATAATGTATAAGCTATATATATTTTGTGTGCTTATAGTACAGATATTTTCTTGACTGTTCATGAGGGATGATGCTACGCTTTAGTTTCTGTGCTTTGGAAAAAAGCAGAGGCGCAATAATGACAAAAGATGCATCCAAGTTGCTTCTGTTGAAACAAATAGAAGTGCCTTGAAAATCAAGCAAAGCAATCCTGCAGGTTGAATTCAGTTGCCTCACATAGACTATCTGTTTTTAAATTCTCAGTGAGAAAAACTCAGTGGATATAAAAAAAAAATGAAGAATGTATTTATGTGGAGAATAATGACATTTCCCTCATCTACTATAAGCTGCATTATTCTTCAATTCTATCTTTTATATTTATACCATGTTAAGACTTAAGTGTTTTCAAATGACTCACTACTGCTTGGTGTGTTGAATGTTCTGAACTTATTTTTGCAGTCCTTGATGGGATAGGGCTGTTTAGAGAGTGCTAGTCTTTTGTAGGATGGTAAGATTTGCCATAGGAGCAGAACTGTATTTAGTCCTACCCCTCCTTTCTTTATTATTTTTTCTGTTTTTAATAAGATTCATCTGCTTGGTCTTTAGAAAATCAGGTGATATCTCAGGGCTAGCTGATAATATTCAGGGCTAATTGATAATATTTCTTTGCTCCTTTTATTATGAAGTACAGTGTCCTCAGCTCTCACTAAAGAGTAGCAATGCAGTATTCTAAACTTTTGAAAATAAGCTACTGCTTGCAGTCAGTTATACTAAGATTAAATTTCTTTCAAACCATTCAACTTCCTGTTCCATTGCAGAAATTCACTTTAGTCTATGAAATGTGTTGTCCAGAAACACTAATGATACTAGCTTTTTTTTTTTTTTTTAAGCTTTTTTATTTTTTTGGATATTGTCCATTCAAAGAGTCCAAATAACAATAGCAAGAAAAGCTGGAGATCTAGAAAACATAGATTATGATAAAAGACTGAAATATCTGGCTTTTTTTTTCCTACAAAAGAAAAAGATTCAAGAGAAGATAGTCATGTATTTTTATAAGGTATTGTGTATTTTTAAAAGGTGTTGTTGCAGAGAGAAAGAGAACAAGCAATCTTCCATATAATCAGGACAAAATAATTGCACACACACACACACACACACACACATACACACACACACAATCAAAAGGCTATCTAAGTTGCATCTTGGGGAAAAAATTTTCTAATTATAAAGACAGCAAGCACCAAAATTTATCATGGATGCACACACATATATGCACATATGTATATGTATATGTTTGTATATTTAAAAAAAAATGGATTAGGAGGATGATAATGGGTAAGGATTTGGGAGAATTCTTGATTTGGAGCAGACAAATAAATTTACACCTCTCCTGTGCTTACAAATTGGCAAAAAAGATTTGTATTCCCTTGTTTCTTCTTCCATTATAGTCTGGGTACAGGTCACTGCAGAGCAGGCTGTTTCCTAGCTCCTCCCTGTACTGTGGGAGAACTTTAGTTATCCCTGACATTGTTTCCAAAGCATATTTTATACCTTAGAAAACAGCAAGTAACTAAAAATCTCCAAAATGGTTCTGCTACTAATCTCCTTTCAGCTTGTATTGTTTGCTGAATTATTTTGGTATTTATAGAAATACAGAAATTTGTCAAAATGACTGACTTACGCATAGAACACACAAGTCACCTAAAATTTTGCAACCCTTACCCTTTCTTGAGATGGCCCAGCTGCACAGGACTTAAGAGCCTCATGTGCTGCTACAGTATTTCTGATTGCTTTACCCAAATGCAGAATTGAACCTGCTGCTGTATCTGCTTCCCTTGGAAGCAGCTTTCCAGGTAGCTCACATGGAAGAGCCACGCTGGATGTTCTTGGTGTAGGCAATTCAACGTGGCCATGCCAAGAGCACCAGCATGGTCTTTCTGCTGAAAAAGAGATTATGGGATCAGGTGGTGTTTGGCTCACCCTTGACGTTACCAGGTACTGAAGCGTGTGCAGCTGCTGCTCCTTGGGAAAGGCCCCCTCGCTTCATTCTTTTGCCCCTTGTGGGTTTCTTCCTCGGAGCCGCCTCGCAAGGAGGGCCGTGGCTCCCCGTGGTGCCACCCCGCGTCGGACGCGGGCTCCCCTCGAGCACTGTCACAAGCATGAGACTGTGACCTCGCTCCTGCGGGACCTTGTGCAGCGCTGGGCGTCGTACAGAGTCAGGGCTTGCTGGGCAGTGTGCAAGTGAAATAAAACAACAGAAAGAAGAATATCTTGAGTAAAATATTCAGTGTGAGTGTTTTCCTTTATCACAAAGGAGAGTTCCAGTGTGACAACTCCATCTGAAGAGGGTCAGACAATCCAGAAGGTACCTCCCTGTGCTTGCTTTTGGCAGGCCGCAGAGTCTGCCATGCTACAAGTGCTGCTCTTCTAGCATTAGAGCAAAATGTTGCAGGAAATGGAGTGTCTTCAAGGATGGTCCCCAGCAGGTTTGCATCATGTTAACCTTCTGGGTAGGTGTCTGCATCACTTGCTCTGTGTGCTTTGCAGGTTTGCGCCTGCCCTTTTTGCAAAGAAGATGAGGTCCCATTCTTACTGCCTTTTTGTGGGTGCATACAGCGGCTGCTCCTCTGTGTGAATTTGAGATGAGTCCTAAGAAGTCTTTTTAGTGTCTGGATCCAGGAAAGCAAATGTTGCTAGTAGTGCCAAAGGTCTCTTGCACCAAATTGTATATATTAGGAGCAGAGCGCCAGTTGTTTCTTGCAGAGTGTTGGTCAGAAATCATTCTGTATTGTTCTTTCTTCTAGGTAAGAAAAAGTGATGGTCCTTATTTATTTTTCTCTTCTAAAGTTACGAACAGTAATATGCCTGTCAAATAGCCTGAATATGACACTGAGCATATTTGGAAGAATGAATATAAGCATAAATTATGGCCTGCAGTTGGTCTGTTTGAGTTTTGTAAACCAACAACTTGTATGTGGGCTCCGTAGCCTAATTGGGAATTGTAAATTTAATTTCATAGACTTGAATGGAGACTTCAGCAAAATTGGAATGTTGAAGAAATTATAGGACACGGTTGTATAAAGATCATCTAGGACAAGTGCCTTTTACAGCACAGATTTTTTAGTCACTTCAGTATGCGTTCATTCTTCAAAAGAAATTGTAGCATATCATAAAAATGTACAGAGTCTGTTTTTTAACTCGTCTTTCAGGTGTACATTTTCTTGAGCAAACAAACACAAGTCTCAAAGCCATTTTGCAGCTGAAAGGGCTCTAATTCAAGTTCAGGTTGTGCTGAATTGGGGACAGGAACGGATAGCTCCATTGATTTGATTGTTTTGCTTTCAATGGAAAATGTTTATGTGGGTTTACAGGATCAGCTCTCCTTACTTCATTTATTGACCTTAACAGTAACATGGAGATCTTTCCAGATAAATGCCTAGAATTATGAGAAAACATAATGAATGCCTTAAGGCCGAGTTATTTTATATTAGGATGCTTTTAACAGATTATCACTGTATAGAAAAGTAATAAATGTTATAAACTGTCTTAAAACTAAGGTATTGATGCATATATAAATATATCTTTTTTTATTGTTATGAGTATTTCATACATTATTGCTTTAAGAGAAAAGTGTCAGCATTTAAGCTCTGTGCTTGTTAAAATGTTAGACATTTGATGCAGGTATCTAGTCTGCATAAAATTCATAACTTTTCACATCTGTACTTCATGATTGTATACATATGATGAGCATACCTCAGCCAAAAGAAGGCGAAAAATATCCTATCCAAAGAATACTTGCCTTTGTTCAGTTTTTAATGTCTTGTCGTTCTGAAAGGTAAAATAAATGGGAAGTCTGGAAATTCAGATCTTCAGAAAAGAATGTCATTGTCACTTGCTTAAGGAACATAAAAGTAATGTTTGTGACATGGAAGTGCGGCTTCTTGGAGGTTGCTGAAGAACATTTCTTTCAGGAGGCACCTACACCACTTCAGCAGAGTGCCACACTTAGATTTTACAGCTGTTGTGTTTATCTGTTTTGTTCTTGTACTTAACCTCTGTTTGCTTTTCTTCTCTGAACATCACTACTCAGTACTACAAAAAGATTTTGGAAAGCATAAATACAGGCCTAGGCTGTTTGCATGCTTGGTGTTGAGTACTTAAGCAGATGGTTATTTTAGCTGTGTCAGCTTTCAGTCACATTGGCTCCACATTGCAGCTTATGTGTTTCGTTCCCATGTGAAGTACCTTACTATAGACATCCTTCCTTTTCAGTGCAGCATGTATTGAAGCTAATCTGCAGTATGTATTGATGTGCTGCCAGCATATGTCCGCTCCAGAGACATATCCCATAGTCTTCCTGCTCTGTCAGCCAAGGGTTTTCCGTGCAGGTAGCGTTGGACGTCAGCATTTTCACCTCCTATCAACAGGAAGGGGTGACCTCTCCTGAAGCAGCAATCTTGTCCTGCCCTGGCTGCTTTCATGGCATGATTCTGCCACCTGATTTTCAGGAATTTCTCCTTGCCTGAGAATGGATTTGCTAGCACAGAGTGCCAGAAATGAAGTCTCTAGCCTGTACCCCAAATGATACCACTGGAATAAAAAATGACCTTTACTCTTTCCTAGAGGCTACTTGCTCTAACTTTGAATCTTTCTCTGCACGATCTGATTGAAAACTCAGGTCCAGTGGTTTTTACGGGGATTCTCTGAGCAGAAGGATGTGTCCCAAACGCATCCATTAGGCTGCCAGCACTAAGCAGACTGGGCCCCTCTAAGCTCTGAGTCTTCAAGAAGGACCTCAGAAAAGCTCTGGGCTGGGTAAAATCAGCTTTGAGGAGCTGGGAGCTGTGCTTGGCCAGAAGATGGAGCTCTGCAGTCAGCTTCTAGATCAGGGCCTATTTTGCAGTACTTTAAAGCATGCTTTTACAACAGTGTTTGTGATTAGAAGCCTCTATTTTGACTATGCTTCTTTGTCTCCAAAATGCCTAAGAAATGACAGAGAGAGCTTAAAAGAAATGAAGAAGGTTTTAGTCTGATTTCGAATTTAGGGGGAAAATCCACCTAGAGTTTGCTTTGTGGTTTTCTAGTGCAAAAATGTCATGTAATTTCTGTACTCTTTGTTAAATATTACGTTATGTACAAATTGTTTTTCATGCAGATATGAAGCTTCGTTGTTAACTATCCACTTCTTTGAAAAAGAGGGTATAATAAAAAGTATTTGCTTACACCCATGGGCACGTGGAACAGATGTTCCTGCAGTTGAATGTGTATAAAACAAATGGGAAAAGAGTTCTGCGGATAAAACCTTTTGCTTATTGGAATTGCAGATCTTTAACTAGAAAGATAAGTTTTGCATACTGAAAAGGATTTCCCCTTAAACTTTGCACTGTTTTTCATCATGATTCAGTTTTATATATAAAACAATAGTTTGCTGTACATGTGAAGATAGTTTTTCCAGTTATAAACTTACGTTCTACTTCCCCAGTTTGTTCTATTTCAGGATGTGATCTTTCTTATGTAAAACTGTTCTGCTTGGAATGAATCATTTGGTTTCCATTTTATGAACTTTGTTCGTTTGCAGCAACAGGTTCTCACTGTCTTTGTATTGCATCCAAAGGATGGAAAATGCAACAGCAATAAGATACACCCCATTGTTGACTGAAGGAGGATGAAGATGGTACAGGACTTTCTTAGTGGTATTGAGGGTGGAATACATCTTTGGAAATTGATTTTAATTTTTTTGATCACTTAAATTTGTCTCCTCTTACTAGGATCAGTGATTTCTCTACTTTTAGCAGCCTTCTCCTATCTCAGACTCATTAATGGCAATGAGTCTTGCTTTTGCTAATGCAGCTATATATCTTCAATGTGCCTGCTTCCAATATGAGGGAATGTCCAATGGATTTTACAAACTGGGGAAATACAGTTTCTATATTACAGCTGTGTGCTTCTTTGGGTTGAGCTTGCAGTCCTAAGCTGGCATTGCTTTACTCTGTTCTCTATTCATCATCCAGGGAGAATTGCTTTGTTTCTGCTTAGTTATGTCCAAGTCCTTTCTTCTAAATAACCATATTTTTCATGTCCAGTTACCTGAGCTTTTTCTCCAGATTTTGTTTTAACTCTCTACAATATGGGGAGAATCATGATTGCTAGGCTGTGCTCCCTTGTAATAGCTTTTATATTGTTCATACTAATTTCTAAAGCAACTGGATTCCTGAAGCATCATAATTACCGTCTCTGGAGGTGAAGTAGAGCTTATTGTTATGTTATCCTGTGCTGACCTTTCAGTGTGTTAACATGACACTCCGGTATGGGTGTGTGTTTTTTCCTTTTCCTTTTTTTTTTTTTTTAATATCTTTCTTTAATACATAGTGATACATCCCTAAAACTGACCGGATGGACAAGTCAGCTCAAGTCACACGTTTGCTCAGTCACTACTTCTGCTTCCACTGTTCACACTCCCCATGCTCTACCCTTCACACACTGCTGATCTGCTGTGTCCTTAAAGGACTACCCAACTGCGCACACTGTTTTTGTGCTGTGATACTTTTTTTTTTAATATGAAAAAGGGAACACAGCCACAATTAAGACTTGCCTTGCTTCTGCTAAGCACCTCTGGAATTTCAGAATGGTGTCTGGTCCAGCTGGTCTGTCTGTCTGTCCTTTGCAATGTGTTAATAGTTGTGTACTGTGGTATTAAAGTGTGGCTTACTGAGGGAATGGCTCAGAGGGTTGGGCAGAACTGAGAGGGAGGGAGTTGCACACAGTTTTTATTGTGCATGTCTTTTGATCACAGCTAATTTTGGTTATTAAGTAAGATAACCTGTGCAATCATGATATTTTTGATGCAATATTTAACTCTGAGTGTTTTTCAATCAGCTTTCCAGATGCATGGCTCTTAAATCTGCTAATTATTTTGCAGTGTCCACAGCTGCATTGTACAGCAAATTACAAAAGTGTCATAACAAAAAAAAAAATTGGCTCAGGTGCTTTGGTTTTTGCTTTGTTTTATATCGAATTGTGTTGCTTCTTTCCCAGATTACTGATAATTTGACATCTTTAGAGTTCTGTTTGTTGGAGCTATTCACAAATATTCAAAAACTACTCACAGATATTCAAAAAATGTTCCATAGTGCAGCTGAGGGCATACATTTTTAAACAACCTTTAAAACACATGCACAAAAGATTTGTTACAGATGCACAGTAGTGGATCCAAACAACGACTGGTTCCTTATGGTGGATGGGAAAAGCCAAATGGAGAAACAGCACTATGCATATCCCTCACACCGAGCTCTTCAATGTGTGTTCCTATAACATCAGCAAGCTGGATCCATTACTGAAAAGAAAAGTAATGGGGATACCTTCTAGTGGGTCAATCTAAAACCTAAAATGCATGAGCATCTAGAAAAGCTGTTGTGCTCCTGGGCTGGTCCTAGCAAACATTTGTTGTAACTTCCCACTGAAAAAAGCTGCTGGTTTGGATGAGAACTAGCATTTCAAGGACTGTCTTGTCTAAAGCTATTTCAAGCAAGACTTGCTTGCACGTTTAGTGGTTGGGAAGTTTCAGCACAGCTTTTTCGTACTGGTCTTGCAGTCCTGGATATCCTTATTTGGAGAAAAGTATCTCTTGGAACACTGTAATGCTCATGTATTTTACTTTTCTTGCATTGATCCTGTGTGAGGTACCTCATCACTTTTTGCATCTGTCGTACCAACACACAGAAGTTTGTTTTTTCTTTTGCTGTACAAAATGCAAAGAGTTTGCCTTTTTTTTTTTTTTTTAAATTTAGTACCTCATCCTGGGAAGTGCATGTCACAAACCAACTCCACCTTCACCTTCACCACCTGCCGCATTCTGCACCCCTCCGATGAACTCACACGAGTCACTCCAAGGTAAGGGTTTCCTATCGTGGCCAGAACTAAGTCGGCTATGTCAGAGTTCCCCATGGAGGATATGAAAAGCAGCGGTGTAAGGAAAAGCACTAGCTATGTTGGTGGATTATAACAGACCCCCAAATGATTCTTCTTATGTCTAGTTCATCCAAGTTGATTTTGAAAGGCATATATGATGTTTTGCAGAGGCAACCAAAATACCTTGTTTTTTATTCTGTAATTTAAAAATTGCAGAATGAAATATAACCAAGCTGGCTTTCACTGTCCAAAGCTGACTGATTTTGCACCAGAACAAGTTATAGGCCCTGTATGAATGGTCTTTGCTGTTGCACTGACCAAAGTATGCATTCCTCATCTCATCTGAACAGAGGAGAGTGCCTTCCAGGGAGGAAGAATTGAATCTTTGGTGTAGTAACATGCTTCACTGGGGTCCAGAAAGTACATGAAGAACAGAGGGAGTATGAATCAGAAACACAGAACTGGCTACTGTGTTCTTTGGTGCAGCTGTTGAAATGAATTAATAGCAGCTAGACTGAAGCTAATGAATTGGTTTCATAAGAGCTATTAGCATGTATTAGCAAACCTTTTTGGAAGGTGAAGACCTAGAATTGGAAAGGGTGAATGACTTTCATACCTGAAGAGTGAACTTTCCTTCCTTAGCAAATCCAAAATCAGTTTAGTGTGTTATTCTGATTACAAAGACAGTATCCTAGTGCTTTCTCTGTCCTTTTTGGTTCCGGTGTGGGAGTGTGCCAATGGGTAGGCACCTGCTCACAAATTATGCATCTAGATTTGTTTAGACAGCAATGGGGCTCTGGCCACCTAAGGGATGCATGAGAAGTAAGGGTTTTAAATATGGGCACCTGCAAGGTGATAAATACATGAGAGGAAATAGATGATAATGACATGTAACTTCTGCTTCTCTTTCTGAATGAAGCTAGTTCATCATGGCCCAGCTGATTTTTCTCTTCTCCGTCTTCTGTCTTCCTTTCCATTCAACACTGTTACTTCCCATTGTGTTGTTATTTCCCAGTTTCTGGTTGCAGCCCCAAGAGATCTCTCTCCTTTTTGATGATGGGTTGCTGTTAATCATGGTTATAATAAACTCAGTTATATTGGCTACTAAACGTAACAAACCATAATCAGCAGCTGCTTTCAGTAAAAAGACCCAGATAAATAATGTGATGTTTTCAGCAGGCATGGCAAGGAGAAGCTCCTTAAACTATAAATGATTCTTCACAGGTCATGTGAGGAGGACGAGGAAACTACCTTGTGTCGCGTTGTGCTGGGAGGAGATGTAGGGCAGGCGCTGTGACCCAGCGTGGCAGGGGGTGAGCAGCGCCTGCCTCGGCGGCCTCACGCACCAGGAATGCCAGCGTGAGGCACCGGCTAACCCAGAGAGCTCAGATACTCTCTACCTGACCGCACTCCGTCCTAACCTCTAACCCAGGTTACGCTCTAACCTGACTAAATTTTATCTAAGTGAGGTGCTCATTCGTTTGTGTCCTTTCTGGATCTAACTCGGAGGCTCTTCCTGGTCTAACTGGGCTCACTTGCTGCGGCCATTTTGGGTCTGTGTTTGTGGTTGTGTCTCGGCTGCCTGCAGTGTTGGTTGGTCTGAAGGGGAAAACACTTCCCACTTAAAGCAATGCCCAAGCAAGCCAGCAAAGTGGCAGCAGCATAACGAACGCTTTTCTGCAGGGATTTTGTTATTGCTCTTCACTGCACTGTGCACCTGTGCTGACAAATCAGTAGAAATTCTAATCCAAGTAATTGTGTGACTGAAACCGTGGAGCTTGAAGGAATGAAGCTACTGGAATTATAAACTGTTAGTGTCCTAAAGTTTTTGTCTTGTAACTAGGAGATTTTAAAGGCCTGTTAGCTAACGTTCGTGTCCGAGTTCCCAACATGTATGTGGTCCTGCACGATAGAAAGTCAGAGTATGTTCCCAGAGCGAGTTCCTTCATCTCTCTTTTCCCTCCCTCGTGCTTTTCAATCCTCCTTCTGTGCTTCTCCATTTAGCCGGATACCTCACAGTGTCTGGCGTTGCTGGAGTGCTGCTGTCCTAAACGCAGTTACGGCCTTTTAGTACCTGTCTGCCACCTGCATTGACAGCCCAAACCCACAAGGCGGTGCAAGACGACCAGTTTCAGGCCTGCGGCGCAGGGCTGTTTTCAAGTAGGGAGACCCTCAGGAGCTATTTCCAGCTCAGGTTTCACTACCACTTATGTGCAGGAATATATGGGACTACTCTTGCTGAATCCTCTTGTGGTGCAAAAACCCATCAGCAGCAGCACTTCTGTGGCGTAGAGGTTGGTTCAGTGCTCAATCACTGTAGAGATTGAGCCAGATCCTACTTAGCCATGGGGAGAAGACATGACTTCAGATGTCAGAATATCAGGCCGATATTCCCTATATTCCCTTGTCGTAACATCAGGCTGATATTCCCTTTAAGGTATGTCTTAAAGACACTGAAGTGCTGTTGATTATCAGGAGGTCACTAGACCAGTTTGTAGTCTTATTCAGGCTCCTGTCACCTGATTGCTAAATACCGGAAGCCTAGTTTCTAAGATTGACATGGGGCTCAAAACAAAAAATTCTGGGGTGTCTAAGTTACATTCACAGTAGCTTTGGCATAACCGAGTTCATAAACGTAAGGGGTGAAGTGAGACTGCGAATTCCAGTCAAGATGTAACCTAGGCCTTTTTGCTTATATGGGCAAAAAAAGGATGAAATTCATTCACTGACCTGAGGTTTCTCTACATGTAAAAATTCAATCAGATTGCCCCATTGTGACTATTTCCTTCATTTCTTGATGCAGCGAACCAAGCTGTTTGCTCTGGTGGAGCCCACCCACTAACTCGACTCTGCTCAAAAGCAGAGATCCTAGCCTTTTCTTTCCCATCCCTGTACCTAGCTGCTTAGCTTTTCTGCTCTCTTACATTTGGTGCTTGCGTTGATCTCTGAGTGCCTTCTGCTTGCTCACCGGGCAAGACAAAGGGGGAGATTTCCTTCTTCCAGCAGTGCTGAGTTAAGTCTGAACTGTTTGCATCAGTATGACACTGTTCATGACCCTTCAAATGCCATCAGAGAGAAGAATCCATAGCCGTGGAATTCACTTTTTATGTATATATATGTGACAAAAAAAAGCAATATTTCCACATGGTTAGAAAAACTTGGAAAGTTTTTTCTAAAGCTTCAGGGAGCCTTTGGAATTCTCCCAGATAGACATGAACTTGGAGTGATTTTCATTCCCTACTTGTGAAATAACAGGGTAAGGCAGTGGGTGATATTTCTTGGACTGCCATGCATTTTTAGTAGGGGTTATTTATAGGTAAACATGCTGTGGATATCCTGATCTATAACCAGCAATAAGCCTTTTTAAGGGTGGCTCTGTAGTGCGAGAAACACTTAAAACCTCAGTATCCCTGAGCTCTCTTACAGTGGGGTAGAAGAATTGCAACAACTCTCTTGTGCATCTCTTTGGAGATGAATGCTAAGTTCATCTACGTGACTGGTTTATGGGCAGAGGATAATGTTCCAGAATGAATGGTATTTGATATGCCTCAAGAAATACTAAACCCTAATAACCAGCAGTAGTGTGCATATTTTTTTAAAAAAGGCAACAACATAGCAATAAACACATATATGTAATATTTGCCAGTTTTAAATGTGTGTGTTAATTCTCCATGTACATTTTCTCATCCATTGCCTCTATATAGTTTATTCTGAAAAGAAAGAACTAGAGTTGGTGGAAGTCTTAACCTTGTTTCAAACTGTAGAAATTAATTTTGCACTGAGTTAACAGCAGAGTGACTCTTTGTTGTGTTTGGTTGTTGCTGAGTTACTAGCTGCACATTAGCTGATAGCCAAGCGCTTGATTGTATTTTTTTCTTTTGATGATCTTCCCTACTGCCATTCATCTCCCTCAAAAGCCAGCTCACCCATCCTCTTCTGTTAAATATCATCAAATTCAGCAAAACATAGAAGGGAAAGAGTGTTTGTCCTTACAGAGGTGCCTGTTGGTGCAATACCCAATTCTACCAACTTTACTGTAAGTGCTGCTAGAACAAATAAGTTCCCTCCCCTCCTTGCTGTTGGCCTTGCCATGAGCCAGCATTACTGGAATGACTAGCATTTCTGTGTGCTCAGAACTGACACAAGAAAGTAAATTTATCTTATATTATTAGTCCAAGTCCTCCTTCCCCTGCTTCCTTGTCTAATGGAAGCAACTGGGAGTTAGGACAATGTAGGTAATGCGAAAAAAAATCCCTAGAGGAACCTATTGATCACAAACCTTTTCATCTAACAGTTCATCAATATAAACATAGAGCTGGGGAATGTATTAATCCTAGGGTTGCTATATTGGCTGATAAAGTATACTAAATGAAGAGTTATATTTGATGATTTCATACTTGCCATCTCATTTGTGAGGACCTGGGAAATGTCAGTTTGCTGTGCACCCTCGAAGTGGATAAAAAGGGTTAAAAATCTTGCCGTAAGTTTCAGTACCCCAGAGATTAATTTGACTCTTCCTTTGCTTTCAGCCTTAACGCAGCACCTACTCCAGCTTGTGGCAGCATTGGCAATTTGAAAGGCACCCCAGTGGCTACTCCCTGCACTCCTCGGCGTCTGAGCCTGGCCGAATCCTTCACCAACCTCCGGGAATCCACAACAACAATGAGCACATCCCTGGGGCTGGTGTGGCTGTTGAAGGAAAGGGGCATCTCGGCAGCAGTGTACAATCCACAGAGCTGGGACAGAGCCAGCAAAGGCACCCTCCTGAACGCCTACTCCCCGAAAATGGCCATCATTCCTTCCACTCCCCCAAACTCACCTATGCAGACACCGTCGTCGTCTCCTCCGTCTTTCGAATTCAAGTGTACCAGCCCACCTTATGACAACTTCTTGGCTTCGAAGCCTGCGAGCTCGATTTTGAAGGAGGTGAGGAACAAAAAGAACATCAGAAACATTGAGAGTCAGACTGACGTGTCTGTTTCCAACCTTAATCTCGTGGACAAAGTCAAGAGGTTTGGCATTGCCAAAGTCGTGAGTTCAGGGCACATGCCAGCTCCTCCTCTAACTGATGACCAGGGACCTCTCCTCTGTGGGGCACAAGGACCAGTGAGGGCCCTTGTTCCCGGAGGCCTGGCACCAGATGGTCTCCCATTGGGCTGCCCTGCTGTGACAAGTGCCATCGGGGGCATCCAGTTGAACACAGGCATCCGAAGGAACCGGAGCTTCCCCACCATGGTGGGTTCCAGCATGCAGATGAAAGGCCCAACATCTCTCACTTCCGGAATCCTCATGGGAACCAAGCTCCCGAAGCAAACTAGCTTACGATGAAGGACTTATTTTTACAGCTAGTCTTTTTAAATAAAAATACTGAGATTTCTTCTCCAATCCTCTTTACCCTTTTGCCCTGGCCCTTCATTGCCTCTTGAGTTTGACAAATCAACTTTGTGCCTAATGGGAGAAATGTGTAAAATTTGTACAAAATGTGTAAATATATACCAGATCTATTGTAACTAATTGGATTATTTTACTGTTCAATTGAGTGCAAAAGGCTCCACATTGCGATTGCTGTATTAAGGTTAACTGGCTAACCTTTTGAAAAGTTTTTTTTTTTTTTTTTTAAGATGCACTGAGAAACAAAAGAAAAACAGCAAAAAATAACTTGACTAGAAAGGTGAATTCTGTAGCTAGCCTAACTTGACAGTTGGAGGCCCCATGGGAAGGTTGAATGCATTACATGAGACCTCAGAAAACACCCTGTGAAGCGTGGGAGCTCCCTGTGCTTTGGTACATGCTGAAGACAGTGCTCAGTTTAGCATTTGGTCATTTTGACTTTGCCTTTGTAGATGAGTTGAGCTAAGTTATTGGAGTGCCTGGCCGTCTTGCCTGAACGGAAGACATTTCTTGTTCTGTCCTGTATTCCCTTCCTCCCCGTAGCTGTGATAAACTTGAGCTAATACCGCGTGGAAGTTGGCAGACCTGCTGGGTACCTGGAACATTGACATATTCCTGCCACTGCTGTTTCGTTGGCACTTCTGTATTCTGCGTGGCTGCTTGTTTGGTTGATTCGTTTTGTTTTCTTGGTGCTGCACTGGATCGTGGAGAGGAAAATGCTTCACCGCGTGTTGCTGCCACTGAAACCCGCTTTGCCAGGGCCCCAAGCAAAACAGTTTTCACAGCCGATGAGGGCACCGTGGCAGCCAACTTCCTAGAAGCCAGGGTTGTGGGACACAGGCAGATAAGGGAGTCATGGAAATACATGTAGCAAAACCAGTATTAGGATAAAAGTGTCCTGGAAACCTCAGTAGAGCCACATAAACATTTAGTAATGGGATGGCACAAGCTGGAAAAGTGGCTGTCTGCAAGTTTTATGTCAAGGACTGCTTGTTAAATGGCCTTGTAAGAAAGGTAAGAACATTTCCTACCCTTTTCCTGCTTTGTGGGTTTTTTTTTTCTTCCAAATAAGCCTTTTCCATCCAAAGTTTGACCTTAGCAGAGGTAAAAGTGGGTGAAAATCTATTTCCATTATGCTTTAAACCCCCCC